>JAPMUY010003739.1:5000-103897 GCA_026901105.3 Galaxias olidus
TGCCACCAGGGCCCATATGTCAGACGATTCGGAGGGACTTCGGTCGAGTCGTTTTTCATGGGAGACACAAACAAAGCCAGCTGCTTCGCCTATTCTCTGTCAGAAAGGAGCACTGAGCTGCGTGCAGGGAAGAAGGGTTTCTGTTGTTTGATCGCGGTCTCTCTGATCCAGAGTGGGTGGCATGCGTCTGAAACGGTGAAAATCGTGGCTGGCTTCCTCACTTCCCCTGCCAGACCGTTTCATTTGACCAGCACTACCCCCCCCCCCCCCCCCATGCATTCAAAACCAAAGACAGCCTGGTACAAAACCAGCCTGTCCAATCACACTGGGTACTTCGATAGAAGGTTATCCCCCCCTCCTCCTCCCTCCCTCCCTCCCCTCCCTCCCCCACACATTATTGTCTTATGTTACATGGCCGTGGACCGGCGCTCTCTGCCTTCCAGAGAGGTGTTTCTCCCAGCCCTGCCCCTCCCCTCCACCCCTCTCCTCCCTCATCCATCCTGCCATCCCCACGGGGCTCACCTGTCTGTTGCGTTCATCCATAATCCGCGTGATCTGAATCTTTTTCCTCCCCATCGTCCCCGTCTCTCTCTTTTCTCTTCCTCTCCCGGGCGAAACTCGATGCTCTCTCTCTCTCTCTCTCTCTCTCTCTTTCTCTCTCTCTCTCTCTCTTTCCCCTCGCTCTTCCTCGTGCGTCTCCCCTCTCCGACCGTCTTCTCTCTTCCCTTTTTTTGGTTTTTTCTTTTTTCTTTACCTCGTCGTCCTTCTCTTTCCTCGACTTGCTCTGATCAACTCAAAGATTCCAGCATACGTACCTGCAAGAGAGAGAGAGAGAGAGAGAGAGAGAGATAGCGAGGGGGGAGGCGGGGGGTGGGGGGGGGGGGGGGGGGGAGGAAGAACAATAAGTGAAACGAAAAATTGCAAAACAGTTGGAAGGAGAAGAAGAAGAAGAAGAAGGGAAAAAAACGAGTCCCAACAAACATGAAGTGTCATTGTGGCAGCCACCAGGGAGGGGAGTAGGGAGACAAAGAAATCTGTCAACATGTTGTGAGAGCCGCCGTGTTTCTCACTGTCGATATCATGCAAATCAGCTTATCGCTTCTTTCACCCCCCCCCCCCATCCCCTTTTTTCTTTTTAGCTTGCCGCCGCCGCCACCGCCGCCGACTACGAGGGGAGACAGCGCTGTCAGGATCTCGCCTCGTTCACAGTGACTCTGACAGTGTTTTGGAAGTGCTGCTAACTTAAACGCTCTAATCACCCGCGGTGTAAAACTACCTGCCGACGGAGAGAGGCATTTTGTTCCCTGGCGGCGGAAAACGAGGCGCGCGTTGACAGAGCTCCGGGACGAGCCGCTCGCCCGAGCCTTCCCTGCCTCCACGCTCCCCTCAGCACGGCGCGAGGCCCGGGCGCTGGGGAGGGAGGACGGACTTT
Source organism: Galaxias olidus (assembly GCA_026901105.3). Taxonomy (NCBI): domain Eukaryota; kingdom Metazoa; phylum Chordata; class Actinopteri; order Galaxiiformes; family Galaxiidae; genus Galaxias; species Galaxias olidus. Next base: position 6,433 of record JAPMUY010003739.1, read on the forward strand.
GGGACCTACTGTAGGTTTGGCCTTGTTCGCGCTGGAACTAATAAGAGGAGAAGTGACCTTTAGAGGCAAGGCACTGGCCTGCTTCTCAACCCTGGAAATCAAACCAAATTTCATCAGGAACATACCGGGCACAACTTACGCCAGCTGGACAAAACGTGGCTATGGGAATGTGGGTGTATGCGACAAATATGCGCGTCTCTCTCTCTCTGTGTTCGTGCGTGTGTGTGTGTGTGTGTGTGTGTGTGTGTGTGTGTGTGTGTGTGCGTGTGTATGTGTGCGTGTGTGTGTGTGTGTGTGTGTGTGTGTGTGTGTGTGTGTGTGTGTGTGTGTGTGTGCATGTGCGTGTGTGTATGTGCATGTGTGGGCTTTTCTGGACCAAACGTGTGCGAGGACAAAGCTGAGCTCCGTGGAGCCTGGATGAGGGTGCGTGTGTGTGAGCGCGCGCGCGCGTGCGAGAGCTTGGCTTAGCCCGAGCTTTGGTGCATCTCTCTGGAGTGCTAGAGTAAGTAGGCCAACACAATCTATCTCGGGGAGGAGCAAAAAGAACTGTTGTTGTGTTTTCTTTTGACAGTAGAGGTGATAACGTCCCTCGTTATGCAAATGAACATCCCATTATTTAAGCTCAGTGCAATGCAGGGGAGCTGTCAGCGGCATCACATTAAAAAAAATTCCTCCATCTTCTTGACTTTTTTTTCCCACTCTCTCTCTCTCTCTCTCTCTCTCTCCCTCTCTCTCTCCCCCCTTCTTCTCTATTTCTCTCTTCTCTCCTTTCTGAAGAAGCAGGTTTCCGGCACCTGGCAGCAGCGCCGGAGACATTGATGTGGAAAGACGACACCACTTCACCAAAAGACATGTCACTCTCTCTCTCTCTCTCTCTCTTTCTCTCTCTCCCTCTGTGTCTCTCTCCCTCGCACACACACGCCCCCTCGCACGCACACACACAGCGCCGCGTTCTATTTGATCTTCCTCTAAGCTGAATCTATGTAGATATTGAGTAACATGCAAGAGAAAGCGCAGGAAAGCCCCTGACCGCAGCGAAGCCTTCCCAGACTCACGTGTCCCATTGGACACAGGTTCAAAGTGGTCACATGGTATGAATGGCGGTAGCGGGGCTAAGTCATCACGGAGAAATGTCGAAATGTAATCAAACCCATGGCAGTGTGTTTAGCCTACTCTCTGCCGACCTTTAGCGGGTTAGCGCAGGGGTACGCGGGGCCCGGCGCGAATGAACGCGGCAAACCTTCGTTGCAAAGTCAATAGTGTTTGTCTCCTCTACGGCAACTCTGCAGAGTGGAATCCAGGGAAATGCTGCCGGGAAGACTTGCACCAAGGAGCTATGTCAAAACAGACAAATCCTTCCTAGGCTATAGTCTTGCAGGAAATCTGTTCCTGGGTTTGGTATTCCCACCAGACAGATGTGTGTGTGTGTGTGTGTGTGTGTGTGTGTGTGTGTGTGTGTGTGTGTGTGTGTGTGTGTGTGTGTGTACGTAGCAGTGTGTGCGTCTTCACACCCACACGACGGAGGGCGGGCGTATTAATGCGTGCGGAGGGCTTGGATCGTCTTCCCGTAATAACACAAAACAAGCAGCAGGAAAAAGCAACAACACGACGCACCACTACGGTGTGAGCAGCAGACATTACCGGCCTGATGACGCCGTCTAAAAAAAGACCGGAGAGTTCTTTTCTGAGAACCTCGAGCCTACCTTGTCTATCTCCATGTGACGTGCACATAGAAACCACGAAAGAAAAGAAGAAAAGAACAACACTAAGTGCCTCTCCCTGTGCCCGGAGCCCCGGCACCTTGTCAGAGGAGGTGGCAGCGCACGTGGGGACGTGCAACGCGCTCCCCACCCGGGCTATCAATCACCCGGCGGTGTGCCTTGGTCCCCCGGGCGACCGCGACCGCCGCACCCCGGCTCCTCGCAGGGCGCCGCCAGGGATCCCTCCCCGACCGAGTCTCCACGAAACGCCACCCTCCCGGTTCCCTTCCATGTCCCCCAAACCCCCCCCCCCCACCCCCCCCCCGCTGAGCCTCTCAATGTCAACACACGCTGGGGCAACACCTTAGGCCTTACGTAATGCGCGCGCTAAGACTTAAGCCCATGTCCTGAACGTTTAATCCTGGCTTTGGCGGCCTCCCGTGCTGCCGCGGGGCCCCCAGCTAAAGCGCCGCCGCGGGGCCCCAGGGAGTGTGGTGGCCAGGCTCCCCCTCCCTGTCTGCTGCTTCTTCCCCCTCTCCTCCACCTGCCTGCATGCCCAACAAAAGGCCTAGGGACCTCCATCCACACGCCCCTGAAACCCACTGCCACAACTTTACCCCACCCCCTCCCCTTTCACCTCTCATTTTCCTCCCCGTGCCTCTTCATTCCATCCTTCTCTCAGAATGTTTAAGACATGTCTAGTGACAGTGAGACCTCAGACACACACACACACACACACACACACACACACACACACACACACACACACACACACACACACATGCACGCAGACATAATTACAGCTTTCCAGACACTGAAAATCCAATAGACACCCCCCAACACTAAGAGAAAGCAATAAACGTTGAGAATTTTCAACAGGAGCCCGAGACTAAGACTTGACCTTGTGGGGTCAAACAAAGTAAGGACGTTGGAATAAAAACACAAAAAAGAAGAGTGAAGGGAAAGAGAAAGAGAGAAGAAAAAAAGAGACAGAGGTACCGAAAGAGAGAGAGAGAGAGAGAGAGTGTGAGCAACAAAGAGAGAGAAAAAAAAGATTTCCCAGCTACGTTAAGCCAATTAAGAATCAACTAATCCCCGAGCAAAGCGTGCGGAAAGAAAGCAAGAAACTAGGAGAGAAACAAAGAGACCGCCTCCTTGTTTTCCTCTGTGCTCCCCCTCTCTGGCTGCTGGGCGTGTCCACCCTCACATCAAGGTGGCGAACGGAGAGAGGTTGGCCGGGGGGGGGGGGAGCAGAGGGGGACGCTGGGGTCAAAGGGCACGCTGGCATGGCGTGGCCGGTCGGGCCCGGCAGGAGCCTATTGCCTCCGTGCCGGGCTCAAAGTCTAAGAGCTTACGGCTGACATAAGAGAGAGAGAGCAGAGCGAGAGAGAGAAGGATCCTCGAACAGGTACCAGGCCTCTTAAGGGGGCTGTTACGCAAACGGAGAGAGGGAGAGAGGGAGGGAGGGAGGCAGGGGGGGAGGAGGGTTTGAGAGAGACACACAGGAGGAGAGAGATTCGGCGCAGGGAGATCTAATGAGCCCTCGATCCTTCCCTTTCTCCTCTCTCTTTCTTTCCACCCCCACCCCTTTGCTCTCCTTTTCTTCCCCTCTCTTCGGCTCTTTCTCCAGCGTCCCTCGCTTTTCAGAGCGAAGTGGCGCGCTGGGGAGGAGGGCGACGAGAGCCGCGGCAATTCAGCGCAGCGCCAGGCTCCATTCTAGGTCGCCTCTCTCCCAAGTGTTTAGTCACTAAAAAACTAATATACAGCACATGGCGCCGCGCCGCGCCCCCTATTAGACACTCCGTGTATCCTGTAGGGCGCTTGTTAGCGGGCCTTTGTCATTGAGGAGCCGGAGAGAGACAGCGGCGGGGAGCGCCAATCAAAAGGGGACGAGCAGCAAAGAGGAACATTATCTCCACTCCTCTCGGCTTCCAGTGTGTCGTTTTCAGAGAGGAGAGAAAGAAGGAGAAGAGGGGGAAAAAAAACAGCTGCACGGTGCGAATCAAGGCTTTTTTTTTTGTGAACAAGCAAGAGGGGAGGAAGAAAGAGATGCATGAGCTAGATGGGGGGGGGGGGCAGAAAGAGAGAGAGAGAGAGAGAGAGAGAGAGAGAGAGAGAGAGAGAGAGAGAGAGAGAGAGGTGGGGGGGGGGGGGGGGGGTTGTCGTGGTAAGATGGCGATAGATATAGTTGTTCCTTTCATTCAAAGAACAGAGTTCGTTTTGTTTCCAAAAGACACTTTCTGTACTGAATCCCTAAAGACAAAGCTCAAACTTGCACCGGTGCACACAGCACATCCGCTTCAACGCACATGCGCACCAGTGTGTGTACCTTGACGTTCCGGGATCCCACCTCTACGCTGATCAAATCAAGAGGAGAGCCACATATCCCGAGAAGATTGGTAGTGTTAATTGCTCGTTGTGCGGCCCATTTGGTGGTGTCGTGCGGGCGCCTCTATCCTCCCAGGGTTTACCGTCTGGAGGATTTGAAATAACATTTTACAGAGCAGCAGGTAAACCTTTTAGCTGGTGTACGGCACATCAAATAAACCCACCTTCTTTTAAAATAAACTCCCGTTTCCTTCAAAAGAGAGGGAGGGAAAAATCAGTGTCTATATAAATATATATTTCCTCCTCCTATTTACTTTCTAAATAGTAGTCATAGTACACACAGACACACTTCCCAGAGCCTAATGCCTGAGCGTCCCTGTCACAAAACTATATTCCATCATAATCGGGGGAACATTTCTTCCCACACATCCAAATACAGTGTTTAGAGGGTTTTCATAATTTGTGTGTGTGTGTGTGTGTGTGTGTGTGTGTGTGGCTACAGCTGTTTATCTCACGGCGGCGGGCTGAGGCTGGAGCTAGCGAAGGTGTGGGAGAGGGAAGCGCCGGGGAGTGTGTGGCCAGGGAGGGAGAGAGAGAGAGAGAGAGAGAGCCACCCTCTCTGCCGGGTGCCATTGTGCCTCTAATGTCATTACAGGCAGTGACTCCACTGTGTGGCATGTCGCGCTCCCCGTCTGTCAGAGCGAGATAGGCACGGTGACGAATGGCTATCACCCCCCCCCCTCCTCCCCCCCCCCCCCCCAACCCCCACCCCTCCCTCTCCTTGTCCTCTGTGAGATGGAAGTGAGTGTCGAGGGGGGTTTTGGGGGTGGAGCGGGGGAGGAGGGTGACCTAAACCTGGGCGGTCGCCCACCGTGCGTAGGTGGACCGCTGTGGCTGGTGCACCAGATATTAGGGCTAATTTAACACGTTAGCGGTTAAAGAGATTAGCGGAATGTACATCTGGGATTAGCCTGATACCAGTATCATGCTAGGATGTGCTCAATTGCTACCATTCCCCTCTAATTTGACGCTGCTCCCGCGGTAAGCCTGAAATTAAGAGGCTGCACCGTGCGCGTGTCTGTGTGCGTCGCTGCGGATGTCTCTCCCTGTCTCTTTCCATTGACTCCAAGTCCAGATGAATCACTGGCAGAGAGAGAGAGAGAGAGAGAGAGAGAGAGAGAGAGAGAGAGAGAGAGAGATGATGCACTCGGCTTCCATTCTCGTCTCTCTGTCCCGGGGGCACGTGAGACACCTGTCCTTTGAGAGAGCACAGAGAGACAGCGTGGCTGAGCCACACCGTGTGGTACGGCTCTCACTCACTTCACATGTCTCCTCCTGGGCCTTCCGATGGATTCCCAGAGCCCCTGACCTCCACCTCCACCCCTCTACCAGATCCCTCCTTCACCCCCCTCTTCCTCTACATCGCGCCCTCCCAGGCCTCGGACGACATAAAGGCAGGAAGCACACTGACACACACACACCCACACACACACCCACACCCACCCACACCCACACACAGCGGAAGGATACGTGACATCGGGAGCCACGGACAATCAGAGGTGTAAAGGTGCTTCCTTCCCTGCGCAGCTCCAAAGAGAGCTCCACATGTGACCCAAAAGTCCCGAAAAACAACAGCAGTGTGGAAACGCAGAGACCTTCCCCGTTCATTTAGAAACCTGGCTTCGTAGCCAACGCTGTGACAGCGGGTTGATTCGCCGGGTTGATACTTTTAGGACCGTTTAGAGGAGAAAAAAAGGAAAGAAGTCTCCGAGTCATGAGACTGGCCTGGATAGCGGTTTCTCTTGAACTACCCAGTACAATGGAGAGAGGAATCGTCCCAGCCCCACCGCCGCTTGATTGGGATTGCCCAATGATGCAACAGGATACAGCTTGGCGATTGTGAAACGTTTACTAGGAAAACATTTCAATCTCGCCTTTGTTTCTCTTTACAGACAGATACTGTGTGTGGGGGCCGACTAAATCTACACCGAAAGCCAAGCCAAATCAATTTACAACGGCGGTGCAAAATTATGGATGAAGTGCGTTTGGGTTGGGAGCTGTGATGTGAGGGGGGTTCTTTGAAAGTGCAGTGCAAGAATGAAGTATTAAAGGAGAGTGTTTCTTCATGCCTCACAGGACACACTCTCAACACCTCACCTCCACTGGCACAGTAGCTACGGCCTACAATAACAAGATTGAGTTTTTGGAAATTCATTTTTGATTGAGTCTCTCTCAAATGCAGAGCAGCAGACACCAGCAAACTCATATATATATATATATATATATATATATTTGTGTGTGATTATAATGTGATTTTAAATTAAATTGCAGTCCCACTTAATTTACATGTGTGTGTTATTTCATAATAAGCCCCATACCAAAAACCCAAAGCCTTTTCTGAATCCTGTCTGAAGACGTACCACTCCAGTCAACTGAACTGCTTTTCCAATAAACAAAAAAAAAAAGAAAAGTGATGCATTTCCTCCCAGGCCACAAAGTCACCATGGGCCTCTATTATTAGTCAAATGGAAATCCATTTCCTACACAGTAGGTTCCCCTTTCATCCCAGTCATGCATTCAGAGAAAAGACATATGCCTGGCCCACCTTTGTTAATAGGTAGAGGCAGACGGGCTGCGTTTGGCGCCGAGGTGCCATGCCGACTCTCTGTCCCGGCATAGCCTGGGTGAGGAGGCAGGGAGCTGTTCATTTGCCCAGCTGCAGCTCTCATTCAGCACCAGCGCGATGGGGCCACGGGCACTTTCCAGAGCCACAATGGAGACAGGTAGCCATCCGTCAGAGGCAAAATGGAGACAGGTGAGAGCCGTCTTTCCAGAGCCCATCGCTGACTCCCCCAAGGACGAGGGGACCTGACACAATGCGTCAACCCCCTTTGAAAGGAGGCCAAGGTCTGTGGAACTGCAGCTGCTGGGCCCGTAAGCAGGCGAACGAGGGAGGAGAATAAAGGAAGAGAACAGGAGCGAGAGAGAGAGATAGAGAGAGAGAGAGAGAGAGAGAGAGAGAGAGAGAGAGAGAGAGAGAGAGAGAGAGAGAGAAAGTAAGAGCACATCGCTTCTCTTGGTGGACTGCCCCCTTTGTTTGTTTTTCTGCTGCATCAGGACTAAATGGGGCGGTCTGGAAGCACAGGTAGAGGATGTGAGGTCTAACAGTAGCACCTACGACAGATTAAGAACGAATCTCCGAAAGGAACTCCGCGGCTGAGGAACAACAGAGAGCCATTTCCCCGCAGTGTCGCCCCCGTTGTCGCGTTTATTCAGCTGGACGTTTTGGCTGCACATTGGGTGGCTGACCGTTGGGAAGAAAATAGATGACCACTCTGACCGCGCTGGCCCGCACGCGGGCCCGGGGTCACACTGGAAAAAGGGCATCGGAAAAGGAGAAGAGGCGAGGAAAGCAGAAGTTCCGGGGAGTCGTGACTCGGAGGGGCCCCGGAGAGGCCGAAATGAATCACCCCTCTGAGCCGCCAGTCTCTCCACGGTGCCAGGGGAGAGGCCGCGGGGAGGCAGGGGCGACGGACAGCGCGGCAAAGGCAGGGGAGAAGACGCGGACGCCCTTTACTTGGAAATGACAAAGGAAGGGAGGGCCGCCTCACATCGCCATGACGCCAGGTGCGACAGCCAGCAGAAGTGGGTGGAAGGAGGGAGCACGGGGGGGGGGGGGGGGGGGCGTTGAGGTGACTTGGAGCGTGGAAGTGGTCTGGTTCTGCGGTGATGAACGTTACCAAAGTTTTCACAGTCTCCTACCCATATGACTCTGTCCAAAGCCCCGTGGTCCCTTTCTCTTCCTCTAGCTGATCACCTGCCGCTGACGTGCAGCTCTCTACGTCTCCGGGGCTCTCTCTCTCTGCCTTGGTTAGTTGGTTCATCGCTGCGCACGACTGACTTCTCCCTCCCCCCTTTGGTTTCAATACCGCTGTAGCTGCTAGAAGTTTTTTTTTTTTTTTCTGTAAGCCTACTGTAAACTATAGTCTATCCGGCTGCCACGTACACTGCAGGACCCAGGTGCAACCACCACACACACACGCACACACAAACTAACACACTAGTGGAAGCACACTCACACACACACACACACACACACACACACAAACAAACACTAACACACTGGTGGAAACACACACACACACACACACACACACACTGACACACTGGTGGAAACGCACACACACACACACACACACACACACACACACACACACACACACACACACACACACACACACACAAACACACAGGCGTTGATTATGATAGGCGAATGTAAAGCTTGTTTACCCAATCTCATCAACCCACGCCATTTAAAAGACATCATATGGATGACGGAGGGGAAGGAGAAAAAAAAAAGGAGAAAGAAAAAGAAAAATAGGCAGGAGAAAAAGGTCTGTCTTCAGCGACTAGCCCGCCCCCATAGTGGCAGCCCGGAGCCATGTCAGTGTGAGCACACAAAGCCCTGGCATATTCACCCAATTATACACCCTGCCGAGGATGACAATGTCGCGCCATGTTAGCACTGCTCCCCGGGGGGAGGGGGCAACGGGGCGAGGGGCTGGAGGTGAAAGGGTGAAGGGAGGGGGGGGCTGGGTGCGCTTTGTCTTACGTTCCGATACAGTACACTAGCCCCGAGTCCCATGCCCCCCCCCACCCACCCCTAACCCTGTGCAAATAACACCACCAGACAACGTGGTTAGGCTCCGATGATGGTTTCATCACACGTTTCTTTTCCCCCCTTTGCCAGGGCATCCTAATCAGCCTAATTAAAAGCTTTGTTCGTTTAGAACTCTCTGATGACAATTTGTTTCACTCTACCCTACAGCAGTGGCTGTGAAGAGAGGAGAATTAAATTTGATCTTCTGACAGCAATTATTAAATGCTCCCTCCTGGCCTCAATTAGGCCCCGCGGGCTAATGCTAACGTGGCTAGCTCTCAGACGACGGCGGCGCCAAGGAGTGTCCTTTTCTTCTTTTTAGCCAGCTTCTCTTTGTCACTTTTGTCACTTTTGTGAGTGTCTGTGTCGGGTATGTGTCTGCGTGCGTGAGTGTGTAAGTGTGGTGTACAGATATCTATCTGTTTTGCATACTCGATTATGGGAATGGGTTAAAATGATTTCCTTTTTTTTTCCATTTACTGTAGCTATGCGTGGGGGAAAAGAGAAGGAAGGCAGAAACCAAACGATAAAGGGAAGTTGTGGAATTTCATCTTTCTCTCTCTCTTTCTCTCTCGCTCTCGTTTATCTAAATCAGCACAACTCGTACTGTATTGCCACACAAACTTTCTTTTTCGAGTTACGTCATGAATCTGCACACGCTAACCTTACCACGGTCAGCCTGTGCCGCAAGGGAGGACAGCTATGGGTATATCATGTCCATATATCATGCAACCTGTCAACCACTTAGCGAGAAGAAAGTTCACTTCTATCATATCACCGTTCTCTCCCTCTTCTCTCCCTCTCTCTCTCTCACTCTCTCTCTCACTTTCTCGCTCTCCTCTACTGTTCACCAGCAATGTTGTGGACAGTCAGTCGGTGTTCTGAACAAGCTGGCGTTAGAAAGCGAACGCGCCGTGCATTGGAGACGGTGCAGTGGCAGCCTCTCCCTGTTAAACGTCTTGTTTAGCGCGGCGGCACTGAAGCGAGGGCCCCAGCCCATACTGAGACGGCTGCGCACTTCAACAAGGATGCCCTTCATAAATTCAACCTTATGTGGGGTTTTTTTCTTCACCGGTCCCTGGTGAAAAACTCTGCTTGGAAACCGAGTAACCTAGATTGCGGAGTGGAGGGACAGAAAGAGAGATTGCCGGAGAGAGAGAGAGAGAGAGAGAGAGAGAGAGAGAGAGAGAGAGAGAGAGAGAGAGAGAGAGAGAGAGAGAGAGAGAGAGAGAGAGAGAGAGAGAGAGAGAGAGAGAGAGAGAGAGAGAGAGAGAGAGAGAGAGAGAGAGAGAGAGAGAGAGAGAGAGAGAGAGAGAGAGAGAGAGAGAGAGGGGTGGAGGAGGAGGATGATGAGGAGGAGGAGGGGGTGTCTGATATCACTACCTTACGGCTCTGCTGGCCTGACGGTGGAGAAAAGCTGAGCTCCGCTCTCATAGCGTGATGTCAGAGCTGCTTTTCTCCTTCCTGACGACCGCGAGCTGATTAGGCTGATTGTCGGGGAGCGTTGTCGCCCTCGCCACGCCTCGCATCGTTAAACGGCAATTGTTACAGTTGGTGTTTGTTTAACTACGGCTGGTGTAATGTATCCGGGCACTGTCTCACTCAGCCACTCACACACACACACACACACACACACACACACACACACACACACACACACACACACACACACACACACACACACACTCTCACAAACACACACTCTAAGCCAAATACACACACACACACATAATGTAAACTTGAGACAGACATCGAAAGTCCCACATCCATAATTTAAGGCTCTACGGCATGTTGTTCCAATTCAAACTTGGACAGAACAACAACAGTGCATACATTAACCAAACGCTCAACTGACACTGATCTTCACTTAGTAAAAAAAACGTACGTTTCACTGTTCAGCAAATCTCCTTTTCAAAGCTTCCCCGGTGTTAAAGGGCTCTAAGGAGCTCCAGCGACCGTGTGTGTATGTGTTGATGTGTGTGTGTGTGTGTGTGTGTGTGTGTGTGTATATGTGTATGTGTGTGTGTGTGTGTGTGTGTGTGTGTGTGTGTGTGTGTGTGTGTGTGTGTGTGTGTGTGCATGTGTGTGTGTGTGTGGTGTGTGTGTGTGTGTCTGCTCTTCAGAGAAAGGGTTGCATGAAGGGGTGCGTAGGGCGTGCGGCCTACCTGTAGACCAGACTCTCTTTAGGGGAGCGGCCCCACCATGGCCACGAGGAGCCTGACCAAGGCCGGCATGAGCCTCTTATTAGCGAGAGGCCTCCCATTTGGAATGGTTGGGACAAGGGGGGGGGCTGCGGGCTGTGGTGGGGGAGCTGGAGACAGGGGGAGAGGGGCTGGCAACTTCATCGTGCTCCGCTCCCCGCGCCGTCTCAGCCCCACCTCATCAAAGACGGCGCTCGTAATTTGTCACAGAAAGCAGCCAATTAACATGTGTTGGGGGGAGGAGGGGGAGAGCAAGGAGAAGGGAAGGGTGGAGGCTACGGGAAGGAGGGAGGGAGGGAGGGAGGGTAAGAGGGAGGAAGGGAGAGTGAAAAAAGATAGCGTATGATTAAAGAGCCGGCGCAGCTGCACAAAATCAAGACGGCAGCGAGCGGTTTGAGCGAAAACCTCAGCCTTGTTGATCTGATAAAAACCCACTGCTGCCTCACCCCTCAGACGGAGAAAGGGGAAGAGGGAGGGAGACCGAAAGAGAACGACGGAGGCAGACAAACCCCCCCCCACACACACACACACACACACGCAAAATGACTGCCGCGCGGCGACGAGCCCTGGCACGCGGCTCCGCGTCTCCTCCAGCCACACCGCGTCGCACCGAGACGACCCCCCGTCGCGACCCCGCCACCCATAGGCCCCGGTGCTATTCTGAGCTGGCCGCGTCGCGCGGCCTGGCTCGGCGCCACCAGAAGACATTGGTCAGGATACCTTCCTGTACTGTCCCCACCTCCTCGTCCGATAGCGTGCGTCCTGTCGTACTGCGGACGGTCGAAGCGTGCGCACACACATCGGGAAAGACGGAACCCTCCGTTTTTATTTACCCGTTTGCACGACGTCCTCTTGGTGTTCTTTCAAAAATGATTTGTTGTTTTGTTTTTTTTTTCATTTCAGAGTTTCTGTGAGTGCATGTGTCGCTAGCTTTGCACGAGGGAAAGTGTGTGTGCTCCTGTTGTTTTCGTAAGGGTTGTGTGTGAAGTGAAATGTGTGATATTGTTGCCTTGTTGTTGGATACAGTGTCAGGCGGAATGTATTAGTGCGGAGCAGCAGCGACAGCGCTCTGTTATCTCGTCTGCGTGCGTGCATGTGTGTGGGTGTGTGTCGGCACGGCCCTGCCTCAGCACTGCCTGTGAACACACAGGGTGACATGGATGTTTAGGCCCAATCTGACACTTGGGGGAATTTACATTAAACCCCATAACTCTATTTTTTTTCATTTTCTAATTCCAATGCAGGCTGAGAGAATTGAAATCGACAAACAGAGGTTTCAAACCAGCATCGAAGGAACTCCAACCCACGCAGACGCAGATACAAAATAAATCACGTTTCCACATCCATAATTCCCACATGATAAAATAATCACTCTTGTGTGGCTCTGATTCATAATCCTAATTGCCATCCTGATGGCGCAGATAAACCAGGAAAAGAAAACAGCAACTGGCCCAGACAGAGGTAAACATATATAAATCATGACCGTTTCTTTTTTTTTTTTTTTTTTTTGGTCTCCCTCCCTTCTCTCCTCTAGCGCTCTTATCCCAGATGCCATCAGGCTTCATTGGTTATTTATTTATTTTCCTTACGTGGGGACGTGAAGGGTCGGAGTGGGGGAGTGGCGGCGGGGAGCTGGGAGTGTGCTCCGGTTGGTTCACAGCCTGCGCTGTGCTCCGGTCGCTGAGAGGAGGACCTGCCTGCCTGGAGTCCCCCCCCCCCCTCCCCACGCCTCCCTCCACCCCCCCCTCACCCCGACTCAAATCCCTCCGCTGCGTCCACAGCTGCACCGTTCACATAACCTCGCCTGCCCCCTCCTACCCCGTCCCCCTCGACTAATGATAGCACAGCACGTCGCCTCCGTGGCTCTCTCTCTCTCTCTCTCTCTCTCTCTCTCTCTCCCTCGAGTGTGTACACACAGCCGTGCCGCCCGCGCACACACACACGGAGACGGAGAGCCACAGAGTCACTCGCGTGGGCATGTCTCCCCTCTCCTCCAACGTTTCCTCCCTTCATTTTTCTCATATTATTGTGAACGCTCGCCCCTCTCCACCCTGAGAAAAGTCCCCAGGCCTGATGACCTTAGGAATGGGCTGAGAACATTCCCCCTCTTCTCCTTTGACCAGCCCATGGCTATGTGTGTGTGTGTGTGTGTGTGTGTGTGTGTGTGTGTGTGTGTGTGTGTGTGTGTGTGTGTGTGTGTGTGTGTGTGTGTGTGTGTGTGTGTGTGTGTGTGTGTGTGTGTGGCTGAATATATGTAAGCCTACATTACGTGTACTGTAAGTGTGTGTGTGTGTGTGTGTGTGTGTGTGTAACTGAGTGTGGAAAGAGGGAGGGAGCGGCTCTGGGCTCCTGCCGCTCCTACTGCGCATTATCCCAAATAAACAACTCATTACACGTGTACTTAACCGAAGGGAGCTAGCGAGCATCGGAAGCTAATCCCTGTTATCGTTCCCAGCGTTTCTCTTCCGATTAGGCTACAGGGGAGAGGAGCCCGGGAAGGTGGAGGAGAAGCAGAGGAGGAGAAGAGGGAGGGAGGGAGGGAGGGAGGGAGGGGGGAGGGGAGGAAGGGAGAAGAAAAGGATTTTAAAAATGTCTCCCCACCAAACTAAACAAGTGCTTTCCCCCCAGCCCTTATTTCCTCCCTTCTCCTCTTCCCCTCTCCGGCTCTCCTCCTTTTCTCTCACTTCTCCCTCTCTCTCTTTACTTCTCTCCGTCTCCCTGTGGATTTTGCGCTGCTCTTCCTTGTTTTTTCGACCATCTCAGAAGTGGGTCATCGACAGACTGCACGGCAGCATTTTGAAGAACATGAAGAAGAAGAGGGGGGAAAAAAGGCGTCCGTTCTCTGAGAACAATCCAGGGCTTCTTTAACAAGTAGCCCCGCTTATCAAATTAAGCTGTCAAAAGCACGTTATTAACAGCCGGTACAATTCCCCTCAGAAAAAGATAAACACATTGGATACAAAACAATTACTCTTTCGCAGTGTGGACTCCATCGCTCTCTATCTCTCTCTCTCTCTCTCTCCCTCTGCTTCCTCCCCTCCCTCTCTCTCTCTACCGTGGTGCCCTAGTTAATATGATTATAGGCCCACCATTAAGAAGGCCTCAGTGCACAGTGCCACTCATTTAGAGTCCAAACAATAACCTGCTATGATTGTTGCGACGTGGCCTCCAGGGAGGGTTGGGGGGGGCTAATGGAATTACTGTGCGTAAAGTGTTCTGTCTGCGTACCCCCTCTCTTGACGCGGCTCAAGTAGGCACGACATTCCCACTGATAACAGGCGTCCTGAGGAGACCCCGTCTACTCGGATGGGATAAGGTCATGCTAGTTACATTCCTCGAGGAAGGGAGAGAAGAAGAAAAAATAAAAAAAAAAGGGAAAAAAGGGCGGCCGAGGGAAATAATATGTAAACCCTGACGATATTCATCTGCTACAAGTCAACTTTCGGTTCAGCTTTGTGTTGGAGGTACCTGTGGTCGCTCTATTTAGCTCACCTCAAGCTTCCCCTCATCTTTCTGTGGCTGACTGTTTGTCTTGTTTTTTTCTCCCATAACAATTTTTTTTCTTCTTTTTCTTCAGTTTAAACATGTAACGGTCTTAAACATGCGAGTGCAACCTTACTTGGGTTTAATCAGTCACCAAGTGAGTCAGCCGACAGAAAAAGAAGCCGACACGTCGGAGACGGAGAGGAACGAAATAAACACGACACCTCTGCATGCACAGAGAGGATCGCCCTAAGAGACAGTGGGCGTCGTGTGGCGCTGGCTGACGAGCGTGACATAGCGGCGCTAATGATAAGTGAACCAAATTCACATAGAGCAGTTCCACGGCAACCGCTGGGGCCGCCGTTTAATTAACCGTGTACGGCAGTAACGATTTAACATAGCATTAAAAAAAATAATAAAAACATACGTGTGCCTCTGCGTGACAGCACAAAATGGAGAGGCATCCTGTACGGGAAGGGCTTGCTAGTTTGACTCCAGTCTGAGTTTCTCACACCCTCTATGTGAGCTCCATCCTGTTTGGCGGGCCCCTAGGGGTCTGCTGTGTCATAGCCCGGTGAAGGAGCAGTGTGGTGGGGGAGGGATGTGACGTGGAGGCCCAAGAACTCTGCAGGAGGGAGGGAGGAAGGCCAAAGCCACGGCAGGTATCCCCCCACGCTTCCTAGCCTATTTATAAACGCGGAGCCCCACACAGGGCCAAAAATAAGACCGAGGCCATTTTTATCCCAAGCAAAATAGCTCTCTCTCGCTCTTTGTCTCTCTCTCACACACACACACACACACACACACACATACACACACACACACACACACACACACACACATACATTAAACAAAAACACACAATAACAATAGCAAAATCTCAGGTGAAAATACACAAGGGGGGGATTTACCATGAGGAGAGGAATACAAAGGGGGAAAAAGTACGAAGATTCAGAAATCAGTTTTTTACAACTCTCACTAAGGAAACATCTCGTAGAGCGTAGACAAAACCAAGCTAAACATTTATTTTTATTTTTTTTTATTCTCACACACACTCACACAGACACATACACACACATTCACCCGGCAGACAAAAGTCAATATTAAGGCTGGGCTTTTTCTGCAGAGAGCACTATTTAGGAGGTGTGGGCCATGTGCCAGAGTCCTCCTCTATACCGAGCGGGTGTCCTAGCATCGCTGCCGTTACACAAGCCCCTCGCCGCTCCTCAACTCCCACCTCCCCGCACCGCTCACTCTGCCCCATTGTCGGAAACTCTGCCTCTCTCTCTCTCTCTCTCTCTCTCTCTCTCTCTCTCTGTCTCTCTGTTTTCTTTACAAACTCACATGGACACACACGGGGTGATTTGTTTTTCCAGCAGGCTAGAGCAGAGGGCCAGGTGAAAGCCTCCACTGGTGGGGCTCTTGGAGTGACTGGGGGTGAGCACAGGGCCCCACTCTGCCCGGCCACTCTCCAAGGGAAGTGCAGGGCTGGAGTTTCAAACAAAGTGCCCGCTCATTCATTATACATGCACCTCGGCAGGGGGAATCGCCTTCCGCAAGCCCCCCCACCCTCGCTTCCCTAACTCTATCTGCAGGTCTCTCGCCCCTCTCTCTGCCCCCCTCCCTTGTCCCTCCCTCTCTCCCCGTCTTCCTCCTACTTTTTTTTTTCTGGACAGAGCATCTATAAAGTATGAATAAAATTAATGACATCACGAGGCGCACTTTGGAAGGGCCACCATGGAAAAGAGCCATACATCAAAGCGGAGGAGGAAGCTGAGTGGAGGGAAAGAGAGAGGAAAGAGAGAGAGAGGTTTTCGTGAGTTATCCCTTTCCCCCTCCGCTCCCGTGTGGTAAGACGTCACACCACAGACCTCTGTATAATATCACCGTTCAAATAAAGAAGAGCAGCGGAGGCCATGTTCTCAGTTCAATTGTCGTAGTAACGGAAATAATATGCCCGCTGTTTTTTTTTCATTTCTCCTTTTTGGCTGTTTTGACTAGAAAAGGTTAACCAATGTTTGCTTGATGTTTTTTGATAGTTTTATGACTGTTTCAATGCATTCTGTTGAACTAAAAGCTGCTTTTCTCTCTCTCTCTCTCTCTCTCTCTCTCTCTCTCTCTCTCTCTCTCTCTCTCTCTCTCTCTCTCTCTCTCGCTCTCATTTCACAGTTCCCCCTCCCGTCCTCCGGTATGTCCCCCCCCCCCCCCCCCCCCCGCCTCGTCAGTGCTACAGACAGCCCTGCGCGACACATTCCAGCCAGGCTGGTCCTGGGTCTGGGAATGGCCCAGATGACAGAGGGAACGGAGCCTTTTGTGGACTTTGGAGACCTCTGGCCAGGCAGACTGTGTGTGCTCTGCCCACCATAAGAGTCCTGGACACGGAGTCCTGGCTGCTTCTTGACTCTCCCACAGTGTGTCGACTTCCTTCTCTGAGATCCTTTGGCCAGGGAGTTGTGGTTCTATATGTAATGTAAAAGCAGGGGTATGACCAAGCATTAATGAGGAGTTACCCCCCTTACATTGGGGAGACACCCATAAAAAACCCCATAAAAAAAGCTTTTATTTTCGATTCGCTTTTAATTTGTCATTAGAGAATAAGTAAACCTTAACGACATTGTCAGGGTCAGGGGTGTCAGACGAGCGCGGCCATAACTACCTGTTAGCAGAGCCACAGTGTGGAGCTGGGCACCGTGTCTGTGGCTGAGGGGGGTGAGGGGGGGGGGGGGGGGGGGGGGGGGGGGGGGGGGGGGGGGGGGGGGTATCAGAGAACAGCCCCGGCAGAGAGCTCGACAGCAGCCTGAGCGAGCCGTTCTGCTGCCTCTAGATGGATGTGAGGGGACGGGAGGGCCGGGCCACAGAGCTGCCTCTGTGCGTCTCCCCGGGCCGCGGCGCAGAACGACTCGACCGCGGTGCAGCCGGTGACAAAGATAAATTACGGCCGCTGGAAAATATTCCTCGGTTCTTTTTTTTTATATATTTTTTTACTCCAACTCCCTTTTTTTTATCTTCTTTCTTTTTTTTTTGTCATTGGGTGAAGTCCAAAAGTGTACCACACCAAAGGGAGACAGGGGAGCGGGCAGAGGGAAGAGTTGGAGGGGGTCTCTCTCTCTCTCTCTCTCTCTCTCTCTCTGGGAACACTGCATAAATGGGGGGGGGAGCAGCAGACAAACAGGTCAGCCAGTGTGTTTTATCATGGAGTGTGTTTTCCATCTCGGGCTTTGTGAAAAACAAAGGCAAACAACCCCCCAGCCCCTAAAACTCACCCCACTAACCTTCCATGTCAAAATACATGGAGTTTGGTCCAGCTTTACATCAATCCCTGTTCAGACTTGGTTAAAGCGAGGCGGACTATATTTAGCTTTATGCAAGCCGACACGTGTGCGTCTTATCTGGGGCTGGTCTGTATTGAAAAAGTCATCACAGGACAAGCACTGAAATTGGCGTGAGCAAATACAAGTTTCTGCCTTAAATAGACCTAGCCAGACCTCAGTCACACACAGCTATGCATACATTACACCTTATATGCCATAAGGGTCATTACGTAAATATTCTTATTACAGTCCATTGAGTCTTTTTTTTTTATGCATCCCACCTAGATGTGCCTAACCAGCAATGTTTAGACAGGAGGAAAACCCTGCTCGCTCTTCTCTAAATGTTTTCCTCTGTCTTATCGCCTCGTTTTCCCCTTTCCCAGGGCTCCTTCCCGCCCAACCTTCCCAAATGTTTCACTAAGGAGACCTCCAGGCCGGCGAGCTCCATGTGAGGCTGTGTGAGGTGTCTCTTTAGGTGGGCTGTAGCTGCTGATGACACCACTGTGCGGTAAGCACAGCTGAGCTAGGCCCTATCCGCCGCAGGGTCGGACCACCCAGCGGGCCATGCACTGCCATGGCGACCAGGCCGGGCAGGAAACAGGAAGCACAGAGCCGGGCGGCAGGAAGTCCTGTTCATCTAGTCCACTGACTTTGTGTGTACACCCAACGACATTTTAAACTCACACAGATCCCACCAGTCCAAAGACAATCGTGTTTCTCCTGACAAATCTATCTGTGATTTCATAATTGCATTGCTTGGTCTGTCTTGGGTTGTCACTTCTCGTCCCATTTATCTCTGTCTCCGTTTTCTGTTTCCTCAGCTTGTCTATGAAGCCCTCACACAGACACTTTCTTTTCGACTTCTCGTTCTTTCCAGACATCAAACCCTATTCTCCTCAGTGTAAGGACGAGGACAAAAAACAAAAAACAACAACAACATGGATTTTCATTTGAATACTCACCGACACAGACACCAACCTCAGCCCGACACAAAGCAGAACACACTCAAACACGCTGCGCTCAGACACACAGCGCGCAGGCAGGCAGGCAGGCAGACAGACAGACAGACAGACAGGCACACAAAGGGAAAGCAAACACAAAGAGCGGCACAGCCAGAACTCGACTTTATGCAGAAATATTCTAAAATGTGTTTTACAATACAATTAAACATCAAAGCCGGATCTATTCCTCTGTGATCTTTAGCACCCTGGTGAACAAACCCCGCACACCCCCTTCCACTTACGGCGCCGAGAGAAAGTTGCTGAACGTCACTGCTAATTACTAGATAGAGACAGAAGAACACTTTTACATCGTTATGCAAACACCCGAATGCATTCATATGCATTCAGAAACAGCAAAGCACAGTCAAGGACGACATTATACTTTTTTTTATTTTTGTTTTGATTTTCCTTTACTTTGTCCATAATTGAAGCTCTAATAAAGATACTGAGAAAACGTGTCTAATACATGCAAACATAGGGGAGGGGGGGGGGGGGGGCTTCTAACGTGTACAGCAGTTAGGACAATAAAAATGCCATCTGCAGAAAATGAGTAAATAAACACATGCTCAAATCCACTCTGACACTTTTCATTAGCGCAGTAAAAAATTTCTAAAATTCAGAGTGTAGACTTGTTACTCCCACAGCGAACTGTACAGAGAACACCTGCCCCCTAGCAATAAACAAGGGTTGAGGCGGCAAGCTCCAAAGTTACCATCCGAAAAGCCAAAGTATTTGCTTCTGCTCAAACACGGCGAAAAGCACGCCACTGGGATTATTCTAAACACTATAGCACTGTTGATTTCAGATCAAAGGCCACATAAAAGAGTGGAAACATTTATAGAGAAAAAATACCGAGGCGCAATGAGACAATATTGGTGTTTGAATATCCATGTGAAATATGATTGGCTCCCCACATCTGAGGTGAATAGGATTCTCCTGAATTGCTTCTCACGTTACCCTCCCTGCTTGAGCCGAAGGGCACAAAGTGCAATTACTCCAGTATCAACCACCACCTCTTGCCAACCTGCAACCCACTAATGAATGTATTTTGCAGAGTTTTAGCTAAGCAAACTCTGTAAACCCCTTCAACAACATGTTTAACTATGACCGTAAAAAAGAAGAAGAAGCTTTTACGGACAGAAATATGGCAAATTGGATTATTTGCCTAAACTTAAAAAAAAATAAAATATGTAAGATACTGCTTACAAAGGTTAGTTTTTTTCTTTCTTTCATTGGGACAACGTCTTTGTTCAACCATGCATTATGTTGTATATCTACCACTGGAAATATCACTGTTGATTCCTCCTTCAAAAAATAACTTGGTCTAGCAGACTTTTTATTTTATGTGAACATTGGCACGGTATGTTTCACTTCAAGCGCTCTTGACATAAAGTCTCATGTCATTTCACCAAATGATCAAGAGAGGTAGCTCAGACTAAACCGAGTCTCCGCTCGCCTCCGTAACGGCTTGCGTATTTATCTTCCTACAGTATCAATGAAAAACTCAACTCGCCACAGTCCTTTACACCACTGCTCATGGCGGCTTTTGAGTTTAACGGCTTGTGGCACGAGGTCAGGGCAACAGAGTGGATCCCTTCTTCAGCTCCCCAACCTAAGGATTAAGCGTGCCCCTGCAGCAAAGTGGCCCAACAAGCGGCTCAATGCCTCTGCCAATCAGAGTGACACGTGAGCTCCTAATCCCTCTCTGTGAGCAGAGGTACAGCACACTGTCACCGTTGGCTTGGTCAATCCACAACCAAAACTCCCCTCCATTAGTCAAGAGGCACAGGCCTGAGAAGAATAGGGGAAACAAAGCAACACAAAGAGTGTGTGGGTGTCAGTGGCAGTGTGTGTGTGTGTGTGTGTGTGTGTGTGTGTGTGTGTGTGTGTGTGTGTGTGTGTGTGTGTGTGTGTGTGCATATGTGTGTGTACATGTGTGTGTGTGTGTGTGTGTGTGTGTGTGTGTGTGTGTGTGTGTGTGTGTGTGTGTGTGTGTGTGTGTGTGTGTGTGTGTGTTATAGAGCTTGGCAGGGAGACTCCTCTGTTGGTAATCGTGTGTCCACATGCGAGTGCTCACCCTTCTCTGAGCGGATTGACCTAACACCAAATCCCAAGAGAGCAATGGGCAGGTGACACACAGGACAACTTCATTGATGGTAGGGATAAAGGCTTCCTTTAAAATCTCCAATAGACACTGGAAAGGGCCAATTTTGCCACACTAAATATGATAACTAACAAGACATAATTGTGATGCATTGAGATGATGTACCAAACAAAAGATAACTGGTAAATATTAAGGTAATTTACTAAGGTGTAAAAATATACACAAACAGCCATTTTAAAATGTATGACAAATAGAAATGTGCTGTCCATGTAAACAAAGTCACAGCTATCCATATAGTATACAGCAGTCACAAAGTAGCTGGAAACATAGGAGCTACAGTGTATCCCTTCAAAATTACTGCCTGTACTCTTCCAGAGTTTTCACAATCTCTCAGCTCCTTCATATTTCAGAAACCATGTTTTTTTATACTATTGATTCTTTGTCATTTTTATTTGTATTAGACAATCGGTCCTTATAGCTACTTACTAATTCAGAAATTGAGTACAATATTTAAATAAAAATAAACGAAAAAGAAATAATAAAAAAACACTAATGCTGAAACACTGAGGAACCACTATATATATAAAACTTTAGCACTCAGATCATGCTCACTTTCTCACTTTCTACTACAACAAACCATTTATAATATACGTTTCCCCCTGTAAAAAAATTGTCAACCCAAAAGGCACTTTTTCTTAACTAATTTAGAATTAGGATAAAAATGGTATGTAGTAAGATCAAGCAAAAAGTGAACAAAGTTTGGGTAAATACTATACATGACAGAAAAGCAAGAAGGTACCCATATGTAGATCTATAAGTCTGCATAATTTAGTTCATATTTATACAAATTTGGTTTGGACTTAATTAGTTGTTTATGCATTGATATGAAAAGTTTGAATATTTTGTTAACTTTGGAGCAATAATTGTTCTATATATATACTATTATTAAGTATACTGAATTGATAGCCACAGATTGCCAAATTTTATAAAAATTGTTTACTCTGAATTAATCTTTCAATCCAGTAGTTAGCGTTATATATATTTGCCTGCTTCCATATTTCAAACTCAAGACGTCAATATGTTAAATATTAAATGATTATATTAAGTGTTGTGACTTTACGATTTGGCACCCAGTGAAAGTAAATGATCAAGTAATAAAATTAATGTGCCATAATAGAACAAACATTTTGTGCCTCAACACCAGAGGCAGATATTAGGTGAAATAGTATGCGCTCTTTATGGTATGTTATCACTATTTCAAAAGTTACATCTTACAGAGCAAGTGTTTCTAATAAGACACCAGTCGTATGTGGACAAACTAGTCAAAGAGTGTCTTTAAATATGCAACTACTGTGGGAAAGAAACGCAACAAGGTTAAAGCATCTGTTTAAAAAAAACAACAACCACGAAACTGACCATGCTCTATTCGAATACCATATACATCTATTTTGCAATTTGTGTCTAATTAAAAAAAAAACACGGCAATTGCCACAGAGTTGATCAGGATCACGCCATGTCAATATGTAATGTTGCTGTACTTTGCTGAGAGGGAGCGCTGAACTGAACTTTTCCACCGATGCCAAACCAACACAAGTGATTACAATTACAATTAATTTGAAGTGCGTCAACTGTAGTATATGCCAAATAATTGATCGATGTTCGAGCAAATTACTTACTTTATAATGCATGAAATCTGTCCGTTATGTGAGAGATACTACAACAAGCAGTCTCCGGTTGTTTCGTCAGGCCGTGTGACAGCGTTGATGCAGCTGGGTGCTCGGGATGGACTTCGCAAAGACGCACTTAAATCCAGCACAGCAAGAACGCAACTCGGGGAAAGAACGACGCAGAAAAAGTATGTGTCTCTGAAATGACACAAAAAGGGTTTCTTGCCGGGCAGTCTATTTGGGGGGGGCAGTGAGGAGGCTTGCTTGGACTGCGATGTGTTGAGAAAAGGAAAGGCTGAACCGTGGACGTCTGTCGCTGATGATATTGAGGGCTGTTTCTGCTCGTTCCTACAGTCCTGACCGAGTCTTTCCCTCACCCTCTCCCAGCGCGAGGAGAAATAATCGGTTTTACTCCTGAAAGGGGGCGGGCTCATATTTCCCAACTGCTTTAATGAAAGAGGTATAGGACTAATGGATTATTAGGCCCATCTCAAACCTGATAAAGTGGACATTTCTTAGGACTCTCAGATAATTAATATGGCTACTATGAGCTTTCACAAAATATCCAGGAAGGTTTTGCTATAGGCTTTCAACTTGCAGTATGCATATTCCCCCTAACGGTATATAATTGACCAAACTGTAGTTGCTTGCTCTACAGTAATTATAATAACATTACACACCATCTGTAAGTAAACCACAACAAATACATTGCTTTGTTTTAGTGGATTCAAATTTGGATCCCATGTCCACATTAGACACCCTGATGCCAAATGACTTGACCAAAATACATTTGACAAAAAAAAGAACTGAACGCAACATACTGCATGTCACCACCTACATCCAGGATGTGCATAGCTTTTGTTGTTGTTTATTTCCACCACTATGTGCTTGCAGCAAAGCAAGCTTTCAGTAATCACATGCACTGCTCTCTGTCTTTGTGAAGTGTTCTTCGTCTTAGCTGCCAATCATTTGCCGGGAGAGAGCTATCTGCTCAGATAAGGCTTGACACAGACAGAAAGCATAGGGAAATTACCAAGTGTAATCCCTCCAATCATATGATTTCAAAACATCCACTCAATTAGTGTGAAGATAACAATTAGAACAGCGAGTTTGCCACTCCAGATAAGGCAAAGCTGCCTAAATTCTCCGGAAGATATATCAAAGATAGGCCTTGTAATGCCATGCCTCTATTATTCCAAGATGACACGGCTATAGGTCTGAAGTTTCTGACGTGTTTGCCGCATGCTTAATGCCGCTAATGAACTCCTATCATTTGTGCAAAAATTATCTCACATGCCGTAAAGCATGTGAGGGAAGTAGTTGACCCCCTCAACTTATCACTGGGGCTGCACTATCAACTCCCTGCCAGACAGGCCTATTATCTTAACACAGAGTGAAGCCAGTCAGAGGAAAAGGCGGAACATGAAATCAGTTAATAAATAAATCAAGCCGGCTAATCTACTTGGCGGGAGGTAACTGAACCCTGGGGTGTCGGATAACCCAGCCACCTTCGCAACACATGACCCTTGAATCTTTAATATAATTTCCTCTCGCTAAAACACCCCAAATAATCAATGGACAACCATCTTTGGGTCACAGTGGGTTGTGGAGAGCAACGTCGTATTGATGAACACAGGTACACAGAGGTGCTCGATATGTTAGGGTTATGCATATACGTATCATGTACGTTTAATAGCTTTCCCTGTTTAACCAGACAAAGTGCACAGGTAAGGGTAATCAGACCACTTGTGAGGAGTGATCCAGTGCAAAGTTCTCTTGAAGTGCCAAACCTTAGCTTTATCCTTTAGCAATAATCAGACTTCTGAAAAAAAATGAAACGTTGCTTTGATGTTAAAAAAATAAAGAGTTTTCACATGTCGGCTTGTGACCTTTGACCTTACTACATATTACACTTTTACATTGTATCTCTCCCACACATCTGTCACACAGCAAGCCACTCAGATATGCCAAATATAATTCAGCATTAATCTCATCTCAGCTATGTTGTTTTGTGCGTTGCTGAGTGGATGTCAGAGGGGGGAAACCTATACCTACCGCATTCAGATAGTTTTTGTCGCCAGCCTGTGTGTGCACCCTCTGCCCTGGGCTTGTTTGTAGTCTGTCATTGATTTAGCAGAATTGTCCTTGTAGGTTCCTCTGCTGTTGAGGCGTCTCGAGGTCTTCTTCACCTGGCACCTGAGAGAGCAAGTAAGATATTATGAGTAGGAGAAGGTTGTATGGGCAGACAGAGTAGGAGACGGGGCTTTCGTGTGTGTGTGTATATGTGTGTGTGTGTGTTTGGCGTACACAGTATTTTTAGTTTTTTTATGAAGCTAATAAAAGTATTTGCCAGTAGTTTTTGGAGAGACCAATAGGGTTTAAACACAAGACTTAACTAGATGACATTAGTTTACCTGTAAAGCCTAGTGACCCAGATGGATTGGAACCTCTTTATAAAGGTCATAAGGTTGGCCTCTTCTTTTGACTTGTTTTGCCTGCTCTACATTGTATATTGGAAACCAAAAGTGATTTATTTTCCAGGCTCCTAATATATTACATTTATAAAATATATTTTTAGAGTTGGCTTACTGTCTTAGTATTGTTTATTAAATATGAACATTGTAATTGAGGAAGCATGTTTGGCTGCATATTTATACATTTCATAATTTGAGTTACTCTCCAGTATTTGTTCCCTTTTATTGACATCCACTTTATTGTGTTGTAAAAACAATGTGTTTTATATATGCACCTACTTTGTAACTTAGTTAAGAAAACTGCGCTAGACATAAATATGTTTTGTTAATAATTCTGCCCTGGTCAGTGTTAGCCATTGTCCTCTAATTTGCAGACTTCTTCTCACTTCCCTGTCCTGAAGTAGCAAATGGTATTCCCCCTGGTCTGTTTCCACGATGCTGCCATCCCATCCACTTATGTGTGAGGGGATCCCCATCTTAAATAGTTTAGCATGTTTGAGAATTGACATTCACATCAAATCCAATTGAATAAAGTCTCAGTGTTTGCCAGAACTATTATGTGATTTAACAGATGTCACTCCGTATACACACAGGGTAAGCTTTGGGCAAACGCTGTTTCATGAGGTTTGGCATCGGGCGTGCGTGGAGGAGAAGGCGGGGGGCGGGGGGAATGAGTGGATGGAAGTCAAACACACAACTGGGGTTTGCTGATATTGATCTGGCTCGGATTGTTTCTTAAGCCTCTCCTGGCAGTCACTCCGGAGCGTGTGTCACACACCGAAAGGCTTGTCTGAAAAATGTGTGTGTTTTTATAACGGAGGAGAAAAAGGGAGGCAGGCTGCCTCTCCTTAGAGGGAGATAAAGACAAACACATTTCCCGGGCAAACAGGACCGGGTCTGGGCCAAGGGTGTGACGTGTTGTTGATGGCGCTCACGTGAAAACGCAATCTGCCTGTCACGGTGGATGATGTTGTCAAGCTGTCAGCCCTGCACTGTCCTGCTCCAGAGAATTAGCCAGCCGATTGCCGCGAGCTACACGGCAGACACCAGCATCTGAAGTTGGACAGTTCTTAGGAAGCATTCGGCTTGAGTTGCTGTGGTGTGCTTTGAGTCTACGTCGAGCTCGCATTCCCTGATGAGTTTAAAAGAGAGGCAGGCATGTGTTTTGACATTGGATTGATATTACATGATGTGTCGGTCAAACACATTATAGGGGACTGAGGAGACCGGCAGGCCAATTTCATTCCTACGTTGTGGAGCTCAAGATCACAGCTGGCTTTTCTCCTGTTTGTGTGTGTGAGTGTGTTTTGTGTTGGACACTGTCACAGGGTCTCTGTGTGATTGACAAACTGACCAATGAATTGTAATATCACACAGAGGGAATCTGACCCCTGGTCAGCTAGATTACTTAACCTTTAGTTGTAGGGTTGTGATCTCCTGATGGTTACAACAGACTCTTTACACAACAGAGGAGCAATCCAGACACAAAGTTATCAGACCCTTTCCTCCCCCGAGCCGGTGTTTCGGTAAGTGATCCCAGGCATTGCTTCACATATCATTTTGCCCTATGCTTCATAATGAAATTTAAAACGCAATATCATTAGTAATTACAGTCGCAGATATATACCGGCACCGTGTAATTACGCGAGCATGGGTGAGAAAAAGCACTTTTAATTAACTGGTGCCTTACGCCTTATGTTTCTAACCATAAAAGAGAATTCCGAGGTTAATATCAAGACGTGTATTTATGTACACATTCTAATTAGCTTCTCAGATCTCGACGCCAAGTTCACTACAATACAGAGTTTTCCTCTGCACTTTCATTGCTTGCACTGCGGAGAGCTCGTCGAGGACGCACGACACAACATGAAAAAGCAAACCGAAAGGTCAAGCAACAGTGAAACGTGTTGGTTTGCGACGACTGTGTGTGTTCTACAGAAGTTTAGTTGTTACACGATCGTCCATAATATCCCATCTGACAAGAATATGTTTATTTTGTTAGTGCAAGAAGCGCTGCAATGCAACAACGCACAAGCTTAAGGGTTGGCACCCATAGCTTCTGCATCTCTGTAAAAAGTGTTATTCCCTTTTGGGAATAATGAACCCCCTCACTATTTTGTTTCTTAGCCATGATTTGGTGCTTACTTTAGGAATAAGCTGGTTTTACAAAGACACTGCTCGTTGCTCTGTTTCTATTCATTTTGATCCTTGTTACAACTGCCCACAACAGACTTGCTACCCTGCATGGAAGAAAAACATGGGGCTGCTGTGTTGCTGTGCAAACCCATAAGCAGCCTGCAGGGGTGCTCTAGAGCCTTTAACGGAGCTCATTTGACTGGTTTGTCAAGTGCGTCAACCAAACCAGTAAGTTTCACAAAAACAGTGTCCCATTCTAATAGGAGCTCTGTTTGTACCTTAAATTATAGATATTTATTAAAGTAAAAAAAAAGAAATTATGAAATAAAATATGGCAGGAGTTAATTTGCCTATGGAAAACACACATGAAAACTGTAAACTGTCATTCAGTCCTGATACTGTTTTTACAAACATAGATTGACAGTCACAGTCTGCCTTTCTTGGTCCTCTCCGCAGTCCACATGTAATTGCATTGGTTTCCTCCTTCGCCGTATGTCAGGGGTTCCACTCAAAGTCCCCTTTGTCTGCAGATTATGTGAGGAAAAAAAGAGCTTCTCCGCAGTAATGATTTTTCCTCATTTTGAACGGCTGGAAAGTAATTCCCTGCAAACGGCTCAGAAACAGACACACTTCAATCATTGTTTCTGCCTCCTTTTCTAATAGAGGCCATAAAGTGGGGATGCCAGAGTTACATTTTTCTGTCTCCCACCATAGTCTGCCAAGAGCTATTTGGTGAGGACAAAACAGAACCTATGTTTGACAGGTGTTCTCTTTTAAAGTCGGTGGCAGCGCGAAGCACATGCAAGGTCTGATGCTGCTCCTAAACTCCATCACATGATCAGCCCTGGAATACTAAGGAGCCTGTGTAAAAGTATCCCTCTTGCATCAAGACTTTTACTTTATGTTCCGGCGGTGCCAATGTGAGCGATCCACACTGAACAACGTGCCCTAGTGGCTCACTGCTTTTTTGTTCCAGAGAACCGCCTTCATCCGTCTACCTCTGCTCTGCCTCGTGAACTCATTCTAGAACGTCGTGCGGGTACATTGGACTCTAAAGTGGGCTTCCGAGCAAACAGGTCTGATGCCAGTTTTCACAAACACATAAACAAACACACCCACACCTCAGACACGTGCACACACAAACACATGAACAGGCAAAGGCACACTTGCGCACACACACTTACACACTTACACACACACACACACACACACACACACACACACACACACACACACACACACACACACACACACACACATACTGTACACCCATATTTGAGTAGAGGGGCAATGTTGGACACTGTGGCTGTGTGTACCGATGACTCTGTTCAGGCTTCCAGGTGTGTAGAAAGTCCATTCTAAATTATGCAAGTGGCACAAAGAGTCATGACACAGTTGTCCTAGTGCTGCCTTAGTTCATGGACCATAGGCTACTTATTAGAAACTAGCTCAACTATCTTTCCACCGAAACAATGCATTCAGATTTCTCTTAGACATATTTCATAACAGGCATTTATTGCAAGCAGGGCTATGACCATCACAAGTGGTGTAAAGGTTAACAGTGTGAATGGGATGTCCATTATTTCAAACATAAACTGAAGAAGGCCCTGCATTTTTCAATTTCATTTAACTCCTGAACTCTAGAATTGTGTCGGATTGTCAACAACTACAGTTAACAGTCCCCTTTGGAGCTGTGACTGTGACTAGTCCTCTGGACAATTTCAGATACCTGGCGACTGATCTCCTCTCCTTGTCATATCCACAGCAGCAGCTGAAAACAGCTAGCCATACATCAAATGAAGGTATACTGTATGTAATGAACCTAAACGAGACCAGTGGGCCCTGGAATGTAATACTGCGAGGCTTCCCGACCTCTTGCGAAGGCACACAGTTCAGCTCGGCAGACAAGCGGCGGCGGCGGCGACTAAAGCTCTCTGTGCCTCCAGGATCACCCCGACTCATTCTTATTCAGACATGATCAGAGGGGAGGCAGGCAACTGAGATTAGCTGCAGATCAAAAGAGCTGCCTCGCGCGAGCTCTCATGTTTTGTAGGTCTAGGCGGCCCCGGCGCACAAGAGTTCTATAGGGGCGGCGAAGCTTCCCACTGTTCGGCGGCTTCCATAGCGCTTAGGGGTCTCGGCTGAAAAGAGGTTTCTCATAAAAGCAGGCCGGACGGCGGCGGAGAGACGTGGAAATTCCTAAATGCAATAATAAAGACAGTAGACGAAAACGAAAAGAAAGGAGGGGAAAAACGAAAGAATTGCTTTGCCCTGTTACTGCAAGCAATTATTGCGGAGGGAACAAAGATTTCTGTCCTTTCCAGGCTGTCGCTATTGAAATGAGTTCCATGTGTGTAATAAGTCTAGGTTCAGTGATAATTTGTTTTGAATATGAAATGCACTTTCTACAATAACATACGTAGCTCGGGTAACCTAGGAGTAAGGCAGCTGGATTAGCCATACGTAGCACAGCCACGGCAACTCCTGCAAAGCCACATGCCAAAAGCAATTAAAAATACATAAGCTGCCATGTTACCTAAACGTTTTACTGCCTATTCTTTCCCTTTTGTGAAGTACAATTAAATTGTAGGAGTAGGTTCTTTATGTAAATTAAATAAAGCTCTCATAAACAAAATGTCATGTCCGAAAGCTTTAGAAATGTAGATACATATTAAGAATGTTCTGGGCTGACGGTGAAGTATTACCCATAGGTCAGTAATTAAGCAAGTTTTAGATTGTGTTCAAGATAAACAAGGGGTGGAGGTGTAGGAAGAACGATGACACATATAGGGCCATGGATGAGCCATGGTAAGGTGGTTGCTGGAGATGGGAGGTTCAAAGCGATATAGGTGTCTGCCACCCTGCAGCGAGGGAAAACAACATGTTTCCTCAGCTCAGCTTCCTATCAAAACAATGGAATTTGGAAGCGATACAGTTTGATATTGAAGACGTTTGATAAACTGGGTCAATGTTTATTCAGGTCCCACCTCATAATGTTTTACCTTCAGACTTGGGATTGCATCATGGGAAAAAATACATAAAAAACAACTCAATAGCCTTAACTTAGTCCAATGGCCTTAACTTAGTCAGAATGTATTTCCTGTAAACAGTTAACTAATAATACTTTACTTAAATATGCATAGCAATGGCCTCTGGACATAATATAATAATAATAATAATAATAATTTGTATTAGTAGTAGTATTAATAATTGTGATAATTTATGAATATTTTTAATACAATAATCATTTTATAATTTCTTAATAATAGTAATATAAACAACTAATACTAGTTTCTATTAAAACTTTTTTTTTTTACTTTAGTGTTGATTCATTTATATTTTGATTTATTGACCTCCATACTTATTATGAGCTACAGTATAATTGTGAGCCACTTTTACAATTACCGATTTATTGTACTAAACAGCAAAGCCAGAAAACTCCCAGTCAAAACGAAATGTATATAAATATAAATGAAAATGACAACACAAACTTTTCTTTTTTTTTCTTTCACTGAGGTCAACGAACATTAAATTATTAGGGAAAGTTCAACAAAGCCATTCAAAATTCTTAAAAATCAAACCCAACTTTCTATTTTCTGTTAAAATGTATTTAATTGTTTTAGGACACTTGCCATGGAGTGAGCACCTTCTCTTTAGTTTGTGTTGGTTATGTATCAAGTCCCCTAAGTAGGTTCAATGTGACACCTTTCCCATTTGTTTCACAGTTTAACTGGTAAAAGTTTAACTCAAGCATTGACTGTATGTTCTAAATTGATAATGACATGTGCAGTGGCCTCTGATACAGAGATATCCTTTGGTGGTGGGCTATTTGTAAACAAACAATAAGTTGAGGGTGAGCACGTTTCTCTAACATACACTCCCAGATCCTGCATCAAGGTGTCCTCAGAAATTACCCTGAACCGAACCAACAACCAAAACTGACCGTGAATAATCAGTACCCGAAACACATCAAGCTATTATGTTCCACTTTACAGAGAAGAAATATTTAGTTTGGAGTTAAATAAATACATTTTAGACAAGTAAAGCTTAAACATATGTGGCTGGAAGAGCCTCGCTGGATTATTTCCCAGTGTTGTGTAGATCTGATGGGCAACAGCTGTTTGTGACTGTTCAGTCTCAGACTTAAGCAAAGCTCTGCCCTGAGCATTTCCACTCACTTCATTGTCTCTCACACACTCAAAGAACCGAAGTTATTAACAAAACCATGTGGTTCACCTCTTTCGGTATCTCTGTCGCTTGGGAAAAACAGTGTTCACTTTCTAACCAAAGACACAGGCAATAGTTGACTTGGGTTCAACATGGTACCGAGACTGCAAGTTGTCAACTTTTTCCGACAGATTTATGGCTACTGGTTTTCCACCTAATGTCAGCTACTGTACGCCTGTGAAGCCTATACCTGCCCATAACAGCTTTTTCCACGAGCAGTGAAAACATCCCACCCTGCGGAGGAGAGGAAAAGAAGGAAGAGAAGAGTGTTGCCTTTTTAACTCACCCGTGCCTTTTTGCCACTTCACCAGGAAGTTTCAGCCTACAGAACCAGCTGAGGGCCAGTTTCATCAAATGCTTCACAGGTAGAAAAAAGTTCAGCTTCTTTCTCGAAAGAAAAAGAAGCAGCACCGGCAAGCTTCTTTTAAACTTACAAACAAAAATCAATGACCTGCATGTAAGAAAGCCAGACCAGCTGGCTTTGAATAGTACGCCCCGTGTTGTGGGTTGTGTGTTAGGCCCGATCTCTCTAAACACTAAACCTATTGGACTCAGGCTACCTAAACCCCTTCTTCTTCACTGCACAAACCCCCGTCTCCAGCCCCCAAACCTCACCCACCTGTCCCTGCCACTCTTGGGTATATTTAGCTCTCGGGGGGGATCAGTGACACCACTCAGACCTTTGTCAGCGGTGGCATATGTGCCCTGGATTACTGCCCGCACAAGAATGCTGCCATCCATACCGGGGCAAAGCAGAAAGGTTGGCAGCACTGAAACGCCTGACTTTTTCTTCTACTACTATTACTATTTACTACATCTATTGAATTTTTTACATTATAGATCCTTTTTTCAGTATTTAAATTAGTTTTATTTGTTTAGCATTTATAGATGGTTTATGTGGAAAATTACTGATATTTATTATCAGACATTTTACATGCGTAAGACTCTGTGTTTATAAAATACTAGAACATCTAAATGTCTCAATTAGTGGAAATGGTGTACTCTAATGATAACATGTCTTAAATGATAAACCAGCACCAACTGAAACTTGTCCAAAATAACTTTCAAAATCACAGTTTCACGGAAATGTACCTGAGGCACTTTATCAGTTTAATCTAATAAATGATACTAATCAAATAGGTCAGTTGAAGAGGAGTTTTTTATGCAGGTTAAAATTTAACTTGGTTTTGAGTTTTTAGGACCCAACAACTTTAGCGTTATCTAAAACATGTCTCAATCCTTACTCCTTGCCAGTAGTAGAGTTTTGAATAGGCGTCACAGATTATTTTGGATTTTCCTGTCAGAGGATTAGAGTGCCAAAATCTAATACAGATATTGATATTGAACGACACACCTAGATTACTATTTTATGTATCCCCCTCTGATCGACCAATTTCTTAATGTGTAGATGGATGATATGAGAGATTTCATGGTGGAAACATGAGTGGAATATAGATTGTGTTTTCCCAGAATAGCAGTACGATGGGTCGGCACAGTTAGAGGGACATAAAAGCATGCGAGTTCCCCTGGTGTTTGGGATATCACACATTTGGTGAAATCACATTGGTATCGATCCTGTTGTATTGTTTACATGATTCTGGGCACTGGAAATCAACTCAAATATCTTTAATTGCGTAAACAATAGGTTTTCCGTCAACAAGGCCCCTCTCCCCAACAAGGCACACGTTCAAAACAAGAGTCAAGTCTGTAGAATGGCACTGATAAAGGTTATCGCAGGGTTTGCAGATGCACGGTTTTCAGTTTTGGTTAAGACTCTTTTCTATTGCACAGCATATGCAGGCCTAGTCCTACAGACAAGTGTGAGCAAATGATTGCTCCAGTGAGAAAACCACAGATTTGAGTCTGGCTGTCTGTCTTTGGGACTGGGCTGGTTGGAGGAGGACTCGTAATGTGGACAATGTGCTTCTCTGTCGCAATGTGAAGTTGGGACCACAGGAGCCAGGAGGACTGGTTGGGAAACGGTGTACCTTCAATCTGACTGGTCATCTGCCAGACACCTTTCAGGATATGTTTATGTGTGTGGGAGAGAGGCAGAGAGGCAGAGAGGGAGAGAGAGCGAGAGAGAAAGAGAGCGAAAGAAAGAGAGAGAAAGAGAGAGAGAGAGAGAGAGCGAGAGAGAAAGAGAGCGAAAGAAAGAGAGAGAAAGAGAGAGAGAGAGAGAGTGCGTGCATGTGAGTGTTTATGTATATGTAGCTCTGGATTAGACTTTCTGTACTTTTGTGATTCCGTGTGTGTGTGTGTGTGTGCTCGTGTCAGCGCACTCGTCTCAGAGAGGGTGCGGCCGTGCGTCCGTGCCACGCACTCCAGACGCCGGAGGCTGCGCCAGCGGCCGGAGGAACACAAAGTGCTCTGTCGGCGGCGAGGTGACGGCGGAGCAACAGGAAACCGGGCAGCGACGTCCCCCGGGAAAACTCCTCACGCCCTGTTCTCCTTCACCCTGCTCCTCTGTTGCTCTATCGTTTAGGGCGTCGACAGCCAATTAATGTCATCACTCCACGGATGGCTCCACGGACAGATTTACGTGCGGCACGGGCGGGATCGCTGTGCGCCTGGGCGGCACTCTCTGCTTGTGCCTGTCCCGGTAGAGGATTGGTGGTGTCCCGTTGCGTTTGAAATGGTCTGACCTGTGATATGCAGTAGTACTGTTCACATGACGTTTATGCTTTCATGCTTCCATTCCTGTAAGCTTTGCACTTCTATGTGTGCGCGTGCGCGCGTGTGCATGTGTGCGTGTGTGCGTTTGCATGTTTGTAAAAGAGTTTGGGAGAGAGAGATACATTTACAGAGAGAGAGAGAGAGAGAGCGGGGGAGTGAAACTTTATGTCTGTGTGGACAGTGTTTTTTTTCCCTTGGTAGTTGTTGCCGTGCACAGTGTGGCGTGAGCTGACCTCAGCAGGGCCTGCCCATCCCTCCGCTCCACACAAGGTCGCTCTGTGTGGGTTCGGCCCTGGAGACAGACGGGAGAGGCCGCAGAGAACAATCCCCACTAAGCACATACCTCTGCCCCCGTGGGCAGGCGCAGAGCAGACGGGAGCAGGCCTCACCCAGACCCCGGGCAGCAGCCTAACTCGACGGGGCCTGGCTGGAGGACGCCTTCTGGACCTCTATTCTGATGGGCTCCGTGGGCTCCATGAGACGCCGCCATGTGCCATGGTCGGATCAAACACAGCAGGAGTGAAGAGAAGGACAGAGAACAATGTGTGTGTGTGTGTGTACTCGTATTTGTTTGTGTGTATTTTCATGTTAGAGAATAATCTCGATAGAAATATATAGAAAGAGGGACGGAGAGAGAGAGAGAGAGAGAGAGAGAGAGAGGGGGAGAGAGAGAGAGAGATGGAGAGAGAGAGACAGAGACAGAGACAGAGACAGAGAAAGAATGGAAAGCAGGGGCATTGAGCTCCAAAGACAATATTTAGATTGAAATGTTAGCTCTTCCATCTGGCCCCTCTGAAGGATGGGTTATGACTGGTGCTATGGTGAACTCTTTATTCCCTCGCTGTGCTGTTACAAACTGCACGTTCACTGTGACGTTCACCGTGGCTCCAGGGCCATAGAATATAAACTGGTATTATGGTGAGTGTGACCAGAGGGTCAAACATACACGCCACAACCAGAAAATATAGAAATGCAATGTGTACAATTTAAATGAAAGTCATTATTTTATTAACTAATTATTTATTGAACTCAAATATGAAACACAATGATAAACAACAACTTGAACAACAGTACGGTGGTATCTCTTGGAACTATTGAACTACTGTTCTTCGTACTCTTAGGGTCATCACAAATGAGGGTAAAAACAGGACGCCTGCTGAAATGTTGTAAGGTGTCCATGGTAACGACGCGTAGCACTTAACACTTGTTCTCAGTGCTCTCCATCTCTCTCTCTTTCTCTAAACCCGTCTCTCCTTTCCTCTCTCTTACATTCTTTTCCACTTATAACAGATGGACTGAGCAGCGACTAATTTCAGACTCTAATTTCTTAATTGCCAAAAAAGGGACAAATAGGTACTCATTCCAGAAAAAGGGAAAATATGTATTTTTTTCCCCCAAACATAAACTTATCGGTGGTATGCCTCTATATTATTCTCTCAAACACACGACTCCATTCATTGTTTTTTTCCAGAACACACACCAACAGTGGGGTCTGAATTGGGCTTCTAAGTAGGAGCTGGTGTGCAGAGAACAGCCTATCTAGAGACTGCATCCGTCTGCTGTTTTTTCTCTGTGCATGAGTCAAGCTCCAGCCCTGGGCACAATGTTTAAAGTGACGGCCAGGTCAATCGCAGCGTCAGCCCCGTATCTCTGGCTCAGAGGAAACGTCAACGATATCAAGCAACAACGTAGCAAGGCAGAATTGGATGACTACTTCATTAACTGAATATCATTCTCTTCCGTGAGAAAATTAGACGCAACACGCAATATCAAAAACGTGGCTTGATTAATTGTCACGCTCCAAGTTCTAATCATTGTCATGACGAACAACCATGGCAACCATTAACTCTGAACGCTTTCACGTTAGCTGAAATGTGCGTTGGTTGCTCTGTGAGTTTGCTCCCTCTTGTTGAAACCTTTGTGACAGATTCCTTTGTCGAGGAGGCAACATAAACTGATACAGCGATGAACTTATGATGCCAATTGAACTTACTTAACTATTCAGCACAACCACGCCACATTACAGCACATTAGATGAACGTATCGCTTCGAATGCCTTTAAAGAACTGCAGCAAGCAAGAAATTGGCTGTTAGATTCATTTTCCAAAGAGCACTATTTATAGTTTCTGCGGAGATGAAGTTGTTCCTTAGCTTATTGAATGAAAGCATGACACATTTGCTGTGAGCGAGATTATGAACACATTGCAGTATGAGATGATTGGAAATGTATTTTACGCATCGTGTAACCTATGTGTTTTTGTGAGTCCTTAATTTAAAAATAAATTAACGTACCTTTATTCACGGACATGGTTGTATCATGTACACATTTATTGATGTTGGTCATTGAAGTTAATGAAGTTTTGAAATTTGTAAGTAATTGTTCGTAAATATACATTAATATTTTTGATATACCTGCAGTATAACTGCTGAAAACTTTCAATCAAATTATACTATTTTGTAATAGACAATTGATGCAAATTAAAAGATATAGAGACATTATTTGAAAAATACATTTGATCTTGTCTACTGTTTTAAACAATAATACACTGGTCTAAATACATTTTGCCATATAGTGTGGTTATGACAAAATGCCACCCTAATTTCATATTTATAGTTATAAATTACCCAAACGCAACCTCTATATAAGGAATATGGATTTAAAAAAAAAATCTCTTCCAACAGGATACACCCTCTTTTTATACTACAGCCTATTCTTGACACAGATTTTTCTATACATAACAAACATAGACTTGCAATGTGTGAAACTAAACAAATAGACATCTGCTAAATATCCAAAACGTAAAAAATCGTTACGTAACATATATAGTATATACATATATATATATATAAATATATATATATATATATATATATATATATATATATATATATATATATATATATATATATATATATATATATATATATATATATATATATAATATATATATATATATATATATATATTTACACATACACAAATACAAATCAATTCATATTATGATTCAAATTCAGTTTTCCTTTCCACATGGACAGTAAGTATTTGTAGGCATGTGCACTGCAGTTCCACATGTTAAACTTCTTTACTGTCTGTGTCGACAGTCACTTACCACATGAAGTGCCCCCCCCCCCCCCCCCCTAGCATATGGAAAAGCTCATGCTACTAAATTAACCAACAGTTGCAGTCCCAAGTGTACTTGAATATTTTTTCGGGGGGGGGGGGGGGGGATGCCATGCGATGTAAATGCACCACATCAACCTGCTTTTTGATGTGCTTTATGGAGGCCAAACAAAACCATGGGTGATGGATTGCTGTCTATCACCTCATTACTCTGCACGGGTTATTGACGTTCTCTGAGGAAGAATCACTCAATATTTGTCTTACATCACTAAAATGCTGTGTGGAAATGTAGTTCTCTCCCCCTTTCTGACACGTCCACCAGCACACTGTTGTGATTTATACCAGACAAAGAGCAAAATAGAAACTTTGACTTTCCTGTGTGACTGTGGCAAGCAGACCAGCACCACGGAACACTGAGATGACAAACGAATGCAGCACGCTACTTTGTCAAAAAGTCTGACTGCTAAATGCCCGGCAGGAGAACCACAAACTAGGAAGGGAGAACCCTACTCTGCCCAGGGAAAACAAAGTCTCAGACCAGAGGTTTAGGGTGTTGGCTCCACTGTCAACTGTACTTAAAATGATAGAACCCAACCCCGAACCGGACCACATAGATAGCCAACTCCTGACTATGTCTGGGGAAAAAGTGATATGTCAGTCGTTTCGCTGCGGTACGCAGGACTACCACGTAAGCAATGAGGTAGTCCTTAAAAGTCCATAAAGTCCATAAAACAATAATCTCTAACCTCATCGCAGACCTGACTCCATGGTGTAACTTGAAGTCCATACGCCGGAAAACTGCCGCCGGGAGCGCACGGAGCGTCACAGAACGGCTGCTTTCCTTGCCAGGTACCTATAGGTAAGGGGATAAGCCAAGCACTAAAGAAGAGAGCTGTGGCTTAGGAGCACGGTGGCACGCTACCTAAATTAGCATCTTTATTAAGAAGGGTCTTGTTTCCTCCATTAGCTCCTGTCATGGTTGCACCGGCCTAATCTGCCTGATGTAAATCCTCTCTGGTTCGCCTCCAATAGAACCTGATGCACTCTAAGGCCTCCGTGGCCTGCAGCCATATCAGCGGCATGCACACGCACACCCGCTAAATACTCGTGCACAAACACACACTCACACACACACACACACACACACACACACACACACACACACACACACACACACACACTCAGAGGCGCAGACACGCAGAAACACTCCGTCGCCGTCCTGTCAGGAGCAGTAATCATTTCAAAGTGTTCCCTCAGAGGCGTCTGCCACATGCCCTGCACACTTAACAGCATAAGACAGTCATTTAAATGTCTCCCGTTCAGCCTTTTTGCCATCGTCAATTACACCTATCCAACCCTTCAGTGTAATTTTCTAATCGGGCTGAGGCGGGGGTCTCTGGCTACGTGGCAAGCGTTTGATGATGGGTGCGCGGCCGCGGCGGAGAGTGACAAATGAATGCTTTGAATTGGCGAGGCAGCGCAGCAGATGGTCCATAGAGCGCCGGCGTTGCCGGGTCAGGGCAAGCGCATACTGGATTCGTCTGGTGCCTCGGCTCCTGATGAGAGGCTTAGGATGGGGACGGCTGCAGTTACGCCCGCCAAACAACAAGACACCCGGAAAAAAAAAACACAAAACAGATTATTCTGGTTTAGTGAATCACGGTGCAGGATGGCACATGTAATAATAGGTAAACATGAGGGAGACCGAGGGAGGAAAAAAGGTTGGTGGAGTGGAAGAGTAGCTCAAGTCATACTTTCACAGTGCAGTGTGTTTGGCTTGTTTTCAGAGCAATGTGCCAACCTCGGAGTAGTTATAGCACTCGCTCCGGTACTACTCTCTATTGATTTCCTGTCATTTCTGAAGTCCACTACATAGTGTCCTTGCAGAGCGAGGCTGCTTGATAAAAGCTGTTTGAAAAGGGCATCTCTTGGCCTGGGCTCTGATGAAGAGTTGCTGGGAGCAGATGGATGTGGAG
Source organism: Galaxias olidus (assembly GCA_026901105.3). Lineage (NCBI taxonomy): Eukaryota > Metazoa > Chordata > Actinopteri > Galaxiiformes > Galaxiidae > Galaxias > Galaxias olidus. The sequence goes on from JAPMUY010003739.1 coordinate 45,498, forward strand.
GACCATTACACCCCCTGAGGGGTCGGCCATTACGGTGAGTTAGGCTAAAGTGCCCACCACTCTCTGGACAAAAAGAGAGGGAGGAAAAACACAGCCGTACCACCTCTGGAAAATATGCTGCCTCGGAGTGCAATGCTTTAGGTCACTGTCGGCACACTGTGTGTGTGTGTGTGTGTGTGTGTGTGTGTGTTGGGGGGGGGGGGGGTCTAAGAGGGGCCCACTCCATGGAGACCGCCACTAGGCCTGCTGTTAGAAGTCCCAAAGATCCGGCATCTCTGGTGTTTGGCTGTGAGGATTCAGACCTCCATATGATATCCTGGCAAGCGCCTTAATGACAGTGTTTACATCTCCAAAAAAATGTGAATGGGAGATACTTTATTTTAGACAACTAGTTTCACTCTCTGTCTCTCACACACATGTGCATGCAAACACTATGCAATGCATAGAAACAAAATGTTTTCATGCAAAGCAAAACATGTTTTGGATAATGAAACTCATGGACGCATGACACTTAATCTATGCAGAAAAAAAAAACACTAGATTTTCCAAACAGATGTTGGCATAGTTTATGTTTAGTTGCATTGAGGGTGTGAGACAACCTCAATTGTACAGCTAGAGAACTACCTTCCCGAAAAACCTTGATTATTAAGCGACGCATCCAACATATGAATGTATATTTTTAGATGATGTTTACGTGACATTCGCTGATATACTGCTTTCATAGTCTCCCTTTTAATTTGTCCTTACTGAGGGTTTGATTGGATTCCAGGGAGCTTGTTTGACTCCGGGTGTACAACACAGATGTGACAAACTAATAAGGTAAGCCCGTGGTCTACACGTCGGAAAACAAGCCCCTCTCGTGTAAACCATCTGCTTGGCATCTTTTAAACCGGAGCTCTGCGTTATGTTTAGTGTCATCTTCCCCGCGTGCTTTGATGTATTAAGTGGCAATAAGCTGAGAAAGGATTCCCCAGGTTGCCGTTTTTCCGACGAGCCAGAATAAATGGAGCCTTTTAGGCGGACGGAGGAGGCTGAAAGACTGCCCGACGTCTGAGGAAAGGAAACGGCTGACCAACGACTGCATTCCACTCCGTGTTAAAGCAGTTGCTCACCTGCCACATTGCTTTTTGTCTGATCATTACGAGTGAATGATAAACGATTGACCCGTTTTGACCCCCTGTTCTGGTGCCGCTAGCCAAAGTGAGCAGGCGGATACCTCGTCAAAAATAGCTCTCTGCAAGGCCTGTCCATGTTCAGTTGTTCACTGTGTGAGGAAAAGTGTGTCGAGCTCGGTTTTTCCCAACAGGGCTGTCAGACACTCGTACACACAGAAATGCAACACCTCGGCATCAGATTCCTCACCATGGCTAAGAAGAGAAAGCTGGTGGTGTGTGTGTGTGACAGAGAAAGAGATAGAAAGACGCTCAGGGAGAGGGTGAGAGAGAAACAGAAAGAAAGAAAGAAAGAAAGAAAGAAAGAAAGAGAGCAAAAAGAGAAGCTCTATTTATAAATATTAGACATGACGGACGTGAGCGTCTTTCATAAGAGGCCAAGATCACTTTTGGAAAGACCGTTCCCCCCCATCCAAACTAAACTGAGTTTCCCTAGAAGAACCCAGGAAGAAAAATAGACGCCGATCACACAATGTAATCTTCATTGCGAAAGACAGCTGTACTAAATCCTTAATTGAAAGTAGGAATCAAATGTACCATGAATGATCTTCTTTACAAGTTTAAAGGGAGCGCAGAGAAATGTGTACGTAATCCACTCGAGCTGTTTTACATGTTAAGGCATGGCAAAATAAACACTGTTCTGCTCGTCCCGTAACGTAAAACGACACTAACACAGCAAAACGAATGGCACACATAGACGTGTATGGAGGCTGAATTGTTTTTCAGACGCATTTCACCGAGCAGGGCACCAGTCCTTATGACTCATGTCCTACTATCGTCTCCTGCATGCTCAGTTCAGTCTATTTTAAAGACACACGATTGTATTGGTTCTGTAATTTCTGGGAGACTAATTGGGTTGCGATGGAGAATGTTCTGTAGGGTTTTGACAAAAACAGAAGAAAAATATTGGTTCTGCTACACAACGAACATGTCCAGCACTACAACCAAAAAAATGGGTGAGAGAGAGAGAGAGCAAGAGTGAGAGCGGGAGAGAGATGGAGAGAGAGGAAGAGAGAGATTGAAAGAAATACATAGACCGTTATTGTATCAGTGAAAGTTTTTGCTGAGCACTCTTAGCACGGACCTCTAGTGCAGCTGACAGTGAGACTTTATTGATTCAAATGAATTAATCTACTTACAAAGCAGAGGATGATTCCCTGACTCTGGAACGACTTAAATAGTCCACACAAATTAAACTCTACATTTGTTGCCTTTAAAGATATTCTCAAGTAATTGACTTGCAGGAATGTTTAAAAACATGTGGCATTAGCCTGTAAAAAAGCATGTGTATTAGCAATGAATAACCCAAATAAAATCTGGCATCAATTAATTTTTGATATGGTTCAAGCCTATTTAGTGTGGTTACAATTATGGTTTAAAGTAATAGCATGTGGGTTGTAGGGAAGGATTTGCAAATAACTCAATACAAATCTTCAGTTAATTGCAGAGAAAATTATTTGAAGGAAAACTGTCTTGTAAGTGTGTAGTGAGGAAAATTGCATGTTTCAATCTATCCGTTCATCATGGTTGTTGTTTGTGAATTTACATATACAGCATATTGTAATTCTCACTATCTATCTATCATGCTGACATACCAGAAATACCCCCCAAAAATGAAACATTATTCTATTCTCATCTGAGGAAGGCAGGTGTCCCATAAAACCTCTGCTTCTCCATTCTTTTGTCTAATAGCACACGGCAGCCGTACCTCAATATCTTCAGCTAATCCACACAGGAAGAGCTGAGCTGACTGAAGACAGCGCTTACCCGCACACATGATTTCGCATGCCCTCATCACAACCCGGCGTCACTCTCGCCACGAAGAAAGACAAGGGAAACGAACCCAGGAAAAGTAAAGGAGACATCATTAACCCCGTGCCTGATTGACTTAAGGAAGTTGGAGGGATAATTCATGCGGTGCGAGGCTCACACATCTGTTTTCCGTGTTGCCGAGCGTGTGTACGACACCTCCGACTTGAGACAGGTGACACTGCTCTGACACCCCGGCTCTGGCTGCATGTTTGTGTCACAGGCCAACAGGCACAGCGGGAGGGAACGAAACGCACCCACACATCTGGGCTTTTGTCTGTGCGCACGTGGGCAGGTAAGCACACACGCAGGCAGGCACGCCCACACGCGCACGCACACACACACACACACACACACACACACACACACACACACACACACAAAGGCACTGACACGTTTATGTGTGCCCAAACAAACATGTACAGTACACCTACACAGTCACACATACTCGCACTCAGGCTATTGCTATAAATCACCCTGTCTGGAGTTTCTGTGACATCATAAGTGGATGGCACATTTTGGATTAATATTTTGACTTATAAAGTTAACGGTTCGCAAAAACAAAACAGGAACTCTGGAAAGGGGTACAAGAGCCTCCCGGAAAAACGTGTAACTTTTCACAGTCGCAGCCAATTCACATGCAGTCTTTTACAAGAACTCGAAAAATATTTTGAAGTGGCAGTGCAGGCATCCAGAAAGCCTGACAATTAATGCTGTTTTTTTTTTATAGTTTTTTTGGCCAAACAACACTGGTTTGTCTAAGCCCAATGTTGCTCAAAATTCAAATCCAATAGAAATCAGCCTCTATTGAACTGACCGGCCCTCTGAATCAACCCTACAATGGGAGGGCGAGTGTCTGGGTCCCCCGCTGCCCTCTCCTCTCCGACCCTGCCCCTTCTGAGGAGGCCTCTCTGATGGAAAACATCCTGGAGGTGTCCTGCTCGGTTTGTGAAACGTTGTAATTACCGCGGGGGGGGCTATCCTCCCTCTCCGTGTGCGGCGGGGGCCGCGCGGCGTTCGCGGGCGCTCCAGGGTTGCTCCTCCGCTCGGCACTCGGAGGCCTGTCTAATTAGAGTCTCTGCCACGTCTCCGCGGCTCCTGTCTCGGTGCGCACAGCTGGGGACGACCCCCTGAAAAAAAATCAAGTGCCGGCGAACGCTCTCCGAACGCGACGCGAGGCGCCATGAAAGGCGGCCCTGTGAATTGGCAGTGCAGGCTCCTCCTCTTCCTCCACTCCACTCCCCCTCCTCTTCCTCCACTCCACTCCCCTCCTCATCCTCTTCATCTAGCTCCAACTCAGCCCTCTTTTCTCCATCCTTTTTTTTTTCTCTCGTCTTGCCTTTGTTTTTACGTTCCTCTCCCTTCCAAAGTCAGGTGCGGCGGCTACAAAGAGCCCCCTACCCCCCCCCCCCCCCCCCCCCCCCCACAACCCCCCCACACACCCCCCACACACACACACAGGAAGATGAGAGCGAGCAGAGAGCACAGCACGCGAGAGGGGTTCAGATGTTGCGCAGCTGTGTCTGCGCGAGAGGGGAGTCGGCGGGGTGATAGCCGGGGTGGAGACGCGATGGTTACGCCCGGAGGCACTCAGAGAGAACACAGAGGACAAGGGGAAAAGACTTGCTCTCCCATCACCAGCCGGTTATTTACCCTCGCGAGGGGGGGGGGGGGGCGGTTTGGGGAGGGGAGGGGAGTGGAGAGACAGCTTGTCTTTTTCTATTTTCACCTGTTCAACTCACACTCCCTGTTCACTCTCTCTCCCCTCCCGCGGTACACCCTCCGTGGCTCCCCCATTCGCCGCTGGTCGTTGGCTCTCCCCGTCTGAAGTTGTTGACTCTGCAGCCGCTGGTTTATGGGCTGGTGGAAACCTATGGGGCTCGGAGGAGACGGGTTTCTCTTTGTATTTGCGGGTGACTTTCCTGCTGAGGTCTGTGCGTGCCTTCATCTTAGTGCAACGTTGTCACTTAACATCATCGTGCTGGGACTCCATTCTGCCTCTGTTCATGTCTCCTCTCATCTGCACATGGGTACCTCTCCATGATTGATCTATTGACAATGGGCTATGAATTGGCAGCGAGTGTGTGTGTGTGTGTGTGTGTGTGTGTGAGTGTGTGTGTGTGTGTTTGTGCTCGCATGTGGGTGTGCGCGCGCGTTTGCGACTCCCAGGGGAGCCTGCGGTGTGCGCTGTGCTCTATTTCACCCACCCATTGTTTGTGACTCAAAGGCTGTTGTCCTCTTCCGCGTTAATGCGCCATCCCACCTCCCCCCTCCTCCTCTAAACAAACACAGCCTCATTAGCCACGCACACACACACACACACACACACACACACACACACACACACACACACACACACACACACACACACACACACAACACCACGCCGTACACCTCGTCATCCTTTAGGAAAGCGTGAGCTGCGATAGCACACTGAAGCACAGCGGAATCAAAGAGTGGTCCCCTTGTCCTCAGCGTGCCGGAGAGGTAGGCCGCAGTCTGCTTCCTCACGTGGGGAGCGCCGGGGGTCGGGCTTGGGCTTGTTTTCATCCATCAACATGGTCCTGCACCTGGCGTGCCGGGGGGAGACTGACCACAGCCTATCCGCCGCCGACTCTCACTTCTGCTCACGCTCTCTCTCTCTCTCTCTCTCTCTCTCTCTCTCTCTCTCTCTCTCTCTCTCTCTCTCTCTCTCGGCGAGAACACAAACCTGCGCTCAGCTCCTCCAACCGCTCGCCACGCTCCACTAATCTGCTGACTGGAGCTGATTTAGGGCCTTACGCTGGCGGGGAGCCAGACGAACCTGTTGCCCTCGGGACCAACACAATACTGTACACCTTTGAGTCCCTCTGTCCAAGCTCCACCACAGAGACAGGGGGAACAAGTTAGTGCCTGGTGTTTTCTTAACCACAACCTATGTCCATTTTATCATGCTCTGGGCGCATGTGCAGCCGCTTATCGTAAACATCTCACTAGATTTCTGTTTCACGTGACAGTGTGTGTATACATGTTATTCGAGTACTGAGAGCTGGGCTATGTGGAAGATTAAAAATAGAGACTTCAACGACTTGTCTGACCACGCTCTTCGTAAGCAATAATGCACACAGTATCGCAGCTATGGTCCATAAAAAATAAATGAGGCCAAACTGCCACGTAAGAGCAGATTGTACGGTAGGCTCGAAGCAGGCCCCTTTGTTGACAGCGGTAGCCGATCATCTCCTTTTCAGATTACACCTTCAGATGAGTTGGCTTGGATTTGGTCTCACCAGCCAAGTTCTGTTGGGGTCAGACGCATTGCCATCATTTATTTGGCCCCGCCGGGACCACAATAAATATCCATGAAGTGTCTCACACACCTAAGATTTGCCCGGCTATTTTAATTCATCAGAAAAGGTCAGAGTAAAAATACAGGATGGCAGTTGACCAGGACTCCAGCTCACATAGATGCTATTTACTCTTGTGTGTCTCCACTACATTCAGATGTAAATGTGCTGAGATTCTGCTTTGTTTGCAACTGAAAGACGCAGTATATCACAATTCCTTTAAAACGAATATACTTGTTAATTTGACCAGGCAAACACATTGGGAAATTGTACAATTTAGTATTCTTTTTTATTTGTTGTTTTTTTTGCATTGTTTCAGAATGTATTATTTGTTTTAAAGACGTTTTGATGTGATAGCCTTGATCATAATGAGTCATAAAAACTTGCTCTCCATTCAGTAGTCCCTTGTGATTTCAGCGGTTGCCTACCCACTATTAACACTGTCAGAAAGGGCCCTCTTCAAACCCGGTGTGTTTCCCCCGACAGAGAAAGCCGTGCGGACGGAGTTGTCATCAATTCAGTTCTCGCCGTTGTTTTAACATGTCCCCAGGGAGGGCTGGCCCTTGCGCAGACATTTACATTTACTCCTTTTCACAGATGTTTTTTTTCAAACCTGGTTTTTGACAGGTTACCCTAGGAGAGAGCGAGAGAGTACAGCGCCTCAAAGCCTGCTGAGTGTGTCTCAGCCTGAGAGAAGCCCAACACCCCTTCTTGCCGCTACAGCGCACCCTCATTATCAAATCAAAGACACACAGGAAATCACCCCCGTAGAACAATTTGTAATTCAAACAAAATATGTCTCAATAGAACTGTGTTTATGTCCTGAGAATAATCCTCATCTACGACAGTGTGAGGGGGTGGGATGGAAACACAGGCCCAGCCAATGAACCTCCTTCAACACGGGCCACATGTTCGCAAGGCTTTCCTGTATCGCCATGGTGATGTGAAGAGCCCCTCTGTCTGGTTTGTATGGCGTTGTGTTCTGTCTGAGTGGGGAACATTGGAGAGGGGGAGGAGGAGGGACCAAGGTCAACAACGAAGACCATTCTGACAGGAAGAGAGAGTCCATCGTGGCTACTCTACCATGGAGAAACTGCGATTGTATTGGATGTGAGTAGATACTATTGAGACCAGCACTTACTATTGCCAGGTTTACGAAATGGATATGAAATTGTAGCCATTCCATTCGAGAGAAGGAAGGGATATTGCTTAGGCCTTGCCCTACAAAACCAACTCGGCACATGTGGCCACGTGTGCCTGAAAGAGAGAGAGAGAGAGAGAGAGAGAGAGAGAGAGAAAGAAAGGGGGTTGTGGGATGCGAAGGGGTGGGTGAGGGGGTGGGTGTGTGTGTGTGTGTGTGTGTGTGTGGGGGGGGGGGGGGTAGAGGGGTGCCCATCCAAACTCGTTTTTCAAAAAATCCCAACTTATTTTCTTAAGTCAGCATTTCGAATCCGAGCGTGTCCCCGCTCATTTAATGCATCGTTTTGCGAAGTGATAAATTTGCGAATTAGACATACATCCTTTCTGCTCTTAAGATACTGGGCCTCATAGGGGAGGGAGCAGTGTGGAGGATTTAAGAGTGTTTCGCCGTGTCAAACGCTGAAACCCACAGGGAGCTTCGGCACAATTAGAGCGGGGTGAAGGAGCGGGAGAAAAAAACCCAGACAAAATCAGCATCTGAAGAGCAGCGGCGCTCGTCGTCGCTACAGTAGCGCAGCTATCTGTCGCGGGTGATCCTTTTAAACGCTTCGTTTGCCGGGATAAAAGCCGAGAGGAGGAAATAAACTTAGTTCTGCCTCCAATCTGCAAATCCTTGGTGGTCATGGAAGATGATCCCAATTTGCTTCTGAGCACCACCGTCAGATCTCACAATAATAAATAATTTAAGACTTTAAGCACCAATTATGTTCAATAAATGTGGGAGCCTGTAGTCCGCTGCACTCCGTATCCACTCATCGTGTGTTTTCCTATACAGAAATACACCAGTAACAGTGCCACAGGCCACACCTCACACCACCAGTGTCGATGTCAAATGTTTCAAACCTTTCACTCCACATAAAATCATCATGGAATGTCGCATTGTCGGAGGATTCCTTTTGGTCTCTTGTGTTTCCCCCTTTTCAATAACTTTTTAGGTTATCCTACAACCATTCAATATTTCACAACCTATATTTCTAACTTTAATAACATAATCAATATAATATTGTAAACATTTGTAAATCTATCAATATTTTTGAGTAACGTCAGTTATACTGTATTACTGCGGGTGTAGTCTATATTATGAACTATTAAAAATGCACCATTAAAACTAGTACCCAACATGACACTGATGAACATGACATTTTCATGTTGCCTGTGTGGATCAGTATCATCTGTCAGTGCGTGACTAACGTGAGATAGCAGGCTAGCTGTGGCTCCTTTCACCAGGTGATCCTTTATCTCTCCACGTAGCGTCCCAGCCGCGCACTCGGACCGCCATTACGCCCTGTGCCTTTTGAGCCGCGCCGCCGTGTTGAAAGTACACGTTTGGAGGATGAGGTAGTAGGTCAGGAACCAGACGGACACTCCTGCAGTCCCACGGCTCTGCTCAGCTATCGTGACCTTCAATTACCACCGCCCAAATGGTACCCGATTGTTACATTGATTACATGTGTCCATAATGGGAAAGAAGTACCTTTGTTTTTTTGGATGAAACAAAAGTAAACCTCACCAAGGCGATTGTACTTTTACATCGGTTACTGTAGTTACTGTAATGTCCGTCGTACAGTATCACGAGACGGCCTGACTATAGGATGGAGTGCCATCAAATAAACAGAGGGAAACCCATGCTCAAACAAACACACCAGAGACAACGAGAGCGACGGCGGGGAGCTGACGTGGGAGTGGTGGCAGAGGCCGGTGTGGTTTTGTTAGTTTTCTCTTGTTGAGGTTTGGTGTTTTTTTTTGGCATAATCTGGTTGGCTTTTCCATCACCTCGTGGGCCTGCCTTTTGTCTCAGCCAAGAAGGTACTGAATCAGGGCCGCACCTCCTCCGGTGTCCAGACGTGAAAAGGTAAGATACTCTTCACAGATTACACGTCGAAGTAAATCAATCCCAATCCCACCCTCCCGGAGCCTTTTCAATTAGACGGACGGCTTTGAAGGTTCTCCCCTGACGGTGCTCGTATCTCCAGGTAAAACCAGGAAGAGGGACAAAGCGAGACAGAGGGAATCGATTGCGACGGAGCCTGAAGCAGCCGTGTGTAGCAGCGGGGCTTTATTTTAGGTCCCGGCGAGTGTTTACCCAGAAGAGTCGCTGTGTCTATTTGAGCTGGAGGTTTCGCTGGTGGCGCAGCTGCTGAGTGAATACCCGCATTCAGCAGCTGGCTGGGGCTGTGCTTTTGAGGCCACGGACGGCCAGGAGCCAATGGCAGCCACAGTTTATACACGATGCCCTCTCGATGTTTGCCCCCCCCCCCCCCCCCTCGCCCTTCGTCCCCACTGGGTCTGACTACAAGTGTGTTTACACACGGGGAGATATCAAATGGCAGCAAATGTGATGTGATGTGTGTATCGGAGGCGCTTCTCGCAGTGATTTAGAGGCACTTTGGCTATATTTTCTTAAGTGTGCGTACGATATCGTCTTGGCACTGCTGGGGCCCGAATTCTGGGCCTCGTTTGTGTATCAATTTTAGCCATCAATCGTTGCATTGAGCGCGAAGTGCAGAGAGATGAGGGATCTTGTTTCGTAATTTGATTTTGATGAATTTTCAAATCATATCCTGTGCAAGTGGAGTGTAAACATTCCCTGAATGAACTTCATTAAATGAGCCAAGTGGTTTTGACTGGAATCTCATAGTTATGTGTACCCTAGCATTCCGAAGGCGAGGATAAATTAAAAATGCAATGCGATTGTCCTCATACCAATTCATTTCAATAGAATATATAGCCCAAGCTCTGATGCACTATACTTTGCTATCCTGGTAAAAAAAGTTTTTTAAATTGGGAGAGAATTGTAGGTTTCTGATGATTGTGAGTGCTACCTTGAAAATAATAGTTGGCAAATCGATGGTGTTGTGCTGTCACAGGGTGAAAGAGGGGCTAAGGGACTTAGAAAAACCCTGTAACATTCATGTTCAAATCTCAAAAACAGAATGAAGAAAATTACAAAGGCTGTCTTTGAAACATAATCAAGAAAAGGTATAAAGGGTTGGTCAGGGTATGGAGATGGTCTCTGGGGTACAAATCCTCAGCTACAGTAGGCATTGAGAGATCCTTTCTATTCATTGGGAAGGAGCAAGGTATACAGTGTGTACCATCAAGCATCCAAATCCAGTGTTAAGCATTGTACTTTCTTCATGACTTTGGTTACCTATATTCCTGAGAGTGTGAAAGCAACTGCTTTAAGCTCCAAAACGCACTTCCAGGATATTGTATATTGGTTATGTAGGATATTGTAGGATATTCCAGGATATTGTATATTGATTATGGTTTTGGCGATACAATAGTGTTCGACATCTTTACCCCCCTTGGCTCCTTCTGCTCTTCCTCAGATCTGCAGCGGTCACAATTGACTGGACAGTCTAATGAAAACAAATTAGTCTTGTCCAATTTGTTATATTTTGGTACAGTTGTTAAATTCATATGATAAATACCTCAACCAAAATCTATTAACAGATCAAACAGACTCTTAGCAAATAATTCAGAACGTGAATATCCATTTAAATGATTCTTTTTGAAAAGTAATGGAATACAATACTCAATTCCCTAAAGCGAAAAAATGAAGTGGCTGATTTAAAGTTAATGCCACAAAGTAATGAATAATGGCTGCCAAATGCTTCCTGTATTTACTGATCAGTCTTTCATGTAGCACTGAGGAGCTTTGGGCAAGCCCTTCCTGTAAACCTGCTTTGGCTGGTGGCCCTTAACCATTCGAGTTAAGTTGTCAGCATGTAGGTTCTGAAGGTAGGTCACCATGTCAAGTAAGAATACAGAAAAGATAAGTAATCTGAACACAGGAAAGCCGGCGTTGCTAGTACATAGTCCACATGCTGGATTGAGGCAGAACGGTAGCCGTAGTTTCACTCTATCATTAGAGTACTAGTCAGCACCATAGGGAATATACAGAGCAGGGAGAAAGATGGGGGTGGAAATGGAGAAATGGAGATGGGGGATGGAGAGATAGGGATGGAACCCCTGGAGCTGAATTCCCCCACTCCTCCCCTCTTTTTAAAGCAACGACAGCTCGTGCCTTATCTGTCATTATAAAGGCAGCACTCTCACGAAAGAAAAAATTAAAAACGGGGCGATAAAACGGCGTTATTGAAGAACGGCATCATGGTACCGCATGGACGCTGTCGAGAGATTCTTTCAAAGTGAACGTGCCATGTCAGTTCCCCGACGCCCCTGTTTGTCGTTTTTCTCTCACCCCGGCCGGGGTTCACCCATGGACAAGGTGGGGGGGGGGGGGTTGTGCAGCGTGGTGGTGGTGGGGGGGACGTGCAGCGTGGTGGTGGTGGGGGGGGGGGGGGACGTGTGAGGCGCCCCGTCTCGTCCGGGAGGCCCCTGCCTCTGATGCCGTGCGGCGGCCAATCCGGAGCCTGCGCCAGGACCCCGCAGCCCGTCGCCAAGGAGGTGATGTCATGGCAACACGTCAGGCTGCTGGACGGCCGCCGCGGCCGCCGTGGACGGAGACACTCGCCAGAACCACATGCAGCGTACATTTCCACCAATTAGGAGCCGGCTGGCTGTCTGAGGAGACGGAGGCCTATGGCGGACGGTGGAGAACAACACCATCACTGTCAGCCGCCCGGCCCTTCACTGGCTGAGCTGCGACAGAGCTGAAAGGCAGAGTGAGAGAGAGAGTGAGAGAGAGAGAGAGAGAGAGAGAGAGAGAGAGAGAGAGAGAGAGAGAGAGAGAGAGAGAGAGAGAGAGAGAGAGAGAGAGAGAGAGAATAATTACAAAGGCTGTTGCTTGGTTACTTATTGATTCAGGAACTTCATCAACTTCTTCATCTCAAGAAGGGTCCGGAGAGAAAGACAGGAGAGAAAGAAAGATGATTCAGGAAACATGAAAAAGGCTGGTGCCACACAGGCCAGGCTGTGGCGGGTGCTCAAACACAGCAGCCTTTGTGCGACAGTCTAAAGACGTCCCTCCTCCTTCCCGTCCTGAAGCCTCTGACGTGTGGCTCCTCCAGTGCGCTGAAAACACTTATTGGTCATTTCCTCCCTGAGCTGAAGCGGCCCAGCAGAAAGTAGAAGAGGCCGAGGAGAGGCTTAACAAAGGACATTACAGCCAACGGCTCCCTCATTGAGCCACTCCATTGGAGTGTGTGTGTGTGTGTGTACAGCTGATAGGGAATCACGGTAGATAAACTTCCCCATGGGGTGGAATTTGACAAAGATCTATCCCAACTGGCATCGCGTTGTCATTGCCGTCATCGTCGTCGCTGCCGTGGTGCTCGCCAACTTGTTCCTCCTCTTCGTCTGTCGTCCTCGTGGCCGTCTTCGTCTTCGTCGCGGTTCGTGTCCTCTCCATGACCAGCACTGCCGCCGCCGCCGTCACCGTTCGTTCAGTCGTCGTCCCGTCCCTCGGCATCATCCGGATCCACATCAACCGGCGCATCCCCTCCGACGGTGCGTGCCACCGTCGTCGTCATCCTCGTCACACGATTGGACAGCTGTAATGAGAGGGAGCGATCGGAGGAGGGGCCGGCGGCCCGTGTCACGGCCCTTGAAGCTGTGGGCTGGCTGTCCTCGGGAACATTGAGGGCCTTGTTGTCTAACACCGCGTTCTCAATGGAGAGTCATTCCATGTCCTCGCGTACAAGTGCACCACATTGTTTGAGAATTAAGTACAGCATAGAGGCCTGTGATTACACGTCCACAATGGCGGGTTCACGGAACAGGTCTGGAAATAGCTCGGCGGGTTCCGGCCTGTGTTTCGATTGCAGCCCTACCGAGCAAAGGGCTGACTGACTGCAAAACGGCAGCGGCGTCTCGGAATAGAAACACAGTTTCCCCCCTTTTCCTGTTGCCAGCGGAGCAGAGGAGGCTGCTGCCATTGTCCGGCGGCTTCCTGATTTGCACTGTGGTTTATCAATGCGGGGCTCAGTGCTACGGGACCCATTGTTTCAGACGCGAGAGGAGGAGGAGCGGCGAAGGGCGGACTAGATGAAGGGGACGTCAGGAAGAGAGCGCGGGGGGGGGGGGGGGGGGCTATAAAACAATGAGACGACTCAGGAGGGAAGGAAGTACCACAAACGCATAATGAAGAGATGTTAGGCTCAGGAGATGAGATACTTGAGATTGAACTGTTCTAATGTACGGAGTTATTACGCTTTTGGCGGGCCGCTACAATAACGATAAAAGCCTGAGCCATCCCGTGTTTTTCGAAGAGTAACATCAATCCATCAGTCGCAATCGAAGGAAATCCCAGACGTGAGAAGTGTGCGCGCGTGTGTGTGCGTGTGTGTGCGTGTGTGTGCGTGTGTGTGTGGGTGTGTGTGGGTGTGTGTGTGTGTGTGTGTGTGTGTGTGTGTGTGTGTGTGTGTGTGTGTGTGTGTGTGTGTGTGCGCGCGCGCATGTGTGTTTGAGCAGGTGTCCAACCATGCCGGAAGGGGGGCAGGGTAGAATGGAGTTGTCTTTCCTCGTGTATGTGTGTGTATTCAGGTAGTTTGTGGAAGCGTAGATATGAGATAGTGCCGATCAGCTGCATGGGGAGGTGTAACCACACAGGTGTCTGTGTGTGTGTGTGTGTGTGTGTGTGTGTGTCGTCATTGACTTTGGTTTTCTAATAGGCTCCCCGGGCAGTGCTTTACCTGGGACCTAATCAGTCAGTGAGCTCTGGCTGCTCTGGCTACCCCTAGCTGGAGGGGGAGGGTGATGTGAGCGTGATGTGTGTGTGCGTGTGTGTGTGTGTGTGTGTGTGGGTGTGTGTGCGTGCCATGGAGAACAGTCATGTGGGACGCGGTCCAACCCCACTCTCTCCGCCTCACTGCCTACAGCTGTTTCTGACTGGCTGCAGTCAAGGTGATCTTCTGCTCGTCGATACACACCTCCAGACGCGCGCGCACACGCACACACAGACGCACACTCACGTTGAAACACCTACTGTACACAGAGCAGAGGTGGCTACATCAGTACATGCAGCCAATACTCTCCCACTCATACAGAAGTACACACACACACACACACACACACAGATGCACACACACAAATACAGCTGCTAAATGGAAGCAAATTGTTGAATGGAGGCAAATAAGGTCATCTTTATTTCCAAAGGCAAGTCTGACCCCAACTCTAACGAGGGGAACCGAGCGGTACAAATCAATCAGCCTTCAGTGTACTTCCTAATTGCTCCTGACAGTATTTACTGGGTTTGGCAGCCTGGCTCTGAAAATGGTATCACCAGCCAGGGCCAAGCGTCAGCGTTACCTCGATGGAGAGATGTGGATTTTCAGCCGCGTTGGGCATGGCAAGCCCCTGCGGCCCCCCCGGTCCCTGGGGTGAGCGACGGCTCGGGGAGGAAACCGCTCACCCCTCAGCTGCCAGTCCGCAAGGCTGCCGGGAGCGGCCAACCTCCACCTGGAGAATCATTTGACGCCGAGGCAGAGAGGGGGGAGGGGGGAGAGGAGGAGGAGGAGGACGGGAGAGCAGCGAGGAGAAGGAAACACCGCGAGTTGCCATGGCGAGGAAGCAGAGAATGAAACACAAACAGAGGCGGGTGGCGCTGGGTTGTCAGCCGTGCAAGCTTGACAGCCACCCTGGCGTCCACCCTGGCTGTGGAGCCTGCTAGCTCCCCCTTCTCTCCGCCTGGCCCTCTCCCGTTCCTTCTTCTCGGGCTGCGAGACTCCAGAGCCCGTGCTCCATTATGCTGCCAGTGTGCTGCGCTACTGTACCTCTCCCCGCCAAGCCCTCTAAGCCAGATGGCCACGGTCCACTGGCTAAGACCTTCAGTAACAGCAAGACCACCTGTGTGCAGACAGATAGGGACCAAAATGGTAGAAATGACAGCCGAGAAGTGCGTGTGTGTGTGTGTGTGTGTGTGTGTGTGTGTGTGTGTGTGTGTGTGTGTGTGTGTGTGTGTGTGTGTGTGTGTGTGTGTGTGTGTGTGTGTGTGTGTGTGTGTGTGGGTGTGTGTGTGTGGGTGTTTTGTGTGTGATGGTATATGTTCTCCAACAATGATCCAGTCAGGTCCATTCCCGCCTCGATTTGTTAGGATGCTGGAGGACTGAGGAGACAATACCAGCGGATGTCGATGCTTTTGTAATGGGAAAAATACAGGATCATATGAGATATATCGAACCAACACTTTGGAGCAAATGAACAACAAATGAACAGAGCTTGGTGGAGGATGAAATAACACAGTTCAGTGGAGGCGTCAACCGACAGCAGGGAAACCAGCCTCGTATTGATCTGCTACAGCGAGCCTCGAAGCTACGGTATTGTACTGCAACCGAGTCGTCTGCTTTCCTGGGAGACTGCCTGCACCCGTGCATACGTGCCTGCACACACACACACACACACACACACACACACACACACACACACACACACACACACACACACACACACACACACACACAGACTCATACACAAAGGCTCTAACACCACAAACACACTGACCGCATACACACATGCTATGCACGCTGGAAAAACACAGGGTCATGCACCTTAAGGCAGCTCAACTTTCAAGGTATATGTGGGAGTGTGTGTTTCTGTGTGTGTTATATGCAGTCTCAGACCATAGAAAAACAGTCAGAAAATCGGTGCAGAAATAAATACAAAAGAAGAGAGAAGCATAGAAATACTGCACATCCCCATTTAACCGTAACAAACCCATTAAATAAAAGAAAAAGGCAACGGCCCATTTTTTTATTTTAACCCATTCACCTGGAAAACCACAATTTGATTGCCAGAACCTGTGGCGTATCCTGAAAATGGGGAGGTCTGTTGGAGCGTCGCGCACCTCGTGCACGTCAGACTCCCACGGCCGCCGTGAGAGCACGAGGAGGATCTGGCGGATCCCCGTGTCTGGCGAAGGACGTCCCTAGCAGGAATAAGTGGGTCAGTGGTGAAATATTCATGGCGTGGCCTCCGCCACTGGCTGGGGACGGACCTCAGGCTGACTTGGAGGCTGCCAGTTGCTGTGAAGCTGGCCTGGCCCGGTTTGGGTGTGGGTGTGTGTGTGTGTCATGCGATCTGTTGTCATGGGATAAGGTGACAGCAGCTGGGTACACACACACACATACACACACCATCTAGGGGCAGTCAGTGATGCGTGGTATGGTCCATGCATACTACAATTGTTGACAGTACTGAATGGAAACCTGATGAAATAGTATTATCTCAAAGGACAAAATGTCTACTGATTTTCATCTGGATGTGTTTCTTTCAACCTCAAAAGGTCATTTGAAACTGTAGGCCTTGGCAACCCGAGTGGTTAGGCTGGTTTTGATCCACCCTCTACCTCAGCCACGCATTCTCTGCATGCAAGGATGACGACATGTCACACAAATACACACCAGCATCAGCCGAGGGTGTTCTCTTTCAGAGAGAAAGTTAGCAGATTATAACGCAATCCTACCGGTGAAAGGGCTCGAGGTCAGATTCCACTGGAGAACAACAACGCTGTAAGTGGTCACCCATTGTACCGCAAAACGACGGGTAGCAGAAGTTTCTTGTAATTCAATGAAATATATCGATATCAAATTTTTCAAATGCATTCGTTCGGGTGGCATGGTCTTCTACCCTCCTATTGACGAGTAGAAGTTGGTTTTGACTGTTTTGGTGCCGGTACAAGGCCACACACAGACTAGCAGGAGGCGCCCCACTCCGTCTAGTGTGTACTCCCCCCCTCCCCCCCCCCCCAACAAGGCGCCGAGCCCTGCTGCCACGCGGGGGGAAAAGTTGCGCTTGGCGGTGGAGCAGGAAAGAGCCACGCTCAGCACTGTTTCCCCCGTCTCCCCTTTACACAGCGCCACGCGGCGTCGCCGCTCCGAGCGTAGCCCCACACGGCGGCACAAACAAACACCCTAAAAATACAAGCCAGGCATATCCAAACACTCTGGCGCCCCTTAATGAGCTAGCACTTTTAAGAAGCAGAACTCCGGTGCTACTCCGCGTGCCACACACACACAGACACACACACACCGATACCTTGAGGAGCGGCGTGGCGGATCGTAAGAGAAACACAGAGAGGCACGCCGGGATATGAAAGCGGGGAGGGGAGGAAAGAGGTGAGGGAAGGAATCAAACAGCGCCCGGGAGAAGGAGGGAGGGAGGAGAGGAGGAAGAATGAATGTGTTGCTCCTCGCTCCTCGCATCCTCAGAGGAAGATGATAGCAGGGGGAGGAGGAGGAGGAGGAGGAGGAAGAGGAGGAGGGGTGCCTTGTGTGGTGAAGGAAGTTTGAAGGGAGGCTGTCGCTTGCGGCGAACAAGCGGTTGAGTAAACAGACTCGTGGGGGAAGGCGTTGGTGGGGCGAGGTTGGTGTACTGTATTAGGGGGCAGGGGTTGGTGGGGTTGGTGGGGCGAGGTTGGTGTACTGTATTAGGGGGCAGGGGTTGGTGGGGTTGGTGGGGCGAGGTTTGTGTACTGTATTAGGGGGCAGGGGTTGGTGGGGTTGGTGGGGCGAGGTTGGTGTACTGTATTAGTGTGCAGGGGTTGGTGGGGTTGGTGGGGCGAGGTTGGTGTACTGTATTAGGGGGCAGGGGTTGGTGGGGTTGGTGGGGCGAGGTTGGTGTACTGTATTAGGGGGCAGGGGTTGGTGGGGTTGGTGGGGCGAGGTTGGTGTACTGTATTGGGGGCAGGGGTTGGTGGGGTTGGTGGGGCAAGGTTGGTGTACTGTATTGGGGGGCAGGGGTTGGTGGGGTTGGTGGGGCAAGGTTGATGTACTGTATTGGGGGGCAGGGGTTGGTGGGGTTGGTGGGGCAAGGTTGGTGTACTGTATTGGGGGGCAGGGGTTGGTGGGGTTGGTGGGGCGAGGTTGGTGTACTGTATTAGGGGGCAGGGGTTGGTGGGGTTGGTGGGGCGAGGTTGGTGTACTGTATTAGGGGGCAGGGGTTGGTGGGGTTGGTGGGGCGAGGTTGGTGTACTGTATTAGGGGGCAGGGGTTGGTGGGGTTGGTGGGTCAAGGTTGGTGTACTGTATTGGGGGGCAGGGGTTGGTGGGGTTGGTGGGGCAAGGTTGGTGTACTGTATTGGGGGGCAGGGGTTGGTGGGGTTGGTGGGGCAAGGTTGATGTACTGTATTGGGGGGCAGGGGTTGGTGGGGTTGGTGGGGCAAGGTTGGTGTACTGTATTGGGGGGCAGGGGTTGGTGGGGTTGGTGGGGCAAGGTTGATGTACTGTATTGGGGGGCAGGGGTTGGTGGGGTTGGTGGGGCGAGGTTGGTGTACTGTATTAGGGGGCAGGGGTTGGTGGGGTTGGTGGGCGAGGTTGGTGTACTGTATTAGGGGGCAGGGGTTGGTGGGGTTGGTGGGGCGAGGTTGGTGTACTGTATTAGGGGGCAGGGGTTGGTGGGGTTGGTGGGTCAAGGTTGGTGTACTGTATTGGGGGCAGGGGTTGGTGGGGTTGGTGGGGCAAGGTTGGTGTACTGTATTGGGGGGCAGGGGTTGGTGGGGTTGGTGGGGCAAGGTTGATGTACTGTATTGGGGGGCAGGGGTTGGTGGGGTTGGTGGGGCAAGGTTGGTGTACTGTATTGGGGGCAGGGGTTGGTGGGGTTGGTGGGGCAAGGTTGATGTACTGTATTGGGGGCAGGGGTTGGTGGGGTTGGTGGGGCGAGGTTGGTGTACTGTATTAGGGGGCAGGGGTTGGTGGGGTTGGTGGGCGAGGTTGGTGTACTGTATTAGGGGCAGGGGTTGGTGGGGTTGGTGGGGCGAGGTTGGTGTACTGTATTAGGGGCAGGGGTTGGTGGGGTTGGTGGGGCGAGGTTTGTGTACTGTATTGGGGGGCAGGGGTTGGTGGGGTTGGTGGGGCGAGGTTTGTGTACTGTATTAGGGGGCAGGGGTTGGTGGGGTTGGTGGGGTTGGTGGGGCGAGGTTGGTGTACTGTATTGGGGGGCAGGGGTTGGTGGGGTTGGTGGGGCGAGGTTTTGTACTGTATTAGGGGCAGGGGTTGGTGGGGTTGGTGGGGCGAGGTTGGTGTACTGTATTAGGGGCAGGGGTTGGTGGGGTTGGTGGGCGAGGTTGGTGTACTGTATTAGGGGGCAGGGGTTGGTGGGGTTGGTGGGGTTGGTGGGGCGAGGTTGGTGTACTGTATTAGGGGGCAGGGGTTGGTGGGGTTGGTGGGGCGAGGTTGGTGTACTGTATTAGGGGGCAGGGGTTGGTGGGGTTGGTGGGGCGAGGTTTGTGTACTGTATTAGGGGGCAGGGGTTGGTGGGGTTGGTGGGGTTGGTGGGGCGAGGTTTGTGTACTGTATTAGGGGCAGGGGTTGGTGGGGTTGGTGGGGCGAGGTTGGTGTACTGTATTAGGGGCAGGGGTTGGTGGGGTTGGTGGGGTTGGTGGGGCGAGGTTGGTGTACTGTATTAGGGGGCAGGGGTTGGTGGGGTTGGTGGGGCGAGGTTGGTGTACTGTATTGGGGGGCAGGGGTTGGTGGGGTTGGTGGGGCGAGGTTTGTGTACTGTATTAGGGGCAGGGGTTGGTGGGGTTGGTGGGGCGAGGTTGGTGTACTGTATTGGGGGGCAGGGGTTGGTGGGGTTGGTGGGGCAAGGTTGGTGTACTGTATTAGGGGGCAGGGGTTGGTGGGGTTGGTGGGGTTGGTGGGGCAGGGGTTGGTGGGGTTGGTGGGTCAAGGTTGGTGTACTGTATTGGGGGGCAGGGGTTGGTGGGGTTGGTGGGGCAAGATTGGTGTACTGTATTAGGGGGCAGGGGTTGGTGGGGTTGGTGGGGCAAGGTTTGGTGGGGGGGCAGGGGTTGGTGGGGTTGGTGGGGCGAGGTTGGTGTACTGTATTAGGGGGTAGGGGTTGGTGGGGTTGGTGGGCGAGGTTGGTGTACTGTATTGGGGGCAGGGGTTGGTGGGTTTGGTGGGGCAAGGTTGGTGTACTGTATTAGGGGGCAGGGGTTAGTGGGATTGGTGGGGAGAGGTGTGTGTACTGTATTGGGGGGCAGGGTTGGTTAGGGGGCATAGTCCAGCTGCTCCGGCCTACGTTCCGGTCAGCCTAAGTGTGCTGAGGAGACTGCATGGGGTTATAAAGCTGTCCCCACACTCCCTCCCTCCACCACCACCACCCTGCTGCCTCCACCTACACCCCAACCCCCACAGCACCAAGGCTCTCTACCAGCGCTCTACCTCCATCTCCAGCCCCGCAGGCCCCTAACCCAGCCTCTCTCCCCCATCGCTACCAACCCTCCTCGCCCACCACACCCCAGGGCCAGTCCCCCACCCCCCACCCCGCTTCCCCAGCCTCTGTCTTCCCCCTGCCCTCCACTGGTCCTGTCCCCAGAGCGTGGATGCTGTTACAGAGGGGTGGTGAGGGGGTGGATGTGGCTGCCAGTGCGTTGATCCTTTGTGATCCGATGTGGAGCAGAGTGGAGTGACCGGGCAGCCTTCATGTCATGGCTTGTCGAGGTCCAAAGCTGCAGTTCTGCCCCACTGGGGTGGCCTGGTCAAGGCAGATGGAGCTTTTGGCACACCTTGCAATGTGAGAGAAGCATTATTAAAAAAGCTCAAATACAAAGACTATGCAGCGTGAAATAAAAAATATAATAATCTGACCTCTAGCCCTTTTAATAATTTTCAATATTCATTTAAAAAAAAGTTATGTAAATAAGGATTTGTAGTATTATCACCATACATTATAAATTGATGTAGCCTTTTCGCTTGCTAATGCTAGTTTAAAAAGCCATTTCTTACAGTTCCAGGAACAATATTCTATTTTCTATAGTTCCCAGAACAATATTTCAGCAACAACAGCAGAGTCAAAATGTCTGCCAGAAGGGCCTCCACTCCAGCTTCGTTATCTAGTCCAAGGTCCCACGCTGGAGGGCCCTGCAAGGCCGGCAGGGTGTGCGCAGAGCTCTGCTTTGTTTTCAAATGGTTTCCTAATCTAATTACAGGGGGGGCCATTTTCTTTGTTGTTTCTTCAAACTGCTTTCACGATCGTTTCATTTCTTCTGCGGCCTGGGCGTGCGCTTCCACCGAAACCTCGTCTAAAGGCCACAGAGTGCTGAGGCGGCAGCAGGGCCCCGTAACTTTAATCCAGGAATGTGCAGCCTGCTTAATTACAGAAAGCCTCATGAAAAACACTAGAGTCGTCCGCCCCTGCTCCACATTAAGAACATTTTATTTTATTTGACTCTGTGTCGGCATGAACAATCTCTCCATTTTGTATTTCAACCTCTGCCATAACATTAATGAGTGATTACCTCTAGATTAGGGCAAGGACGTCAAAATGATTTGCTGCAGATGTGATTATTTATAATAAAGTGTTTTTGATGAAACTGCCATTAAATGATTTAATCTGAACTCAAAGCAATGGAATCACATGTTGGTGTACAGAATACACCTGGTAAATACCTGGGGAACGATCCAGCTTAAGTATGCTCAGCTCAAATCACACAATACTTATATATTAAAAGATTGTAATGGAAGATATTCAGCAAGCCACAGTCAACTGTTAGTGTCTGCTGGTTACATCAAAGCAATTGTGAAGAAATAAACAATTAGCCATGGCCTGGGAATTTGTTCATACATAATGTATTTCTTCTTTTTTTTTTTTTCTTAGAAAATAAGTACGCAATGAGTAACCTTATATAGATCTGAAAGTGTTCACGCTGTGAATTGACACACAAGATATTAGCCTTTCCCCCAAAGGCCACCACCAAAAGAGAATAAAGGAATGCCAATGACATTTTTGATTAACCAAACTTACCAACCAAAGTTGTTTGCTAGCATTTGATTATCCGAAGTTAGGGAGAAATAATTAAGCTAACACAAAGAAAACAGAGAAGAAAACCACTTTTAACTTGACTGGATAAGGCCTTTGTCTCTGTGCAAAATATTTTAAACTCGAAAAAGTAATTGTCTTCCTAGTCTATGGCAAAGGGCATTCATTCGGCAGCCAATGTAAGTAAAATAAGTTAATACACTTGTAGACCTTTCGAAAATCAGAAAAGTTTTGTTTGTGGTCAAAACACAAACACAGAAACACACCCTGTGCTCGAACAGAAACAGCCTTGCCAAGGGAGGAGAGGGACAAGTGTAGGGTTTCGGAGCTGTCCGTCAGCCAGCTATCAGAGCAGCGCTATCTGTGCCAGACGCCCACCACCACCTTCCACCACCAGCGCCACTGAGACACCGTCCAGGACCCCGGGACGCCGCGGGAAACGCAGCAGGACTCTGGGAGAGGTGTGACAACGTCACCGAGTGCACGGGTCACTTGACGCTGAGCACACACAGACAGACACACCATCGCTCACAAACACACACACACACACACACACACACGGGCACAGAAAACTCTCGAGCACACACAGACTCACACACACACACACACACACACACACATACACCCACACAGTCACATCACAGACAAGCACACAGAGTCTAACACCCTCTAACGCTGCACAACTGTCACTCTGTCACTCCTACACAAAACAGACGCTATCAGGAATATGTAAGGCTGATATGGCGGTGGCACAGATGGGCTTCCACTCGGCCATATTTCCTCCCCAACATTTAACATCAAAAGACTCAATTCATTTGTTCAAGAAACATGCTGTAGTGGCATTCACTACACATTTATGTGCATATGTATAAAAAAAATAAATGAAAGAAATAGCTAATTAAATTGTAGAAAAGCAAAAAAAAAAGATGGAGAGGAGAGAGAGAGGTGGGCAATACTGGCATCTTCTGAGAGTGTTGTCTTTGTAGCAGTGACAGCAGCAAGGATGGCATTATACAAGGTTGTAATGAGGAGGGTATACAATCTAGTCTCTTAAAACCATACATTTAGCCTGTGTTTGTGTACGAGGTTGTGTGTACTATTGCAAGTCAAACAGAGAGAGAGAGAGAGAGAGAGAGAGAGAGAGAGAGAGAGAGAGAGAGAGAGACAGACAGACAGACAGGCAGTCTATATCATTTGTAGACAGGGCCATGTCTTTTCCCTCTGATGAGTCAGCTCCAGTACTGGATGTATTCCCCTCGCTCCGCCTCTTTGTTTGTTTGGGATATGTGGGCATCTCCCAAAAAAACAGGCCGCCAAAAAATTTGTTGGGAAATGTTGTTCAATATTTGGAAGACTTGTGACTGTCTGCTCAAATATTGCCCCATGGCTATGGGGCTGGAGAGAGGAACAGGAGCTGCAGTGAGACTGACAGTGAGATCTCTGTCCGTGGCCAACCCTCTGTTTATCCGTCTGTCTGTTGGTTTATCTGACTGTCAAATTATCCCTCTCGGCAAACAGCTTGCCGTGAGGTGAAAGCAAATAACATGGCTGCCAGTCATGTGATCTGCGTGTTCAGGGGGTTTCTTGTTCAAATTCAGCCTTTCCATTGGTCAACTGTTACACCCCAAATATGTGCATTAAAGCACCGACACAAGGTGTTTCTCACTTTGGGTTCAAAGCAAGGAAATCAACCTCAAACATAATAAAAGGTTGGTTTATTTATTTATTTTTTAAATAGCTGTAAGGTCAAGAAATGTTTGCACACTATGTATCCTGGGGAAATTATGTTATACTGTATTAATCGATTTGTTATCATTTTGACATTGACCTAAAATGATTATGCCCTTTGCAAGCTCATACTATTTGTTTATTTTCAATCAATGTCTCTCTTTAACGCCGGCCTTAGTGAGCAGAGTAGGTTTCTTCCCAATGCTCAGCCTCACCTGAACATTACCGGCCTGTTCGACTGCAATTTGAACTCAAGCCACAGTATATACAAGAAATCACAGAGGTTCGTTCCGTGAGTGACAGAAGCTTTCATTAAAATCAGATGAAAATATCCTCTGCTGAAAATCTCGATTCCACGCGGGGTTATACAGTAAACAGACGGCAAACATAAATAAATGGGCCTATCAGTGGCATGATTCATAAACACGATCCCACTGTTTGCCACTAAGCATCAAAATCATTTCTCCTTCCATTTGAAACCAATATCCATATTTCTCAACTTTATGATACCAAAATGGAAAACACAACACATTCTAAATCATTCGTGAATGTTTTATGATCAAGTAAAGCAAATCAAAAGACCAACTGGCATTGAATAGGATTTTAGTGATTAAAAGATTTGGCAAAAATGGTTAAAACCAGAATAAATTATTTTTCATACACGCCGCAATGAAGTCGTTCAGACTGTGTGTGCCTTGGGCTGCGTCCAGAGCATAAAATTCACTTCTATTTAGCATCAGAGACAGTTGCTAAGGAGGTAGCGCGCGGAGAAAACCCTCTCATTCACTCACGACCGTGCAGTCAGTGGTCTTGAATTGTCACAACTGCGTTTAGTCATGGCTCTTGTGGACATGCTCGGCAAGCATGCATAAGCAGAGGCCGTGACGTGTGCAAACAGACACCCTCCGAGCTGGCCCAAAGAAACCCTTACGGTCACGGGCAAAAACATTTTTTTTTTTTTATAATTTCCATTCATCCCGTTTGTCTGCCTCACGCTTCAATTAGGTGTATCGGCCCCGCTTCGTGACTTTACGCTCGACTCCAGACTACAATCTAGTTGAAGTGTCAAGGCGTTTGCCATTGTTTTAAATTCACACACGCATGCAAGAAAAACGACAGTTCAGAAGGTTCTATTGAAAAGGCTTCCTGACACAGGAGAAGATTTGCCCTCAACAAGTCAGTTTGACTTTGACAATGCTCAATCAAGAGGCAATATCCAACCGAGAGGATAATTGTGATACCAAAATGATTCACACAAATTACATGTGATGATAATGATTAATTTTAATTGGATTTGAGCTCCAAAGAATGAAATGTCACATTTGAGGCTTGAGAATGTGTCACTTTCACAAAAGCTGGCGTTCCTCATCGTAAGGAAGCTAGTTTGACTGCTCCATTGTACACTCACTCACAAATCCCTGAAGGGGACGTTTCATTTTCGGGTGAACGTCTATGTTACAAAATAAGGCCAGAAAACCTGAGTTTACCGGGACAACCCAGATTGTGTTGAAACTAGAAATAAACGGGACTTTACAGAAGAGAGAGAGGGAGAGAGACAGATAGGCGAAGAGGCAGTGCAATGAATGGAGACCAACCTTTTGGCTGAGGCCAGCCAGGAGCTGGTGCCACCCAGAACGACGGACTGTGTGCCGAGGGCAGAGCGACGGACCGCCGTCCAACCACTTCACACAGTCTACAGGATGTGTGGACACAGCTCTGTACTTCACAAACACCACTGGTGCCGAGACCATGTCAGGCCTGGCTGGCAATGTTGGCCCAGACACACACACCTATATATATGTGTACATATATATATATATATATATATATATATATATATATATTGGTGTGCGAGTGTGTGTTAATGTGTGTGCATGCATCCATGTGTGTGTGTGTGTGTGTGCGCGTGTGTGTGTGTGTGTGTGTGTGTGTGTGTGCGTGTGTGTGTTTGTGTGTGTGTGCGTGTGTGCGTGTGTGTGTGTACGTGCTCAGCTCTCTCTATACATCTACCTGTCTATATGTCCTGGACTTTGAGAGAGCGATGTGCAGCAGGGCTTGTCAGTGTCTGTGCGTGATTAGTTCTGAGGGGTGTGCTGCGGGGACATTTGAGAAACACACATCCGATAAACTGTATATCATTATGTATGTAGGAACCGGTGCGTGTTTGCCTGTACTCCGTGCGAGCGCAGGGGCGTGCGCGCACACTGGATGGGCCGGGCGGAGTGTGGAAAACTAGTCCTACTCGGGAGCTGCAGGACCTGTGCGGCTGCCAAAGAAAACTGTGGTCGGAAGAGTCCGCTAATAGAGCATGAGGCATGTCACCTGAAACTAGAATCATCTGCAACCGAGAAACCACAGCAGGCATGCATCTCCCCGGCCCTCTATTAAAAGCTGCCAGAGGCCCTGGGCCCACGCCACCTCCCACCGGGGCCCTCCCATTAGCAGGGCCCTGCTTCCGCTCGCGTGCCGGCCTGCCTGCCTGCCTGCCTGCCTGCCTGCCTGCCTCACTCCGCCATGGGACTTCCAGCCATGTCGGATGCGCTGTTAAAGCCTGTTCCAAGGTCTGAGCTCACCTCAGTGATGGAAAGAACGGACATATAAGGAGGCCTTCTGGGCTTGTCTCTCCTGCGGAGACAGACACAGACAGGCGTACATGTACACCTTTGCACGAACACACACACACACACACACACACACACACACACACACACACACACACACACACATGTTATGTATATCTTCTGTGGCACGGCAGTGGACTGGTGTTTTGTTCACTTCAGGAGAAGGGCATACAATGGTGTCTCTGTTTGGATGCCAGGTTTCAACAGAGACCAGTGGCGTTGGGTCCATTCTGTCAATCCCCCACGCTGCTTCATGGTTCCCCTACCTGCCACTCACCGGGCCCAGGGTGGCTTCTCCAATCACGAGGCTGCGTAAAGCAGCTGTCTTTTTTAGGGTGTGAACGTAATAATTCAAGAAACACTCGAAAGCTGTGTGCCCAATTACATGACGAAATGTGCTACTGCAATAGAAAAGAGAGTCTGTGCAATATTAGCATCGAGCAGCTTGTGAGTTTGGAAAAAAGTTGTTTTGGCAGAAATACTTTATTGCGTTTACAGTGGTTTTTACTTATGGAATTATATTATATAATAACACAACCAGGCAGTTATTCTACAGGATGATGCCTATAGGAAGGGGAGTAAAGATTCACAACTGGTACCTTTAAGGCTCAGTTCAATAACTTTTCGGTACAGCAAAATATATATATATATATATATATATTAACTATGTAGATTATAATTTTCTTCATCTGTTTAATTGGTAATACGGAATATGTTTAAAGCTAAGGGTCATAAATATTGACACGGAAAGTAGTGGGACATCAACACTGAGCAGTGAGGGGCTGCTTAAACGCTGCAGGGAGACAGAGCTGACTGGGCCTCCTTCCTGCTGAGGGGATTTGTACGCTGGGACGCTGTCGTCTCAAATTACGGATCGCTACTGACAAATCTGATCTTTGTCGGACAACGTTTGCCTACTATGTTTTATCAACAACTCTCTGCCCCTGGTTATTATAACCTACTGTAAATCCATAATGAACCCAAACTGGGGAAAGTAGGAAGCTTCACTAGCTCTGCCTGGTTTTGTGGACTCTCGAATGGTTAGTGTTTGAACTGGTCTGTTACATGCACCGCACTATAACAATGCAGATTTTGGAAGTTGGAGGTGAAATATGTTAAGATTAGAATTTTGAATGTCCTGTGAGAAAGTGTCCTCGAAAAAAAAAAAAATTCAGATTAAAGGTGCAGTATGTAAGTTTAATTCTCTAGCCAAAAACTGTGACGTTTACTCAACCTCCAGCCAGATATCAATAAATCAAACGCTCTGATAGAAGATGAGCTCTATATGAGCGCCTTAGTCCCCATATTCAGCCAATCAAAACTATTTGGAAGCCCTTTAAAAAACAAACCAATCAGCACAGTTGTTGCGAGGAGACAATGTTACCTGCCTGTCAATCACCTTGCGTGCACTCTCCTGGTAAAAGCATGGTTTTATCAGAGCATTTTGACCCAGCGTTACTGATTTAAAACCATTAATAGGTAGGGCTGCAAGAGAAGGATAGGATGGATCAGAGACTCAGTCAACGATCCTGGAGTTGTGTTTCTCCCTTCATGTTCTTGGGGCGACACGTATTATTCTAAGAATGTAATGTTTGGCTGGCAGACTTGTTAAGTTTTTGATTGAAATGGGTGACTGCATGAAGCATCGAGCAATGTTTTCCTTCAGATTTTGACAGTACATGGGAGAGTCAAACACGAGGCACATACATGGCTGTGTTCACTTTCCACCTCATGACGCAAATATGCCCAGCAATGCAGTCACCAACACTGCATTTAGAAGCATTGCATTAGTTGGAACCAAAGATCAGTGAAAGAAACGAGTAATTATTAAGCCTGGATCGTGGACTCATAGCAACGTCAAGTGTAGGTATTATCAGCAGACACGCTACACATTGTTTAAATTAACGAGTGAAACATGTCATACACTGTATACATGTTAATGGGGTATAGTTTATTGTGCTCATTGACTTTCTTTTGAGTGTGGTCAGCTGTGAATCGCCAGAGGACGGCTAGCATTCCCTTTTGTTATTCACTCGTATTGTTTGGTCAGGCCGACCGAGAGTAGAACAATTAATGCCATTCTGTTTACACTCCACCCCTGTGAGTGGTCCCTTCTCTCTGAGCAGCCCCGTTAGGCCAGAGAGCCATATGTCTCTCTGCTCTCGGCACCGGGGCCATAAAACAGAGCCTCACTGCAACAGTAGCACTTTGGTGACAGGCTGTGGGTGGTGGAGGAGACGAATCGTGTCAATGGCGGCCATTAAAAAGGACCACACACTCTCCAGTTGCCGGCAGGGCATGATGGATGATTATCTCAAGGTGTGACAGGTGCCGCGACGGTGGGGGAGCCCCCTCTCCGCGCCGTAGCGCTCGCTCGCTCTCCCCCCCACGTTCCTGCCTCTTCTCTCACGACAGATTCTCTCTCAACATCACCCTTCCTCTCTCTTCTCCCCGCGCTCTGTCTCTCACTTTCTTGCCGTCTCTCCCTTTCCACGCTTTCCTTCCCTCGTCCTCTCCATCTGTCTCTGTATCTTGGGCCGTGCTTTAACACCCCTAACATGAGTCTATTGACACACTCCAGATAGCATTTCATGGCTAATGAGTGTCTGAGCGGTTCTCTCTCTCCCTGCCTGCTCCGCATCTCCCTGTTATCCCCCTCTCACTGTCAGAGCACCCATGCCTGGCCTATCTCACAAACATAAGCACTCACTCACACACACACACACACACACACACACACACACACACACACACACACACACTCACACACACATTAACACACACACCTACACACCTACACACCTACACACACACACATACACACTCATACACAAAGCATCCATTAGAGCCTGCCACAGCCAGAGTTGAAGCTGACAGAGACACACACATACACATCTCTTTTTCACACACACACACTCACACACACACACACACACACACACACACACACACAGCGTAGAAAGCATAGAACGTGCTGTCACAGGTTAAGCACATACAGCCTGTACCGTGTCAAGGTAACACACCATCAGTTGTGTTCGTCAGTTGTTTCTTCTTTTCTTTTTTTTGTCCATCTTAATTGGCAAACATAGCTTTATTATTTAAAACCTTTTTCTTAAGTCTTAGCATTTTCTCTTTCATGTTGGTCTACTTCAAAAAACATATCTTAAAAAATAAGCGTTATTTTAGGTCAAAATTGTCATTTAGCAACTTTTTATATGGGGAACTCTTCATTTGGACCTTCATCCATGTAACTGTTGCTTATCACATAAATATAATGTACATACTGTATGTCCTCCAACGGATGAAATCATTTGTTGGTATATCTATTTTCTAAAGATTTATTTTTATGTTCATCCCCAAACTAGGAAGTTTGTGCAGTCTTTAACTTTTGACCTGTCTAGAATAGAACATGTCAAGTCTATTTTTTTTCCCAACTGGTCTCAGGGAGTTTCCCAATGTAAAACTGAAAATGAGAAAGCCAGTCAAACATGTTTATCAAAAAATAGAAAATTCTATACTTTCAGCCCTCACCACTCAATATAATAAGTGCCTCTACAGAAAATGAAAGTTTTTTTTCTAATGCAGGATTTAAAGGATTAGCCAGTCCTCAGTTTTTAGTGGAAACATATAGTTTGAGTTATATTCAACCTTCTAGGGGCCCTGAAAACACAATGCTTTTCCCAATGTTGATAATCCATATCCAAACTTAGTTAGTCGTAGGCTCTTTAGCGAGTCCCGGCTCCATCTGCAGTGGTAAGTCACAATGCAATTCATGAAAAACAAGTAAGCTCAAATGGTGGAGAGAATAAAACTAAAGTAATCATGATGCCTTTTTTGAAAAACAAGAGGAAAACTGAACAATATGAAAGCAACTAATTAGCATATGGAATAGACCAAAAATAACACGAATGAATACAATACGTTCATTAGACAATGTTAAAAAAATGGCTT
The DNA here is from genome assembly GCA_026901105.3 of Galaxias olidus. Classification (NCBI taxonomy): domain Eukaryota; kingdom Metazoa; phylum Chordata; class Actinopteri; order Galaxiiformes; family Galaxiidae; genus Galaxias; species Galaxias olidus. Next base: position 75,965 of record JAPMUY010003739.1, read on the forward strand.
TTAAGAAAAAAAATGGGCTAATCCCTTGACACTAAGATTCTTCAGATACCTTCATTAAAGGCACTCTCATGATATGCTAATACGATGTCTTAGTCATAATATTATTTGGAAGGAGTATATTTTAATGTGTTTCTCCTGAGCCTCTCGCAAAAGAAATGAAAGAAGGCATTTGAGACTGGGCCTCTCTACAACAGCGGTACTTGTTTAGTGGTGTCTATTTATTTTGATTGGGAAACTAGTGTGAGTTTAGCGCGCGGCATCTAACACCAACGGATATGTCTGGTATAACAGAAAGCAAATCCAAGAGAAGAGACATGTGCTCTCTCCCCCTTGTTCACTCTGGCATGATTCATGGAAGACAAATGATCTACTGTAATAAAGAACACTGCTACTAGCTGGATGTAAGCCATGCAGACAGACTATGAAATAAAAAAGCCCCCCCCCCCCCCCATCCCCATCCCCATTCCCCCTGGGCTGATGGTATCTTCCAAACTATATCAATATTACTCTCACTGGCAACATTTCCAGGCTCTGTGAAATGATCCAAATAGCGTTACAAATGGGGAGAGATAAAAGGGTTAAACTAATTGCAGTTAGATAGCAATAAAAGTAATTCTTTTCATTCTGTGTCTACCATGCAAGCCGGTCTGCAGAATGTCCTCAATAATACCCACACTGATTAAAGTTTCTCCTTTCTTCTGTTTCATTATTTCATTAAACATTGTCTTGTTATACAAAGTTCTATTGCCTATCTCAGAAGAGACCAGAATTTGACATGCTAATTTTGAATTATCACACTTACAGTAAGAATGTGAGGATACATGCCCACAACCACACTCTCTCCCTCCCTCCCTCTCTCTCTCTCTCTCTCTCTCTCTCTCTCCCCCTCCCTCCCTCCCTCCCTCTCTGGTTAAGACATTCTAACATTCTATTGTGTTCTTGGTTTGAAATCAATTCCACCGTCGGAGCAGTGTGACCTGTCTCCCGTCTTATAGATTTCCTTTTCTTATTAAAGTACGCACTATGCTGATGTGGCTTTGATTGTTCCGGGATTCAGAGATTTCAGCAAAGTGTCTCCGAAGTACTTGTTACGGTAGGCATTCACATGTCAGAGTTGAGATGATAAGATGATGCCTGTCAAAAAAGACTCCTTAATCAATGCTTTATGGACTCAAACAGTCCACAACTTCAAAGGCAAAGTAGATGCAGACGTTGTCATTTCCAATAGTATCACATACTTTTCCTCATCAAAACATATCAGTAAAAAAGGAATACCTGATCCAGTTCACGGCCCTTTGCCAAACAACATTGTGTACAAGCGGCGCGAAATGCACAGGAGGTTATGCATTGCCGGGTAACGAGTATAAAAATGAAAAAGGGAGGCATTTATCAAATATTTACAACCATTTTGAGGGACAGAGGAGCTGGCAGGTCTTTGGGCAAACAAAGCTGGGACCGCACCACACACGGTACCAGTCCGAGTTTATATAACGCTGGCCGGAAAAAAAAATCCATTATGTCAAAACTCATTTCCTGTTGTAAGAAAACCAAACAGGTCTGTCTAAAGAGGGAAGGGAAAATGGCAAAAATTGCTCTTTGAAAAATGGAGTGAACTACGTCGACCGCTGTTGAGTAATGAGGCAGAGCAAGCGTGGACGCTGTTTAGATTGCTTCCAGCAGGCAGTACACCGTGTCTGTCTCTCAACCTGTACAAGATGTCTGCTGAGCCCCGTAAGCACAGGGTGATTGGAGGACGGGTTCAGGAGGATGGATCCATCCAGAGGGACTTGGGCAGCAAAGGGAGGCCCAAAACCCCCCAGATACGTGGAGGTTTGATACCAATACTTTTGTCCAGCATTTATTTTTGTTGGGCTCACAATTCCTGATTGTGCTGCCGACACATTTTACAAAAAAAGTGAGTGAGAAAACTTACCTTCAGGGAACTGCTGATGAGCAACACCATGTCGCAGCCACACAAATGTAGGGTATTTGGAGTATTTTGCTGCTTTGTAAGACTAGTTTGTTCTAAGCCCATGAAAAATAAGTTGTCATTGTACAGTATCTCGAAGAAAACTCGCCCACCTCAAATAAACTTTCCAATAGTTCACCAAACAGAACTAATGACCTTGAAAGGGGAGCAAATTAGCAAACACACAGAGCCATCTGTGTGCCCCGCAGGCACTCGACTTTTTTTTCCCATCTTTGCCAAGGTAGCCTAATGAAGCTCGTACATTTTACATGCAAATATCTGCCTAATCTTACTCCTCTCCCTGCCAACGTCTCCGCCAAATAAATATATAAAACCCAATTATGATTTAATTAATAGAAATCTACTGTTCCGTGGAATTGGTACTTTGGCTCGGGCGACTCGTAGACTTGGGCGTATTAGTTGCACTGTTAAACGGCCACGCCGCTTCTCCCTCGAAGTCTGATCGGCTCCCGCTCGTCAAACGAGCCCCCCAGGCAGTACGGCGGCATCCCCAACTTTGCCACAAACCCAGCGACCCCTACCATCTGCGCACAGAAAACATGCTGCTGAAATGATGTTGTCAGTCTTGCTTGATTTCCCTTTGTTTGGTTTTTTGTGAAGCTCACGTCAGTACTGCGAAGCGTTGGCCACAAGAGGATGTCCATATGTCTGTCTCTTACTGGCAGTGTCTGCGTGCGTGAGTGTGTTTGAGTGTGTGTGTGTCTGTCTGTGTGTGTGCGTGAGTGCGTGCGCGTGCGTGCGTCTGTGTGTGTGTGTGTGTGTGTGTGTGTGTGTGTGTGTGTGTGTGTGTGTGCTCATAACCTCTCATTCTGTCTGGGGCCAGGGGGAATAGAGCAGAGACGCGCTTCATTAGCCTCTCAATGGCAAGGTAGAGTAAAGCTCTGGGCTAAGGCTGTGCTCTCCACCACACAGCACAGAGGACACCCGGGGAGACGCCCTCACATTCACCCACAATGTCACTCACTCACTCTCTCACTCACCCGCTCACTGGCTCAGTCACTTACCTACTCACTCATTCACTCACTCACTCACTCACTCATTCATTCATTCACTGTCACTCACCCGCTCACTGGCTCAGCCACTCACCTACTCACTCACTCACACACTCACTCAGTCACACACTCACTCGCACACTCACTCACTCACTCACTACTGCACAAAGACTCACAAACACAAGCGCGCGCACAAAAAAGCACACCGCCAAAAACTTGACTTTGTACTGTACACGCAAAGGGGCAAACCCCGCTCTGGAGTTGACCAGCTATTTCAGTGTATACGAGTCACCCTCTCCGTCAGGGCTAGCAGCTGTATCGCGGCCCCCTCGTACCTCAGCGACTCCCCAGCTCTCTCCTCGCAGACACGTCAATCAGTCACTCACTTCTCATTGATGTAGGTGTGACCCGACAGACAGGCAGCCCACACAAGCAGACGGGTGGGCACTGGGTGAACACACACACACACACACACACACACACACACACACACACACACACACACACACACACACAGTGACACATTCACACACACACAAAAAAAGCGCACACACACCACATGCACGTTTTTCCCTGGAAGTCATCCAGTGAGCCCTGGGCTTGCCTGTCCCCCATCCCCTGCTGATAGGAGGCTATCCAGGCTTAGCGCGGCCCCTCTCTGGCCCCTGCCCCGCCAGTCAAGTGGCTCTCAATAAAAGGACGTGCCTTTGTAGCCCAGTGCCTGTGTCCTACACCCTGCCCTGGCCTGCTGCCCTCCTGCCCCGCAGCCTAAATGACGGAAGCTCCCAGGGCGGGGAGGGAGCGCCCCACATTCACACCGCAACACCTGGATGGCTTTAGAGTTTAGGGGCTACTGCTACTAGAACCGAAGCAATTGTTTCACCGACGTGAAGTGTGATGCGAGGGTTGTCTCTGTAAGCGTGAGCCCCCTGGTCCATTCTGCTGGCTGTGTATCCTCTTGCAACCTGAAAGCTCTGAGGATTTCATGGCTGATTAGTGGCGCTATCTTGAGGGGATCACAAGCAGCCCACTGAGCCGGAGACAAAGACGGAGCACGGCATCCTTCTCCCGTTCCAGCCCTCTCCCTTATCCTCTCTCTCTCTCTCTCTCTCTCTCTCTCTCTCTCTGCCTCCGTCTCTCCAGTGTGTGTGGAGTGGGGGGGGGGATCGGATGACTGATAGGGGGGCGATTTTCCCGGGCTTGTGGCAGCGGCGAGGCAGCTATCAGGGCCCTTTCGCTCACCCCGGCGTGGAGGGAGGCAGATAGCAGAGGCCTAATGGGCCCTCCCTATCGGCACCGCGGCTGTGGCTCTCTGCGCGGCACGGAGGGGGAGAGGGGGGAGCCGGGAGAGAGGGGGGAGAGGGGGGCCTGGGAGACAGATCGCTGGGACGCCGCCATCTGATAGCGGCTAGCGGCACGGAGCAGGCCCCGTTACATGAGACAGCCCAGACCTCCCTCTCTGGCTGGCTGCTCTCTCGCGCTTTGTCCTCTGCGCGTCTCTCTCTCTCTCTCTCTCTCTCTCTCTCTCTCTCTCTCTCTCTCTCTCTCTCTCTCTCTCTCTCTCTCTCTCTCTCTCTCTCCACAACCACACAAAGGGTCATATGAACAAGCACACATGCACACGCAAAGAACAACCTGTTGAAAACTTTGCGCGTGTTTGGTTCACGATTTGGAGACTATCAGGCGAACAGAGTGGGCAGAATTATAATTGCCCTTATATAATACCACATGCAACAAGGCATGATGTAAAACACTGCATACGTCTTCGCAGACGACTTAGCAGGGACTATCATTGCAGATTCAAATTACCAAAAACACATTTCAGTCACCATTCAGAGCAAAGATTGGCGAGAACGTGTTTAATTTGTCAATTATCCTTCAAGGAACAGGACATTTTGATTACTTTATCGTTTAACGTGATTTCTGAGCTTAACCGTTTTCTCTTCAGGAAGAAAATAAATCACATATTTGGATCACACTGTTAATACGGCTTACACTTTTTTTCCAAGCAAGTGCAAATGTGCAATTTTGGATTTGACAAATTCGTCCCCGTCCCCCCACCCTCCCCCTACACTCCTGCTCCACAGAGACAAACACTTAGCCCCATAAACACCTTCCACCCACTCTCTCAGTTCGCACTTTGCAGCAATTATTAGGAGCTAATAGATTTGCTATGTTGCCATTCGCTGATCCAATTACAGAATCTCCATTAGCAATTAACTTCCAGCTAAAAATAACAATAATGCCAATTACATGCACACTTAATCACATAATCAGCATATTTTGTCACTACACAATTATTGTGATTACCCCCATGTTTCATGAATTGCCTAGCCAGGGGGACTAGTCCAGACAGCAGTAAAAATTGTACGAGTGTGAGAATTACAAATGTTACATCTAGCGCTAGGACAATGCATTGGCGAAAGAGCGCGCTTTCTGATGCCTTAATTGATTTTTTTTTGGGGGGGAGTGACAAAGGCAGCTTGGATTTGGTGTGCATAAGTGGATGGACTGTAAATGAATTGTCTTTGCTAAGCTTTGCGATGATTGTTCACACACAATCGGAACATGTCTTCCCATTGCTCCTTGTCTTCTTGGCTTGAGTTGGAACAAATATTTTAATATGGCTTTTTGAGAACAATTGAATGTATAATCAATCCAATTGTTGAGACTTAATCTCCCACCATCCTTCCCATCCCCCCCTACAAATTTTTTTTTTATATTTTGGACAGCTTCTAATCTTTGCCATTTGGCTTAGTTTCCTTAAGCTAGCTATATTATATTTAAATAAAGAGAGTCAGCTATACACTATGTATCATAATGCATTTGAACCATACATTCAAAAATCCAACTTAGGCAGCCGCAGTCTTATTAAATTCCGAGGAGCTGCTCTTTAATATATACCCCAGAGAGTCGTGTGACATTCCCTATCTGGTCCAAAGTGGCCGGGGCTTTCCCAGTCCGAGGGCCTGGCACTGTCCGTAGTGGGTGGCGCTGGCAGGGGACCCAGAACGGAGCTGAGGAGCGGGGGATGGTGGGGGCCAGGGGGGCCTGTGTTGGTGGTCCATCAGGGATGAATGTCTGGGAGATTTCATTACTAATCCTTATGGTTGTCTTATGGAGGAGAGGAGATTGTCCCTGCGGGGGGTCAGTAGACTTAACATGGTCGATCAAAGGCTCTGTGCTTTGGAGGCACCCTTTGGCTGTAGTTTGTATTCACACTGTTTACGTCCACACCAGTACTACAGGGATACTGGTGGTACTGGAACGCTTTGGCCCACAGCTGCTGAGTAGCATGTGGTGCCTGTGTGTGTGTGTGTGTGTGTGTGTGTGTGTGTGTGTGTTTGTGTGTGTCTCAATCCTTAGCTGTACTTATGTGGGCATGGCCTGTCTCCCCATGGGAGTCCAGTCCCTGCTGTCTTCTCTGGAGCTGGAGGGATGTATGTGGGGATGGATGGACTTAGGACTGACTCACTCCTCTCCTCTCTCCGAGGCCAGGGCCACACTGGAAGTGGGCTTAGCTTAGTGTAATATGACATTGAGCACACCAGTACTCCCAGTTTATAGGGATCCAAATTGTTTGTTTACAGACCGTGTGTGTGTGTGTGTGTGTGTGTGTGCATGTGTGTGTTTCTACACCCTTGGTGTCAGTCGGTAGCAGACCACCCGCGCAGGCCTGCCTGCCTGTCTGCCTGTCTGCCAGCTTGCCTGCTTGCCCGCCTACATGCTCTGCAAAGTCCTGAGTCTGCAACGACAGGTGTGTCCCTACATTGTTAAAGGGTGTCCTTTCACAGTGCCAGTGTTTGTGCGCCGGCTGAGCTCACCACCTCCACGTTGGGCCTCGGTCTCTCCTCCTCGTGGCCGTGAGCACCACGTGCTGGGCTCCAGGGTCCTACTCTACAGCCGAGGGTCCTGCAGCCCTCCCCACCTCCTCCATACAGAGCCCTCTGACGGAGGGTTTACATGGAGCACCGCGTCAGAAGCGGTTGTTTCCAGACAGAGGCCGACCCATAGGAAGCCTTTGGAAAACCCTCTTGGAATGTGCGGCATGTCCTTCCCGGAATGTGGAGGCTTGGATGGAGCATTCCTTGTGGCCATCACAAGATTCCAGAGCTACCTCCGACATGTTTGATGAGTGCGTCTGTTGCAGAGTGCAAAATCGCAAGGAGACACACTCAGAGAAATGCACACGCAGAAGCAAAAATGCATAATTGACATGAACATTTATGAATTCTGATATTCAACAAGGCCATAGTAACGTTAAAGTGATCAGATCCCAAATTAATATTTAATTTATTTATAGAAGAACCTCTTCAGCTCACATTTATAATTGTAATAATCGGTACCATTTGGATCTCATTCCAGCTCAGAACCGGGCAAATCTGAACAAGGAGCACGATTTCCATTGTACATCGCTTTCGTGGTTGTTAAATGATGCATAAGCTCTGTCGAATCCACAAAAAAAAAAAAAAAAGTAAAAGAAAGACTAAAACGCTGCCAGCTCTTGGAAGCCATCACTGCCCTGGTGGGCGTAGTTTGGTACGGAAAGGGGACTGCGACAGGAAGGTGGGCTGAACGACGGCGATGCCAACATGCGCGGGAGCGGGAGCGGGAGCGGGAGCCGCTGAGGTGGCAGCTGGCAGCAGGCTGGTGTGAAGCCATGGGTGGAGCACCAGGGTCCAGGAAGAGGCCGTGGTGAGAGGCTCCGTCCAGGCCAGCGGTCGGCGTCCGCAGGCCAGGCACAGACACAGGAAATCACTGCCGGCCAAATTGAGCTGTTCAACATCAAATAACCAAATAAGGGGGTCGGGGGGGAGAGGGCCCGGGCTTTGTAAATAGAACAATACCTCGTGGCCTTGGTGCTCCTCTGCGGCTGGACGGCAGTCAGCTCCACGCTCATTGACATGTGCTGTCTGGCTGGGACACTCCGTCTTTCAAAGGGGAGTTTATTAATAGGCCCTGAGCAAACAGTCAGGTCTCACAAAGTTTCCAAACGCTGCGGCTCAGGCTAGGATTTCATAATGGGATAATGACATGACTGGATTATTACACATCCTCCGTATTTATCCCTAATAATGTTAGCCTGGCCAAAGTCAAGTGGGTCAGAGATGTCAGTCACAGTGAGTGGCAGGGGCCCTTTCTTTTACAGTTTCCCATTAGATCTAGCTTGACCTCCATAGACTGTATCACCATGATTTTTTTTCCATTCCACTCACTTTTTTGTTTTTTTTGTTTTTGCCAACTCCACCTTTTTCGCTGAATCCGAGCCTAAAAATGGCCTCGTTCTTTCCTCGTCGTCATGACTAAGGGTTTATTTTGGCTGGAGCAACCAGCATTTCTCCTCAAATATAATTTGAACAATGGCTCTAATGATGTTAGGAAGTTGGTTGAGGCTGTTAGATTTCCATCAAGGTATCCACACGCCGCGCGACCAATTACAAAGTTCCACTTGCTGTGAACTGCAGAAGTTTCTGTAAGGAACCACCTTTTTCAAAGCCTCTACAGGAATTCAAATAATTCACCATTCACAGAAAGCACTAGGTTTGATGCACTTCATATCCTTTCGGCTTTTGAACGCCAAGTAATTTGTAGTCCTCCATTTTAAATGAAGGCTTTCCATGCAAAGAACGTCATGCTGCGTGTTGTGGATGGCAGTTTTTAGTAATGGGAGTCATTTGATATGCGCCATTTGAAAGCCCGGCCCTTTTACGTAATGCAATATTCAGAGATGTGTATCAAGCAACCTAGGCAAAGGCTGCCCCACCTTAACACCCGAGTCATGCTCAGCAGCCTCAAAATATGCATTCATTTATTTATTTGAAACAGTTCTTGCTGTATTTCCCTCTTTCTTTTTGCTTTGTATGTACTGACTGGGGGGAAAGATAAGGATTTGAAACTGTCCCGACTGCTGCTTGTTACACTGAATGGTATTTGGTATCTTCCCCATAATAAACACAATAACCTGTTAATAAGACAAGTTATTTCATTTATAAAGTTAACCACATAGTTTTTTTTTCTCTCTTTGTTTTGGAGTTTGGCTAAAAATAGAGACGGGTGACCAAATCTGCCTACGCCTCGACAAGCTTCCTCAACTGCACTCACCCAGATTGACCAGAAAAATCCCAGCGGAGCCTCTGGGTCCTTTGTTCCTGGAGGCAGCGAGCAAGAGCACAAAGCCCAGAAGAGTGTCACCCCACCCTGGTTAAGGATCACGGTGCAGTCCCCAGGGACAAAGAGATGCACGGTTCGAGGCAGGCTGGCTGGCTGGCTCCTTGGTCCTCAGAGGGCCGGTGTCTGGCTGTTTTTAGAATGAGCAAAAGCCGCACGGCTGAATGGGATGAATGACGGGGCTTTACACTGGGCAATAATGTCAACGTAAACGTCACCTTAATAGCCCTCCATGTGGAGACAGAAGTCACTTTGTTCGACGAGTTGACGCGGGCCCGGCGTCCAGTTTTCTGAGGACATACTGTACACTCGAGAACCCACAATTACAGATGTCACGTGACCCAGGAGAGAGACAGTGATACAAATCCAACAGCATCGAGTTAGTTTTGGCATGGCCCGCGCGTCGCCTGCGGTTCACGGTCAGGTTGTAGACCTAGTGGGTTATTAATCTAAATATACACACCATCCCAAACCTTACTGACATTCATTCCCCCCCCCCCCCCCCCCCCCCCAAAAAAAATCCCACCTCCTTTACTCAGCCTATGTCCGTCTCCCAAGCCCGTCTTTAATAGATCCCTTTCCATTTTGAGAGCTGTAATGGGATGAGGACATGGAAGCCGACGCTGCAGTAGTCAGGGGAGTGAGTTTACGATGGACAGCGGGCCAGCAGGCAGCGCCCAGCGCCTCCCCCCGGGCTCTCTCTCCCTCTCTCCGACGGGGGCAAGAAGCGAGGCCGTCGCCTGGCCACAGGAATCCAATGCGTCCCTGCCGGCGGCGTCTCTGGTGTGGCCGTCGCCGCAACCTCGAGGCATTCCAGGGCACACACAAAAAACAACACGCAGGCCAAAGGGGGGGGGGGGGGGGCACAACGATCCGGATAGGACCAGCGCCTGCTCCTTAAACATCCCCTCGCTTTCCCCGGCTTCCGGCTCGGCTCACCACCTGCCCTGCCGTCCAATGTGCTTGTAATTAAGACGGCCAGCCTATACAATATGCCCCCCCTCCCCCTCCTCTCTCTCTCTCTCGCTCTGGACACCCCGCTCACGTTGAGTGGCTATCATATGATGCTAACACGCTGTGAGAGAAACGCCGGACTGGGAGTGGATCCATGGGGTGGTGGTGGTGGTGGTGGGGGGTGGACGACGCCGCGGGCGATTGGACGGGCTGGATAATTGAGGAGCTACACAGGTGCTGCTGCGCGCTCCATAGGAACTCTCCCTGGTGTTGTGGAGAGAGGGGGTGGGGTGGGGGGGGGGGTCACGCCGTGCTGTGGCTCGTTAATGACGCTGATCTAGGCTGCTCCACGGGGTCAGCCTCCCGCCATGCGCCAGCGCTAGGAGAGGGCGGCGACTGGCACGCCGGGGCGCCGGTACTCGGGCGCCTCCATTTTTCATTCCATTTGATAGCTAATCAATGAGGGGCCCGGAGGAGGAGCAGCTGAGTTCAGGGGAAAGGATCCTAATTGAATCTGACAATAATTTTCACATCTTTCTCTTGGCCTGTCTCCGATGCCATTAGCCACATCACTGTGATAATAGTTGCCATGACAGCATGAGCAATGCTCATTAATGACCCCGCTGGTGGTGGTAATGTTCTGGGCCATCTTTTCTTTCTTTTTTTTTCTCTCTTTTTTTTCTCTCTTTCTTCTCACTTGTCAGGCCCGCTCTCCCCTCTCCTGTGCCCTGGGCTCAGAGGTTTTCACTTTCACTTTGTCCTTAATAACCAGCAGAAGATCGTCTTTCATTGTGCGGCCCCTCCATGTTTTTCTTGTGATGTATGTATATATTCCGTGGATTTAAAAGGGCTTGAATCAAAACACAAACGCGCGTATGTTTTACAACACTTCAAATCGTATAAAGACAAGTGTGAGATGATAGTGTATTGCTGGGGGGGGGGGGGGGGGGGGGGTCTGGCCTTCATTTTGTCTGTTGACATACTCTCCCCGCCACGCTCTCCGCAGTTTAAGAGACAGATGTGGACAGCGGGCCCAGTACGGAATCTATTCTTGAGCTGGGAGCGCCACAGTGCAGAGAGCCTGTGAAAAACAAACATCTGTTGTGGACAGGCCCTGTGTTCCCAGTGTGGTCTGGAAGCTTCTTAACGAGCGCCGCCGACCACGTCCTCCCCCCAGAGGGCCCCGGAGGACGGACGCCTTTCTCTCCGGCTCAGGACAAACGCTCCTGCAGGGCGGCACGTCAACGCCGGCTGCCTGTGAACAAGAGGGTGTCAAGAGCCAATGTCACATGTGTGACGGGTGGAGAGAGGGGGAGGGGCCGAGGCCAAGGACGGAGAGAGAGGAGCGCGCGCACACACACACACACACACACACACACACACACACACACACACACACACACACACACACACACACACACATACATACGCATACTGTCTTTGACCGGTGATACAGTTTAGGGGGGATGAAAGGGAACGGGTTCAAGGGGGTCTGGGCTGAATGAGCGAACAGAAGGCGCCCGGTAGACGACGGATGACGGATTACTCGCCGTAACATTTGAGAAGTTTGGATTTTCACGGAGCCCACAATCACTCAAGTGACTCAAGTCTGTGACTTTGAATACACTCGCTGGAGACCATTTTTTTGACAGGCTGCCAACAGAGGACAGTTACACATGTGGCCATATTGAGGAACTGAAAGTGTCTCAGAGTTTGTCGTCTTGTCCACACCCCACACGTACAATCCAGAGTGGGGGAGTAACCCTTTGTGGACCTCACAGCCTCCAACCACACAGACGCCTAATCAACTGTTAAGCAGTGGTCACACTTTGTTCCATCTGTTTACACAGAAAAACGAAATACTGTTGGTGGCCGATCTTAAAGCATGAATTGTTCAATGTGTTAGATCTCATCCTATCTTGTCTATGATAATGATTTGAGTTGCATAAACACAAATATACCTACAGTATATTTTGATAGACTCACAATCGTATTTTTTTTTTTATTTTTTTTTTCTCCTATGTTAGTATGGGTGGCGTTCCCCAAATGGAATTACCCTTAGCTCAAACCAACCCCAGCCATTTAGGGATGAGCCTCCTTCTTAGTTGAGTTTAGGTCGGAGATAAATAAATCAACTGAACCTCCCTCGGAGCCTTGGTAAGAAGACAGGCGAACAAGAGAGGAGTGGGTGATCTCATGCTGCTTGAGCGGCTGCACACACACACACACACACAAACAAACAAACATACTGTTGCCCTATGCCCAGTGAACAAACTCAACCACAAACACAACTCGTTCTTATACATCCAATAAAACAAACATGCACATTGCTAATGTGGATTCACACAACCATTACGCGTAAGCAGTCAACAAAATCCCATTTCAGATTCCACAGAAGCCTTTGTTCAACGTGGCATTACATCATTACATCTCTGTGCAGGGGCCCAAACGGAAATGGCCCTAACTGCTAGCCGTCTCTGTCTGCTCACACAACTCCCACTGGGAGGTCAGACCAAAGAATGAAGCAAATCAATCCCCATGTAAATAAGATGTAACGCTTTAGTGTGTTTGCTCGATGGCATTTTCTTTTGCAAGCGTCTCTCTCCGCATGGAGAGCCCGCGCTCCATCAAGTGCTACCAGATGAGGGGACAAGGCGGGCGAATGAAAAGGGCCCGGAGGGCACGGAGGATCCTGTCTACGTTTTGAGGAAGTGAAACAGGAAGCCCCTGTGAAAAGGAAGGCCGAGGTGACTGAGTGGCTGAGACACCCCTCTATCCACAGCGTCTCTGACCACAGAAGGAACCACGCCCCCCACCCCCCCCCCCCAGAATAACCACGCGTGTCATTAGTGGGCTGTCAATACAACGTGCCAGTTGCGTCTCGTCTGCAGCCTCCGAGGAGACACAGGATGCGGAGCGTTTCAACACCCCTCCTGGAGCAGCTGGACGGGCGGGTCACCGAGTCACCGAGAGGGGCTTTCCACCACAGGCCCCTCCCATCTCAGACACACACTGGAACACACACACACAGATAGACACGGACCAGTATCAAGAACATTATTTCCTAAACTCCCTGCCTCCCCTCACATAATTTTCCCTCACGGATCCCTCAGTCTCTGCTCGTGATCAAGATGGCGGCATATCGTGACGGTAACATCCAGCCCTAAATACACTAAACTGTACACAAAACGACGTCCTCCAAAAACGCCGCCGTCTGCATGTTTATCGCTAATTTTAGTCGAGCACTGCTCAGCAACTTCTTTCGACCAATTATCCCAGCACATGTCTATAAAACTATAAGTGTATGGTCGTCACGGTGACGGCTGTGCGAGGAAGGAGGCCTTTCCAGAGGGCTATCTCACCAACACGGTGGCGGCGGGTGTGAACACCATGTGACAGAATGAGGCCACTCCGGCTGTAAGGGATTGGAGCCTGGAATCTGGTCCTGCTCCATTGCAATTACATAATTGCGCCTTCTCTTTGTTGCGGAAATATTAGCCGAAATTGACTGGCAATCAAGGTAAATGAAGCACTTTAACGACGTAGGCCGTTGGACCCCCCCCCCCCCCCCCCCTTTATTTTTTTCCCCCCACAGCCGATTTTCTTTGAAGCGGTTAGGCAATTGCATAGTCAAGGGCCGCGCGGTGCAAAAGGAGAAGTCTTTGTGGCCCCGTGCTGTAGCTCCGTGCGGAGAGAGAGAGATCGTATCGCCGCTGGCGAGGAGCAGATCCACATCGCTTAGGAAACCGTAATAGCCAGCGAGAAAGGCGTGGGGGAAACAGCGGAACGCGTTCATTTCATTCCAGTGAGAGAGAGAGAGGGTGGGGGGAGGGGCAGGCAATCGACCTGCGCGACCGGCGCTACACCTTCGTTAAGTGTGGGGGGGGGGGGGGCACGTGACTGGAGGGTACCGTGACGGCGGGAGGGCGGCCTCACTTAGGGCGTTGCTCCGGAGTTGTTGTGTGAAATCAAGAGTGGCGTGTCGGGGATGTGACGGGAGCGTCTCTCACTCAATGTCCTCGTGGCTCCTCTAACTGGTGTTATTTTTGATTTGATTTGACGGAGAGGCCCAGAGACGGAGGCCAGCGACGGACGCAGATCGGTTTGCATGATTGTCCGCCAGCGCATTCCCACGGCGAGGGATCGTTTACAGGTCCACTGGTTTGTCTCGCTTTTGGACGTTGGGAACGATCACGTGTGACCACTTCAAAATGGCTGGCCTCAGGTGGTCGACCTTGGACGTTGAGGCTGATTGTGTCCATGCGAATGTGTGCATAATGTATGTGTGTAAGCACTCATTGGTCTGAGAATATTTAAGGCTATGCTGCCCTGATTGGCACGTGTAGAGGCGCAAACACAAGTGCTGGACGACCTTAAAGCAAGTGCTACGCTGACATTACAGCCCCATCAGATCGAGTTCCTCTCGTATCTCCAAATCTTTTGCGGGGGAGAGAAATAAAAAAGAGGACTGTCCGGAACACGTCACACAGGAGCCCTCCGCCCTGGTGCGCACGCGTCTCCTTATTATGCCCCTTTTACTTAAGTGAGCAAATTAAATATCAGGGGCTGGGACAGGAGTGGGGCAGTCCGTTAATTACGTCTAATAAATCTCGGTCCAAAGTGCCCTCCGGGGGAGGAAACGACTGCCAGGGAGCGCAGGAACCCAAGTGGCACGTTGGTATTTGTTATTCTACCTTTAACAGATGAGGCACGCTGACTCGCCATCGCTCAGTTGGGGAGGGCCTCGTGGATGGGCACGTCAGCGCACCCCCCCCCCCCCCCCTCCCTGTGCCTCTGTTTGCCTCTGTTTACCTCTGTTTGCCTCACTCCCGCCCCGCGGCCAGCACACACTCATCAACGTCCAGCCCCGATGCCCTCTAACGGGCCGGGTTAAGTCCGCTGCTCAGTCCCATGACGTGTCCGAGGACCTTCGTCAAGTTCCCGTCGCAGGAAAAGCAGCTCCTCCTTTTCCCCGTCACTTTGTTTGAGCGGCGGCCGTATCTAAGGAAGTGCCGCTCTGTTTTACCTTGCTCTGCTCTGCCTTACCTTGCTCTGCTCTGCCTTGGCTCTGGGGAGCTGTTTCATCAAGGTGTTAAGTCCCAATGGCACAAAGCCAGAGATAAGGGTGAGCTTTGCACACCTTGATTACAACGTGATTTACATTAGAGCACGTGGGGTAGACTTAAGATCTCTCTGCACTGGATATTATTAAACACTGTTCTACTGTAGGTTTCATTACCTTTGACATGGCTATACTTTATTGCTTATAAAATATACTTCCCCAGAGTATTTTATTTTTGCGACACTTCGCGTTCCTCTTTGGCCAGGCTTCCGACGCTGACCTCAGTGAGGTAGTCTTTGTTTCGGACGGAGCCGGCCCGGGGTGTGAGGCACGCTCCTATGCAGATCATGTGGTCCCGTAGGTTTGTCCCCCACTGCAGGCAGCTCCCCAGAACACACAGCCGCTCTTTGTGCAATAACGTGAAAAAAAAAGAAAAAAAAAAGAAACCTGATAAATGTCCAATCGAAACACACACTGGCGCTGTGCTGGGATTGGGGTTTGTGAATAAGGGTGAGCGGTGGATGTGTTTTAACCCAGAGTTTGAATTTTATTTTATAATAAATTTCCCAAAATGATGCGCAAGCATGTGTTGTAAAACCATATACTGTATTTAGGGTAATGTACTAACAGACCAACATTCTTAGTATTTGTTAGAAAGGGTATTTGTAATAATGTTCTGTGTTGAGCTCAGACCGATCCATAATCTGTTTTGTTGGATGCCTTTGTAACCACCATTTCTTCCTTTGTGGGTAATATCTGACCAACAAATGTAACCAAATCTGTTGTTAGTTATCATTTTGGGGGTAGATGTTATGCTTGGGGTAATTGCATGACTCGGTTCTCCAGCCATTCCATCGTTCCCCCTAGAGAGGGATACCAAACTGCTCCAGTCCTCCAGGAATTCTCCATGTTTCCCCCCCCCGCCACACATTGTTCTTGGCCCAAACTGATGCGTGCCTTAGGGGTGTATTTGAAACTACACACATTGGAGACGCTTTTGTGAAAACAAGTTGAACTGCACCTTTTCTAGAGGCTGTCAGGTGTCTGAATGGGGAGCTGTGGTCCGGGTTAGAGAAGGAGGAAACTGCCCGGGATTCGGCCCGGGGTGAGTTGGCAACCGACCAATGATGGAGGAGGCTAGGGGGTGCAGCATCCCAATGATTTAGGCTTGGCCTGAGGAGCGTAGAGAGGAAGAGCTTCTTCCATACCTTCTGAGGGACATACAATACTTTGTGTACGAACCGTAGGAGAGGCCAGACCAGCGATATGGCAATTACAGATATTGAAGGTGGCAAAAATTTTTTTTTTTAATATTTTATATCATGTCAGGCGGCCCTAAAATAATTCGGAACAATAAAATGTTAAAATATAACAAACGTGTATAAATTGTTGAACAGATTAGTTTTGTTGGAAAAAAAGGAAAACTTTGTAGTCTCCATTTCTGCGGAAGGCCAAGCATAATCAGCCAATCGCGACCCACAGATCTTGACAGTAGCTGTGAAAAGTGTCTGAGTGGCCCATGGAGAGCATTAACACTGATTATTCAAATCAACTTCAGCGAGTGTCTCCCTAGCTATGCTGCCATTAGAGCAGCTCCACTGTATGCTTCACTCACAGCACACTCAATCTCTTTCACCGACGAATTGCTTTACGCATACCCTCAGAAGTGAACACAAAATAACATACTCTGTGAAGAGTCCAATGGGAGAAACAGTCAAACACGCTCACACGCGGCACAGTTCGGTTTGTGGATGGATGTCTCTCTTCAGTAGCGAACCAATCCTTTAATTAAAAGAGCAGCGTGGGCCTGGGCCTGGCCTCGTGTCGGGACGGGGGGGGACGGGGGGGGGGAGCCCAGTGAGCCACGAGGGCCGTGGCTCTCTTAACGTGCGGGGCTAAAGGCCTCTGTAAGCAGGGCCCCGTCCTGTCCAGGGCCCTGTTAACACTCCACACATTCAGAGGCACAGACCCGGGTCCCCGGCCGCGCTCTTTAAACACTTGTTAAAACTTGCACTTTTTTTGCAAAGTCAACAGCCGGCAATGACTCTACGGGGACTGCTCCGCTCTCTCTCTCTCTCTTCTCTCTCTCTCTCTCTCTCTCTCTCGCTCAGGCTCTGCAGAGGGATGGAGGGAGAGAAAGAGAGGTAGAGAGGAGCCGGGGGGGGGGGGGGAAGCCTCCGTCCACCTCCTGCCCCCGTTTGGTTTATGAAGGGTCTGATTGAGGGGCAGAGTCAACTCAGAGCCACTCGACCGAGGCGCTCCGACACCCCTGACCCGCTGTCTAAACCCCCCGAACTAGACTACTGAGACCAGCCGAGCGGGCTTACATTACCGCTACCTGTGAGACCTTGGCGAGGCACCGACCGCCCGAATGGAAACCCTGGGCAAATAAAAGCGAGGCAGCCTGTCTGCACTCTCTCTGCCCGCAGATGGATGCCGAGAGGCAACCCGAGCCGGGGCCAGTCGTCTGTGGCGGAGACGCAGAGACATGCAGGGGGAGGGGTGGGGGTTGGGGGGTGGGGTGGTGGGGGGGGGGTTCTCCCCTACAGGGCCCCGGGCTCCAGGGTCCATACAGGCTCACCCTGCTGGAAAGTCTGGTCCTGAAGTCTGGGAGAGCTTCCATTGTTAGCACGGGGGAAAGAGAGAGAGAGAGAAAGATAGAGAGAGAGAGAGAGAGAGAGAGAGAGAGAGAGAGAGAGAGAGAGAGAGAGAGGAGAGAGAGGGAGAGGGAGGGACGGGGACCACCGAGGTAGACGTCCGTCCAGATTAAATTGAGGGTATGGCTGGGCAGGATCCTTTGTGCTCCCCGCTGTGCTGTGTGTGTGTGTGTGTGTGTGTGTGTGTGTGCGTGAGCCTCCACGGAGGCCGGGTGTGGGACGTCTGGAGTCACTCTGGGCTCGGTGACAATGGCGGTGGCAGGAGTCAGGGGGAGGAGAGCCCTGGCAGCGCAGACGAGCCAGGTGCCCCTGTCGTAGCCTTCCCAGACCTCCTCAGGGATTGCCATTCCGTTGCATCATGTCAGCCACCCACACTGACACGCGCATGCAGGCAGACATGGCTGTGCCCCCCCCCCCCACCCCCTACACACACACACACACACACACACACACAAGTTTACTATTGTGTTGCTCTTATCCATTGATATTAGAGAAGTGTGCATACAGATGCAGGTGCACAAATTACAAACTTATGCTAAGGCATTGGTATATAATACAGTAGTGCCAGTCCCCAAAGCATTTTGCGTTTGAAGGAGCCCTTACACAAATAAGCAGTGCTTGTCTGAACGTCTTGAACCTGATGCCAGCTGCAACGGCGGATTCCTAGGTCCAGGCCACCACTTACACCAACAACGGAGAGAGATGTACTTTGCCTCGCTCTTTCCTCTTCGACATTAATGGCTTCCACCCTCCTCCTCCTCGACGTTATGAAGGAGAGAGGTAATTCGTCCGTGGATCCGGCAAGAGACGCTTCCTCTCCTCGGCGCTCATATTGTGACGGAAATAAGAGAAATGATTATGGGGGGGTGGGGGTGGAGGTGGGGGGCGTTGGGGGGGGGGGGTGTTGAGCGGAGAGGAAACTTAATGGAGGAAATCATGGAGACATTACAGTCATTTGAATGCCCTAATGTCTCTTTTTCAAATCAGCCGAGAGGGGGTGGCCTCAGAGGCAGCGGAGCAGCCCAGGGCCCTGCTCAGTCTCCCGACACCCAGCACGGCACACACGTTCAACAGAATTCCGCTTAAACAGCCGCCCGTGTCGTTGATACCAAACGTATTCACGTATATTCTAGGCCCAAACTCCCCTTTTTGTTTCACACGATTTGGTTATTTGAAGTTGAAATCCGGGTGGACTGCCGTTTCCGTCGTGAGATCGGGTTGTGTTTTCAGAGGTGGGGCACGGACACTTTTTTTGGCTGAGCGCAGGGCCCGCTCCAGAGGATCCCCCCGTAGCTCAGCGAAACACCCCGGGGGTCGGATCGTTCCGTCATCCCTCTTCACGGGGCCTAGCGTGCTTATTCAGCCGGGCCGCGCCCGTTGTCTCTGTCAATCACGCCGCGTGCCAGGGCCGCGGCCTCGTGCGCTTACAGTTAGCAGGAGCTCGTTAGCCTCCGCGCTAACCAATCTGGGCATTGTTGCCGTACAACCTTTGCCCACCACAAAGTGGGAGCCAATGGAAGCCAAAACGGGCCGCCGGACCTTTGCCACACAATTTGGGATCCCCGTAATCGTTAACCTTGGTGCGGCACGGCGGAGTTAATGAATCAAATCAATACGTCTCTCCACTGATCCATAATTATTTGAAAGAGAGGAAAAATTAAACAGGCCCGGCCTATGAGGTTATCATGCAATGCAATTAGCTCGCCGGAGGGAGATTATGTTACCTAGATACCGATGGGAAGTGTAATTTCTCTTGCAGACGGAGTTTTTTTTAATGAAGAGCGCAATTATCTAAATAGGTCAGCCGAAGACACGCTGCAGCGCGGCGCTTTGCAGCGTACCTGAGAGGAAGCTCCTGGAGAAAAAAAAGAGAGAGCTGTCTCAAATTGATGTTACCCTGTATCCCCCCTTCCTCCCTCTTCTTTTGCTCTACCCCTCTGTCTTCGCTCCCTCTCTCTCGATCATTCTTTCCCCTCCCTTCTCTCCACCTTCTCTCCACCAGGAGTGTGTCTCTCTCCTCCGGTTCCTAATTAAATATCTCCGGTGTGCAGGTCTTTGTTATGCAGCATCTCCGCAGGAATAACACTTAACAATCCCCCCCCAAAGCAGGTTCAGGTGGAGGATGGCACATGATGTGTCTGATGTGAAACACAGACTCCCCACTGTGGAACATCAGAGGCTGTGAGAGTAGTTGGGAAAAAGTGGGCGAAAGTTCTTGATGATGCTTTCATTTCAATCATGGACATAATTTGTATAACTCATTTTAACATTTTATTATGCCTTCAATCATTTTAAAGTAGTTTGAATTTAATAGCAACAAAATAGCCACGTTGACCAAATGGGAAATTCCTGAAACGATTCCCAGCAATAACAAAGATTTTACTGTAGTACTGAGTATAGGTTATATCAATGGATTGGATTGAACTACTTCATCGATTACAAAGAAACATGTTACATCATTGAGCATCAATTAATAATACTTTTTTAAATAAATTTTTTTTTTTTGCAAAGAATAAAATAAAACATATATATATATACTGTATATGTAGATATAGATATGTGCATATGCTACTCTATCATAAAACCTACAAATGAAACAAGTTAATTAGTACTTTAAAATAAATAACGTAAAATAAAATGAAAGCAGACACTAACACCTCATATTGACTCGAAGAGGTTTCCCCTGTACAGACAGAATTTTTATTATAAACTTTAGCGCTAACCACTGCAATTTAGTGTTTTAAATTGTGGTGCGAAGTTCCAATTAGGAAAAGTACTTTGTGCATTGTTCACCCAGCAGGTTGCTAACACTCTATAAGTAGTTAACAGGGAGCAGGTTCTCATGTAGCAAAGTTCATGCTACAACCAGCTACTGCAATGTAATAAGGAGAACGGTTTGCCTGGGAGACACAGGAGGTCTGAATAGAATCGAGTACCTTGATTTGCATTTAAATAAACAAAAGCAAGCTGTTGAGCAAAAATAGTTTATAATAATTTTATTAATGGAATTTATCTTTTAATTTCACTTCATTCTTTACAGTTTAAATAAGTTGCTACTCCACATGGGATTTTGTTTTAAAAAAAAATTAAACAAAGATAGTGAATTCTTATAATTTGTTGTGTTGGTGAAGTTTTGATTGAAGGGAGGATTTTGCACACATATTTTCCTATTAACCACAGAACAGGTGACCTTGTGCCCCACCAAATGGTGCCTCTCTCAGGTTCTTAATGTGCCAGGTGCTTTAATGGCGCTTCAAACAACTTGTCAACAAGTGCTATTTTCCCACAACTTGGCAGGGACCCGCAAGCACATTCCAAATTGTGACTTTCAGGAGGAGACCATTCGAGATCTCCAAGGCAAGGTTCTCTGTTGGAAAAAAAATAAGTCCCAATGTTTTCCTTTTTTCCCAGTTCAGCTACTATTAAGCACAACAGTTAGTAAGGTAGTCATTTAAGCTGACACAATCCCTCTACGATGCCGTATCCACTGAGCATGGCGGCATTGATGGACAGGTTCAGCCCAACCCTCCCACTCAGTGACAAACAGGAAATATGTTTGGTGGATGACACCTGCCTAACCTCTTATGCTTCATCAGTGTCAATCATAGCCTGGGCTTGGCTTGCTGCGTTGTAGGACCGGCTCCAGCATCAGATCCCATCCAATCTGTTTGGCTCTCATGCCGACTGGAGGTGCAGGCTGTTTCTGTGGCTGTGTGGGATGGTATCAAGCTGCTTTCTTATCAAAGAGACCATTCAGCCATCCTGGGTGAGAACTCTCCCTCTTAACTGTAAACCTCAGATCGTTCCATTCAGCCAAATGGCCTGTTTTTATACACGCCATATTCCGGGTTTTTTTGTGTTTTTTTGGAGGGGGGTGTAGAGTTAGGCACAGTCAGAACTGGCACAATGGAATAGTACTGTGGACCCCCCTCTCATCTCTTTACGTCTTTCTCTCACTACACACACGCACACACACACACGCACACACACACACGCACACAGACAGGCAGAAAGTCATTTTCTCTCTTTCTCCTAACTGTATCTTCTTTGTCTTTGTCAACACATGTTCTCTCTCCCTCAGTATGTTTACCGCTCACAGACACAATTGCAACTTTTCTCCCGTTCCAGTCTGGTGTCAGATCACAAGCTGCAACTACATCACCTCCCACCCAGGGATCTTCTCCAAACGCTCTCTTTAAACTTACGCTAAGCGCCTCCTCATTGATTTTATGTCTCCGTTTTTTTCGTTTTTTTTCTCTTCCTCCTCGGGTTGTGAGCGAGCAAACGCAGCTGAACCCTGGCACCCTGTGTCCCACTGTTTCCCTCCCCCCGGGCCCGCTCATCACTCGCTGCGAAACACCCTCAGCTACACAGGCCACAAGGCAAAGGTGACAGAAACAAACCTTCTCTTCTTCTTTTTTTTTTCTTCTTTTTTGTTTTGCTCTTCTCCTCATCATCAATTCAAACATCCAGAGCCATCAAATGCACTGTTCCCTCTCATATTCAGAGGTTGAGGGTGGATACTTTCTCCAAAGCAATATTCACGGCTCCCTCTCCACCCCGTCTCTTTTTTTTCTCTCTTTTCGTCTCCCCTTCTTCCCTCCTTTGTTTATTTATTTTTCCCGGGTTGCCTGTGTAGGAGTCGGGTTCTGACGATGGAGGGATGGCTGTCTCCTCTGAAGCCCTCGGTTTCAGTGGAAAAGCAGCCAGCCTACTCTTTTGGCACGAACACTTGTTTTCTCGCTCTCTCTCTCCCTCCCTCTCTCTCCCTCTCTCTCTCTCTCTCTCTCTCTCTCTCTCTCTCTCTCTCTCTCCCTCTCTTCCTCACTCTCTCTCTCACTCTCGCTCTCTAGCTTTCTAACCACTCTCACTCTATTATTCTTACTTGTTCCCTTGTCGTTCTTACGCACCCTTCTCACTCTTCCCTGCCTCTCCTTTCGTCTCTCGTTTATCGAACAGTCCCCCTCAGACCGCTTCCCTCCACCATTTCTCAGTCTCTCTCCGTCTCCTTGACAAACATTTGCTGTGCGAGCCTTAGCTGTGATTTTTTAGTGTGTAATTATAAGGTGTTTTGATGCGGTGGGTGAAGAGAGTAAACTTGGCCTGCTGCTCAGTGTCACACCAGCCCTCCCTTTCCCCCCCCCCCCTCCCAGACCTGTACGCTCAACCATTTTGAGATGGTCAGCCTGTCTTGCCACAATCACACGCTGGCGCCACAATTGCCGAGGCCCCAAATGCAAGCCTTTCACCGGGTAAT
Organism: Galaxias olidus; assembly: GCA_026901105.3. Lineage (NCBI taxonomy): Eukaryota > Metazoa > Chordata > Actinopteri > Galaxiiformes > Galaxiidae > Galaxias > Galaxias olidus. The sequence goes on from JAPMUY010003739.1 coordinate 99,045, forward strand.
GAATGCATCCTAAAATAGCCGTTAACCGCCAGCGCCGTGGTGAGTGGAGATGGCCGACCGGACCGGACCGGACTGGACTGGGTCTTGTTTGTGCCCCTCGCCGACCGCGGCACGCTCACCTGGCCGGGGGGGGGGGGGGGGGGGGGGGGCGCGTGGCGTGTGGTGAGTGGTGGTGTGGTCACAACAGCAGTCAGAAACACAGAGGTGACCACTGGCGGCACTGACCCGCCGGAGGGTTCAAGAAACACCGTGACACTTTGCAAATGGGAATCATGTATGGGGTAATGACGTGAGTAATGCTATGGAGGTGTCGTTCAGATTGTGGACCATACGGTCGTCTCTGTGTGTGCGATTCTCCGTGTCTGGGTCTGTGTTTGACAGTGTCTGTTTTTTGTTTTTTTTTACTCGTTCAAGTGTTTGTGTGAGTGAAGTGTTTGGTGTGTTTGTGTGTGCATGTAGGTGTGTGTGTGTGTGTGTGTGTGTGTCTGTGCTTGTTTGTGTTAATGTGTGTGTGTGTGTGTGTGTGTGTGTGTGTGTGTGTGTGTGTGTGTGTTTGTTTGCGTGAATGTGAATGTGTGTGTGTGTGTGTGTGTGTGTGTTTGTTTGCGTGAATATGTGTGTGTGTGTGTGTGCCCATGCGTACGTGCACATGTGCCCGTCTGTCTGCAGTGCTGTATGTCTGTAACTACGGTTGATTGCCACAGGACATAAATATACCTGCCCCGAGCCCACAGACTGGAGTCTTGATTGTGCAGGAGGTAGAGGGATCAGGCCTGTAATTTTCCACCTCTACAGCCAGAACGTACAAGTCTCACTTCGCGGGCTTTCAGCCAGGCCACACTCACTTGTATGCATATTAACGTGCAGTTGTGTGAGTCTCGCACCTTGCTTCCCCACACTTGTCTTCGGTTGCATGCATTAGCTAGTCAGCGCAGTGCCAATCATAACAACGCTGCACAATTGTTTACATTTTTATCAACTATTCATTTTGCGAGAGAGAGGAAGAGCTCACTAAAGCATCAGACGGTGTGATATTTATTTCGCTTTTCATCTCTAATAGTTGACACCAATTAAACAGCACCTTTCAATGAAAGAGGAGGCAATCCTAATTTTCTTTCTTAAGTGCAGTTTCCACGGCAATCAAAGGCCGCGGCGGGGGGCGGAATAGCGGAGGCGTTGGGTGGGAGCACACGCAGCAGGGACAGACTGATAGAGAATACACACGGCACTCACTGCTGCTGCTTGGCTGCCAAGATAAAACACACAAACACACACGGAGGAACACAAAAATATAGGCGTCGGAACGCGGCTCGTTCCTATACAATTTCGCATGCCTCCCTGTTTGAACTGCTGTTCCCTCTGCGTGGATTTTTTTCTTTGAGCACAAGGCCACCCGTCCCGCACGTGAGGCACTCATTGATGCACGTCAATGCCCTTTGTGTTACTCATGGCGGTGAGAGCGTGTCCTGTAGGATTTTTCCGTACGGTAGGATGGAATTTGCTGTAACCCCGCTTCCTCACTTCACAGATGGCAGCGGTGAGTGTTCCAACCATTGGGGAACTTGTCCCCGGGCAACCCTTCCTGTCATGTCTCCGCGGCGCCCGCCACTTCCTATTCAGAGAGGAAGAGATCCGATCACATTTTGGCACCTCACATAGCAAGAAAAATTAAGGAACTGTACCCTTTTTTTTACCAATTGTAGTGTTTTACTGTACTCTATTTTTGCTTCTTTTTTTTCATCTCCAAGCTAAATTGAGAGCTTTTCATTTGTTGGGTGAGAAAAGCTGTAAATTCTGCTGAAGTGAGGAGCTTCAAGGATAAAGAATAACAGGGTCAGGCAAATTAGTGTACAGTAAAAATATACAGCAATTGTAATGCCATACAGAATTGCTTGCAAGAAGCCAAAAATGTTGACCCGCTAAACATACAGACATCGAATTGGGCCTGTTGTGAGTGTCTTTAACTCTGGTTTAAGCAGCGGTTCATGACAAAAGGAGACTGATTGACTGTTTAAGGAGAGAGGCAGCGGCAGTCTCATCATCCTGTGGATCAACTTCTCGGGGTAATTCAGACGTTTTCGCCTCGCTCACTCCACACGGCGTGTGACTGTTGGCCAAACGTTCGTACGAAAGTGTACCCAAGCGGCAGTCCTTTGTTTGAGTACAAGGACTTACAGTGTCTGACGAGATTGAGGTTTGAAAAGAGGGGATCAAGGGGTATCGTGATGAATCACCCAAACGACGCCATCATCTCTAGTGTTCAACCAAAAAGGAAAATCGTTCACCTCGACGTGTTCGTATGGCGATAGAGTTCCGTTTTTTACTTTCACGTCTGGCAATGGCAGACGTCTAATATTAGCTCCTATGTTTCCTCACCTTCAAATGGAGGGTAGGCCGTTGCCGTCACCTTGTATGCGTTTCTATCTGGAACACAACAGGCTGCTGAATCAGCTCGCTGTAAACTTGCTCCAAAACTTTCTCGCGCAACATCCACGCTGTAAACACACGCGTGCGCGCACACACACACACACACACACACACCCCTCGTTCCACACACAGACGTCTCACTGTTTGCCGTCGGTATCTCGGAGCGTTTGAATCCGAGCCCCGGCGTCGTTCCGCTAGGGAAGGAGTGGCGGCGCGAGGCGGCGGCGGTGACATAAGCGTTCTGACAGAGGAGCCCTGGCGCAGGGCGGCAGGAGGAGGATGGAGCGGGCGGGAGGAGAGGGAGGGCGCTCGCCGTACCGGAGGCTCACTCTCTCAGGCTCGGCTCTCGTCACTCTGGGGTGCGCTCTCAAGCCTGGCGGAAGTGGATTGAGCTATACAGAGAGAGAGAGAGACAGAGAGAGAGAGAGAGAGAGAGAGAGAGAGAGAGAGGAATAATCACCCTTTTCTCCTCTCCTTCTGTGAAACGCGCACACACACACACACACACACACACACACACAGACACACACACACACACACACACACACTCACACAGACACATATGCGCACGCCCCATTCTCTTGTTGTTTTCCCTCCTCTGTACACACACACACACTCTGAGCTTAGCTTTGTGTGACTAGGCGTAGCTGCACGTCGCTGAGTGTGGCACTCTCTCCTGTCTCTGTCTCTTTCTCTCTCTGGCTCCATGCCAGGGGACTCGTCAATTATCCCCCCAAATGCGCCGCGTCCCCGGGGGAAAAGGCTGCGAGGGAGAGAGGGAGCCGTCCCTGTTTGCGAGGGAACCTGGAGTTTGCCACACTCAGTCGACTGACAATACATCCACGCTCTAATTCTAGGCTAGCAGATGTAACGCTGTGTTGTTGTTTTTTTACCCTCCCTTTTTTCCTTTGTTTCGATCTCTCGCGCTCTCTCTCTCTCTCTCTCTCTCTCTCTTGCTCTCTCTCGCTTTCTCTCTCTCCCTCTCTCTCTCTCTCTTTCTCTCTCTTTCTCTTGCTCTTCTGCTTGCTCCTTGTTCTTGTTCTCATTCCAACTTTGGGAAGTTGGAGCTCCTGGAGGCTTTAGTCAACGTGTGTGTTTTTGTGTTTGCGTGTGGGGTTTTTTTTGAGCGTGCTTCTGGGTTGCGTTGTGTCTTCATGTTTGCGAGTGTGTGTTTGTGTTAGAAAGGGAGAGAGGCTGTGAGCGTGTGTGTGTGTGTGCATGTGTTTGTGTGTTTGAATTAAAGAGGGTGTGCTTTTGGTTTGATCTTTATTCCTCTTACGCAGGCAAGGTGCTACTCCCAGAAGAGTGTTATTTTCCCACTGCAGATTTAAGAAACGTTCACCCCAAAAAACATAACAAAACAACACAGAAAAACAAACATATCCTCATACTTGTGTAATTAATTGTGCAATGATTAGCATTCTATTTGCGTATTGTATGAGACTGTTGTGTAGATCCCATGTGTGGGTGTGTGTGTTACCGTCAACCAACCCTCTGATTTTCATTTCAAGTGATCTGAGCACATAATTGGAGGGAAGAACGAGGGAAGAACGACACAGAGAGAGACCGAGTGACTGAAAACTGACAGCCACATTGATAACTTTTTCTGACTTGCCATTTTCTAACAACACACGCTGTGTGCTAAACACTCAGCATTCTCAGTGTTAGGAAAACAAGTATCTCACATACTTCCTGACAATGTTGAACAGTACTTTCGAGCATCACTTCCATTCAGCCCCCCCCCCCCCCCCAAATCTCCCATTTACTCCACCTCTATGAAGGCCCGCCTCTGGGGGTCTGAGCGCTGGGTCCGTATCTGCGGGCGACAGGCTGGGAGGGCCCACTCTTCTACCTGCTTGAATTAAAGAGATATGAATAATTGATGGAGCGAGTGACACTTCCGTCGCCGCGGGTAATGAAAGACCGACGCCCCGGCCCTCGTGTCACTCCTGTGACTCACCGAGCCCCGGCTAATAAAGATGACACTCGACAGCTAACGAGACTCTCTGGGCGAGGGAGGAGAAAAGGAGAAAGAGATTAGGCTGTGGAGTGGGAGAGAGAGAGAGAGAGAGAGAGAGAGAGAGAGAGAGAGAGAGCAGTGGAGGGGATGGAGGGGTGGTTATATCATATTGAGTGAGGGGGGCCACAGCGGAAGGGGACAGAGCAGATAAAAGAGAGCGAGCCCAGATTGGCGGGTGGGGGCGGGGGGGGGGTCCCAGAGGGCCTGACCGGCCAAACCGCTCGGTCTTCCGTCCTGCGGCCGCGCCGAGAGGTCTGCTCCCGCCGTCGTCGGTGTCCTTTTTAGATCCCCGACAGACGGCCGTCACACATGGCTCGCCACTGGGACGGCCACGCGCAGGAAGGGGGGGGGGGAGGGACGGCGACGCGGAGCGCCCTCACCCAGGCACGGCTGTCGGGGGTCCGAG
>JAPMUY010003742.1:5000-10510 GCA_026901105.3 Galaxias olidus
TGATCTAAGAGGTGATTGGCAGTGTGTGTGTTTGTGTGGTTTAGGGTGGGGCACGGGCGGGGCACGGGGTGCTTATGGGAACAATAGGCAGGTGCCACACACCACCCTACATGCCAAAACTCCACGGCTTCCAGCAGCACCGTGCCAGGCACGACCTGCTGGCTCCTGGTTTGGCAGCTAGCTCTGTGGTTTAAACACACACACACACACTCACTCGCATGGTGGCGTGTAATCCATTCGAGCGGAGAGTCTGCCAACAGAGGCACCCCAAGTATCAACAGCAAACAGAGGACAAGGCCTCTCCTCGACACACACATATACGTACATAACCTCACAGAACCAGTCTGCAAACAGGCGACTGTAAAAACCACCGCCCCACGTAAATGCTGCAGCACACTTATGCAACAGACTGGCTCAAAGGTTAAAGGACACGCTGCAGTGATTCCACACACACACACACACACACCTCTTTATGATAGATTAATCCAGCCAATACCAGTTGACTACACACACACACACACACATCTCTATTATAGATTAATCTAGCCTACACAAACTGGCTACACACACACACACACACACACACGTACGCACATCTCTATTATAGATTAATCCAGCCAACTCCAAGTGGTCTGTCTTCCCGTTGGAGGAGATGTGCAGCATAGACTAGTAGTAGTTTAGTAAACTGACAGATCAGTGATGTGCAGCGTAGACCGGTAGTAGTTTAGTAGACTGACAGATCAGTGATGTGCAGCGTAGACCGGTAGTAGTTTAGTAGACTGACAGATCAGTGATGTGCAGCGTAGACCGGTAGTAGTTTAGTAGACTTACAGTGACAGGGTCCAGTGTGAGCCAGGCTGGGAGACAGACACTGACAGAAGCAGAATGCCATGACGGAGGCCCTGCAAGGCAGCAGCACAGGAGTAACACGCTTTGAGCCACGCCTTTCTGAATGCCGTTAAAGGAGGAGGAGGGGCTACTGACATTCACATGTAGGAGAACGAACCGTGTGTCTGTCTGGATGCCGGGATCCAAGAGAGGCACCGCCATAATGAGGGGTTAGTAATATACTGTACATACGTGTGTGAAATGCTGCCGGGGGCAGGAGGTTCTTCAACTAGCTGACATGTTTAGACAAATTGCCACTCAACAGACATGAGAGGAATGACGACACACCACAGGCAAACATGTTCCTATAAGGAACACTTCCACTTAACTCTGAAATGTCATAATCCTCACACATCTCGATCTGAACTGCAAACAATATGTTGGAGCAGGTCTTGTTGAGTCAGCTTTGAACACTAGATTCATTTTTTAAATTCTCTAATGTGAAATACAGACACACAAGCACACGCACACACACACACAGACACAAAGAAATACAACACAGCAGCTGTATTCAAAGAATATGAAATGTATTTATTACAGTGTAGAATAATGTGACATAACGGCTGATTAAAACATGTGCAAGGAGAGTGGGGCGTCAAAGCAACATCACTACAGTGTAATCAACAGATTCAGTTTATTATGCAATCATGTGAATAATGACATGCATTAATATAAGAAACCTCACGTACGTACACACACACACACACACACACACACACACACACACACACACACACACACACACACACACACACACACACACACACACACACACACACACACACACACACATTGTTGTTGAGGGGAATATATGGCTATACCAGCTTCAAGGAACCCTGCTGGCGAGTGAAATGGCTACGAGAAGCCAAATATCTCCAACACACACACACACACACACACACACACACACACACACCTTATAGCAGCCAGCTTTGGTGGACAGCCGAAGTGCTGAATACAGTAGATAGCAGTGGGTATGGATAACTGGATTGTCTCCGCAACAAAGTACTGGTACAGAACCTTTTTCAAATCATCTCTTTTCTCTGTCTAAACGAGCACGCGGATCAGAGCTTCTCAAGTGCGTACGTTACCCTGGTAACCAACGCCATCCGACCCTGTTCCTGTAGGCTGTTCCTGAGGGTTGTCTACAGATGGTAAGTGGTTTGTGCTTGGTTTAACGGCTGTGGATTGTCCCTGAAAGGCTGAATCACTCAGTGCTCCACAGAGCGAGTGCCTTGGGAAGGATTCCACTTACTGAGCCGTACTGAGAGAGGCCACGGACACACACACACACACACACACACACACACACACACAGCTTCAAGGAACACTACACTAGAATGGGGAAAACTTTTTAAAGAAAGGAACTGAACTACATATCCACTTCACCCCTCCACCCCCCCCCCCCCCCCTCTTTTGTTCTTCCCTCCCTCCCTCCATCCCTCTTCCTCATCTTCTCTCGACCATTACAGAGTAAACACCATGGCACTTATTCTTAGCTGCTGTTTTCATCACCCTTATTTTCCGAACGTTTTCTCTCTCTTATCTTTCCCTGACTTCCATTCTTACTTTTCATTAGCCCCGCCATGTTCCATATGCCATTCCCAGTTCTCCTCCCGGGCTTTGGGAATCTGCTTTCCTTGTTATTCCAAACCGGTTTGAGAGTTGGGACTACTTGGGCAGTGTATTATTATTTTTATTTTTTTTGGGGGGGGGTGGGTACAGTTCGGTAGAACTGTCCTTGGCAGACAGACAGACAGACAGACACAGACACATACTGATACTGTTAGAAAAGGTGACGGTGCGATGGGTTAGGGTTATTCTGCCGGTCCCACGGGGGACAGTGCGTTCCTTGGACCGTTGGGTCAAATCAAACACTCCTTATGTACAACACAGCCACTCTGGGGGTCAAGGTTCAAAGATTATGGCACAGGCGATAGTAGTGAAGAAAAAACAAGTTAAACGAGGGATCACCCAGAGTCTCACTGCCTTTCTTTTTCTCTGCACCCCATCCACAGTCCTCTACCACTCTGTCCTCCCTCGCTCCCTCTTCTTTGATTTCCTCTCAGTCTTCTACATCTCTCTGGTCCTCTCGGTGCGGGTGGAGCTCAAAGCTGTAGAACAGAGCGGATCATCCAGGAAGTGCATGAAAAGTGGAGGCCTCCATCTTCATACCCCAGCAGGACGAGCTATTCCTGGGGCTTGATTTCCCAGCCTACCCCCTCAGGTCCTAAGCTAAGGGTCGGCCTGGGGGGTCCCAGGTGTCCCTGCAGGGCCCTTACGGTAGAACCAGAGGGATCCCCACGCCCGCTGGCTTCTCCAGTGCCAGAGCCCCCCGCGGGCCCTCCCCAGCCCCCCTCAGGGCCTGGGGCTCCGGGGTGTGTGTGAGCGGTGCGTGCCCGTCCGGGCTGGTGTGTATGCCCAGGCTGACCAGCAGGGCCTGGAGGCGTGTGACGGTGCTCTCGAGCTGGCTCTTCTCCTCCTCCAGGACACACACCTGCTGCTTCAGGGAGGAGGAAGTCTGGGACAGGGCCTCCGCGTGGCTCTCCAGACAACACACACGCGCCTGGCACACCTGGAGGAAGAGGAGATGGAACACAACATGATTGTCTGTGTTTGGGTGAATGTGTGTGAATGAGTGTGTGTTTGTATTTGAATGAGTGTGTGTGAATTAGTGCGTGTATGAGTGTGCGTGTGTGTGTGAGTATAAACCTGCAGTTCCTCGAGCAGATCCAGGTTCTGCTGCCGTAGGCTCTGATTGGTCCTCTCCAGCTGAGCGGCGCGCTGGGATTGGTTGAGGGAGGGCAGTGTGTCCAGCAGCTCGTCCTGGAGAACGTGGTACTCCACCTCGTAGGCCTGGAGCTGTTTGGAGAGGTCCATCTCACACACCTACACACACACACACACACTTAGTCAGAGCGCTTAACACCACAAAGACACACACACACACACACACACACACACCCACACACACACCCACACACGTATGAACCATACAGACAAGATAATACAGCTAGAACCATCATGAGATAATCATTCAGTCGCCTGGTGTAGAGGATCCACTAGTTATCTACCCTGATTCCTGACAACCTACACACACCACCATAGCTTAGAATGCAGGAGAAACACACACACACTACCACAGCTTAGGCTGCAGGAGAAACACACACACACTACCGCAGCTTAGGCTGCAGGAGAAACACACAGACCCACCATAGCTTATAAAAACCTCTCTCTCTCTGACTCTGACTCACACACACACACACACACACACACACGTGGGCAGGTGAACAGCCACAGGGTAAAGTACAGCAGAGCAAGTTCCACTGACTCATGGAGCCCCACTACACATGCACAACTACAAAACACCATGAAGGGTAAGAAAGCCTCGGGGGAGTTCTCTCTCTCTCTCTCTCTCTCTCTCTCTCTCTCTCTCTCTCTCTCTCTCTCTCTCTCTCTCTCTCTCACGCACGCACGCACGCACGCACGCACGCACACACGTCATTCCTGCTTACTGTATCTCTGTCATAGGGGTTTGGGTGGGGAGGCCCCTCCTCTCCAAACACATTCCATACATTAAGAAGGTGAGGACTTACAGCAATAATGACAGTCACACACACAGTCAACATGGCATCAACAGCACGACAGTCACACACACACAGTCAACATCGCTCCGTCTCTCAGTGACCTATTGACTGTCCCATCCCCCGTCGTCCCGGCTGTCACTCATAAAGGGCCTCTTTTATTATATTTGCTCCCTGGACCGTCCCATTACATCACCAGCGCTGCAGTAGTGCTGCGTCACCCACAACACACACACACACACACACACACACACACACACACACACACACACACACACAGGGTCTACCTGATTGATGGTCTTCTCCATCTGCACCAGGCCCAGGTTGGGCAGGGTGGTCTTGATGAAATCCACGATGGACTCCAGGCTGTCGTGCTGCAGGATGAGGGGCTTGTGGCTCCCCAGGAGACTCAGGGCCACCTTGAAAATCACCTCGGAGCCCTGCAGGAACAGCATGTCTAAACAGCGCGCGCACGCACACACACACACACACACACACACACACACACACACACACACACACACACACACACACACACACACACACACACACACACACACACACACACCTTGTGTTATACCACGCGTTTCTCTTTAGTTTCATTCCCTGGAATCAGACGTTTGTTCTGATTTGTTAGCCATGACCTTTTGCCTGTACAGGACATCTCCACATTTCAGGAGAAGAAGAAACACTTCATCCAGACTTGTTTGGATCAGCAGACCACATGTTCCATCACCCCGCAAAAAAGATGACAGCTTACCGACAGCCAATCGGACAATCGGATAAGGATAACGCCTTTTTGTCATCTTGTTGTCCTATACAATATGACGAGACATAATGCTATCCTATGACGAGACATTATGTTGTCCTACACAACATGAAGAGGTCTTATTTTGATGTATACGATATGACGAGACATTATGTTGTCCTACACAACATGAAGAGGTCTTATTTTGATGTAAACGATATGACGAGACATTACGTTGTCCTACACAACATGAAGAGGTCTTATTTTGATGTATACGATATGATGAGGTG
>JAPMUY010003744.1:0-5000 GCA_026901105.3 Galaxias olidus
TATGTGTTCTACTGTGCCCTCTGGTTAGACAGTGTAGTCTGGCGGTCAGCCGAGGAGAGGAGGAGTGTGGAGATGTGTGGAGCAGATGTGGACCGCATACACACACACACACACACACACACACACACACACACACACACAAAGCTGTCATAGCTGATATAAGGGCCTTCCCTTCACTCACCCCCTCTCAGAGTAACACACACACACACGCATGCATGCATGCACACTTACTTACACACACACACACACACACACACACACACACACTCACATGCATACACATACACATACACACAGACTTACATACGCACACACATACATAGAATAGCATTTGGTAGTCCTACACACACATACATAGAATAGCATTTGGTAGTCCTACACACACATACATAGAATAGCATTGGGTAGTCCTACACACACATACATAGAATAGCATTTGGTAGTCCTACACACACATACATAGAATAGCATTTGGTAGTCCTACACACACATACATAGAATAGCATTGGGTAGTCCTACACACACATGGCTAGTGTAAACAAGATGTGTGCGGGATTGGGGGTGAGGGTGTGCGTGTGTGTGTGTGTGTGTGGGGGGGGGGGTATGTGGGTGTAGGTGTGTGTGTGTGTTCACCTCTAAATGGAGGCATCTCCTCCTCCTCACCCGTAAGATCCTCCTCTAAAAAAGATAAAAGACAAATGTTGGTTCCACTTAAGCAAGGAGCCAAACAGCTTCCATTCCGGCCTGTGGGCCAAAGGGTACGATGGTATTATGGGGTCAGTTTAAATAAATTATGTGTTTGACGCTTACCTTTGAAGAGCTGGTTTTCATATCCACAATAACTTTCTGTAAAACAGAGAGCAAAAGAGAGAGAAAGAGAAAGAGAGAGCGAGAGAGAGAGAGAGAGAGAGAGAGAGAGAGAGAGAGGCAGAGAGAGAGGAAACAAAGAAAGAAAAGAGGGAAATACGAGGGAGGGAGAGAAAGAAGAAATGAAGCAAGAAAAGAGGGAAAGAATTTAATCAATACGAAAAGTTATATACCCTCAGTGTGAAAGGTTATACACACTCAGTATAAAAAGTCTGCAAGGCACCGTTGGATATTGCTTTAGTCTCACAGTGCGTTAGGCCAGTGATCAACGTTAACCAGCTATTCTCACGTAACCATCCCTCCACAGCTCGTGTTTTTAAACTCAACTGAAGGTCTGCTCCTGAGTTTCCTATAAGATTCTTCTCTCCTCTAGGGCCTTTCAAATCAGAAGGAACGCGTTTGATTGGCACTTAGAAATGTCACTCACTCTTTAGCAAAACCCTCCCCTTTTCAAGCCACACCCTCTTCTTGGTTTGTGCGTGGCTGTTTTTCTACCAGGTATACAAGTCTTAGCCTGTCTTTGAAGCTCCGCCCATTTCAATACCCAATGGGTTATTTTTCAATAGTAACAAGTTGCTAGTCTCCACCTCCTTCATACAGACTTTGACTGTCAGTCTTCCCCAGACTTTGACTGTCAGTCTTCCCCAGGCTTTGACTGTCAGTCTTCCCCAGACTTTGACTGTCAGTCTTCCCCAGGCTTTGACTGTCAGTCTTCCCCAGACTTTGACTGTCAGTCTTCCCCAGGCTTTGACTGTCAGTCTTCCCCAGGCTTTGACTGTCAGTCTTCCCCAGACTTTGACTGTCAGTCTTCCCCAGGCTTTGATTGTCAGTCTTCCCCAGCCTTTGACTGTCAGTCTTCCCCAGGCTTTGACTGTCAGTCTTCCCCAGGCTTTGGAACCAAATGTGTAGAAAGTGGAACGGAGGCTAAGTAGCCGGTTCCTCCAGGGGCTCGACTTCACCAGGCCTAGTCTCTGAGCTCGGGACTGGGGGAGGAGAGCCACTGCTACATGCTTAGGTCAGAGATGGCTGGTAGCTTATAGAAACAGACTTTTACGTGAGCTGGACAAGGAGAGAGAGAGAGGGGGGGGGGGCAAAAGAAATAGATGCAGTGGGAAGAGAGAAGAGAGAGGGGGAAGAGAGGTAGGAAAAAGCAGGAAGAGGAGGAGGGTGGAGAGAGCAAGAGCGAAAAAGGGGCCAGGGAGTGTTGTTTCTGTAGAGTCCTGTACAACTGCTGGACTGACACACAGGAAGACTGAGCTCATGCTTCAGCTAGCACCCAGCACTGAAACTGTGGAGGTGTGTGTGCATGTGTGTGTGTGTGTGTGTGTGTGTGTGTGTGTGTGTGTGTGTGTGTGTGTGTGTGTGTGTGTGTGTGTGTGTGTGTGTGTGCGTGTTTTTGTTTTTCTAGACTTGTGAGAACCGAGATTTGATCATTGTTGTGTGTGTGTGTGTGTGTGTGTGTGTGTGTGTGTGTGTGTGTGTGTGTATGTGTCTGAGGTGATGTTGTAATTATCCTGTGAGTGGTTTGTGATTTGTTGTATTATATTTTCTGTTTTCCTGTTTCAAGTGTAAATCAACACATTCTATCCAAATGAAGACACTCATGGTACGCGGTGTTTTTTTACGACCCCGGTGTAACTGTTGAACTAGCAGGATTTATAGCTGACAAGACAGTGAATGTTCTGCTGTTCCACGGACAGCTGGGCTGGTGAGCCCTGAGAGTCAAACCACAGAATCCCAGCCCTCTCCTCTGTTATGTTTCAACCACCCCCTCCCCTCTAGAATAATCCTCTCCTCCCTGCAGAGGCCTGGCCTATTTCATTACACAAACGGCTGAGTTATTCAATACTTTAAACATGGGGGAAAGTTTGCATGGGATTCAAATATAAAATGGAGGTTTTAAGTAGGTGAGGCAGCTACAGTTATTCTATTTTCCGTTACATAATATCCGGCCGTGTCTTTGGAGAACGGACTCACAGCTCGTTTCTGCTCCACAGGTGCAAAAAGCTGTTGCTGCTCACACTCTTTGGAAGGGAGTTATGACACGGATGGAGTTCTAGAGTTTTAGCTGAAAGCTGAGTATTCTGTTTCCTGGGCAAATATTATGAACACAGGTGCATGCGCAGGAAACGTGGGGGAAAAAAACAACGTTTTCCAATAAAAGTAACATTTCCTACTCTTTAAAACTTTGATTCAGTAGGTGTTTGGGGAAATCTAATCATGTTCAACAGGATTTAGTCTGGTAAAAATGTATTGAACGATTCATATTTTCTGCATTCATACTGTAACTGTACCACCAAGGCTATTCATTCTGTTAGAGACTTTTTAGTTAGGTCGAAAAGGGAATAGCATGGGCGTTGTCTGAATGTCTGGGCTTGCTCTGACTGCTGAAGAGGAAGAGGAAGGGCGAACACACCAAGGCCCCTTGAAAATAGAGGAGCTCCTAGCAGCAATATTAGCATTGAAACGTCCATCACAGAATGAGGATTTGATGACATGTTCTCCTTTTTAGTAAAGTGAAAGACCTTCGTAATAGAGATGTAGCCACCTAGCAACCATATTAGCATCACCACCTCCCTGAATGGATGTGTGATGACAGCTTCTCTGTTTGAAAGGTGAGGGCTGCATGGCCACTGTTGTTTGCCCTGAAGTAAGTAGTTTCCCCCGTTTCACTTGTGGGGTAAAGTGTTGATGCAGTGTGTGAGGGCACGACTAGTGCCTATAACAAGTTAACCCTTTGACCGGGACAAACTACGCTAACTACTACAAACCTACCTAATGTTAGAATGCTGGCATTATGCAGACGCAGAATTGAAATCAGTGAATTCTTAACTTCTCTTCTTTGAGGAGTCCTACAGGACGAAGACTATGACACAAATCTTATACAGGATCACGATTATGACACAAATGTGGTGAACGTTGCAGTTGTTCATCAAAGAGACTGAACTTTGAACCTCTGCCAAAAGAGATGATGCCATGAACATTTATAAAGTGATAGTTATATATATGTATGTATATATATATATATATACACCTGTATATATATATAATTACATTTTTAAAGGCCTGGCAATGGAAAAGAAACATGAAACAGTTGAATAAAAATAAAATTAAAATCTGTGCGTGGCTAAAATACTTCAATTCTATCTGTCAAGAGAAAAGCTAGTCAGTTCGTTCCGGTCTATTCCGGTCCAGATGTTACAGCAGACTGTGCAGTTATTTTACCCAGTCCCATCTATCAAAACAGAAGGTTCTCTAGAGCAGCACAGACAGAGCAATGGAGGTGTCTAGCCATTCAATCACTCAGTACCTTTGGTGCTTTTCCAAGCGCGTCTGATTATTCTGTAAATCAGTTCCACGTGGCGATGGAATGATGGATTTGACCTGACGTCCGTTTTAAACCTCCTACTATGTGAGTGGATACATTCCATGTGACAGGTAGTTTGTCCATGCAGCGATTTACAGTAAAGCTTCGTTGTGACATCTGAATGAAGTTGAAGAAAAAGTTTATCAAAGATGCAAATAAATGCATTTATATGTATTTTTTTCAAATACACATGCTCAAGCTATCTGAGATCAATTGGTCTTGTCTTGAGATATTTTTTAAGGCCTCCCCGGAAAATATAACTCCCCTCTACATTAGCATTTTAAACCAGCTTAGACAAACATTGTCATTTGACCTCATGACCCCGCTGTGTATTCCCCATCAAACAAAGTCCTGACTGCAGCCTTTAGGATGTTATGGTCCAGTCATCAGTGTGGATGCTGTGTGGTCACTGAACTCAAACATGACAACCAGACCACTTCCTGACTTCTCACAGTAACTCAAAGACACGAAGTGTACACACACACACACACACACACACACACACACACACACACACACACACACACACATACACGCATACACACAGAGAGAAACAGAGAGCCACACACAGGCACACACACACACACACACAAACACACACACAGAGACACACACACACTCACAGAGAGAGAAAGAGAGAGAGAGAGAGAGAGAGAGAGACACACACACATGCATACACACACACACACACACACACACTCAAACACAAACACACACACACACACGCGCATACACACAGAGAGAAACAGAGAGCCACATACAGACA
>JAPMUY010003746.1:600000-952500 GCA_026901105.3 Galaxias olidus
TGTAGGCCTAGACATGCATACGTATTCCAAACTAAGATTCATTAGTACTGCACCAGACTTCCCACCTTATTCAGGAGAACTAAAGCAAAGTTCAAATGAATGGTATGGTTAGATTAGTCTGTTCAGTAAGCTACCAATGGTCTAAGGTGTTAGGCTTCAAAATGTTTTTCATAAAAAGATGATGGTGATTGTAGATAATCAAAATTACATTCAGCTCATCTTTCAGACTTTTAATTACTGTAAGCCTTTATTATTGTTCCACCAGCTGAACAACTTTGGTGTCAGTGGTGCATATTTCATGAGAAGGAACTTTATGGAAGCATTCTGGTGAGTGGATGTGCATTGTACAGGGAAGTGGGTGGCAGGACTAGCAAGAGCAGCTGTTGTAAGTACTTCATGCATGGTGACAGGTGTTGCCCCCTTCTGTGCTGGTGATGCATGCATTATACATGTGGCTTGAAATGTAAACAGGTGAGTGATGTTTCATGCAAGCATCAAAGCTCACCAAGGATGCATTGATGGGCTGCATCTATAATTTGTCTTTTCTTTTTTCTTTTAAAATCTTCTGTTTATTATTTTTTATTACATGTTATTCTTATCTACATCTATGATATATTGGATATGCCATAAGTCTCATGTTGTACATTAACCACCTGGCTAGCTTCAGTGGCTTGAGAAGCTGTCACCTGTTCTCATTTATGTGCTGTACTGAAAGGCTGCTAATCTTATCAGTCTGTTCTAAACTGGCATGGGAGAAATCAAAGGATCAATCATAGTGGACTGTGTCATTTCACAGAACTTCGTTTCAGCATTATTACATTTTAACTGAGAGGGTCACGTCCACAGAAGTACAATTGAGCGCTCCTCCGGGAAAATAATCCCATTTTAAATCCTCCACACTCCTCAGGCCATTTGCTCTTTTCCCAAAACTAGTACATTGCTGTGGGACTGAATTATTCAATGTACTCTCCATTTTCTCCAACGCATAGCAGCTAAGACGTTCTTTAATAATAAAGTGAATATGTTCTTTTAAAGGAATATTCCAGAGTGGTACTTGTTGCTCTAAACTCCATAATGAAACAGTCTAACAATAACCATCTGGAGATTGGAGGAATATTGGCAAAGGTTCCCCATTTTCGTCCTGGGAACATGAGTTATTTTCTTTATATAGTAGTTCATGTTTTCAGAACACATGAACAAAGTCTTAATTTTACACGGGCCTTAGCTGCAATGCAGTAGCATCTTTTCATTCAGTTACTGTGGGTGAAGCTTTTTGCTTAATGCTATCTGTTTTAGATTGAGATATATGCTTTTGGTGGCCTTGTAAAGATTCAGGGCAATGAATTGGGAAGTATAATGCGAAAATATAAAAAACTGGCTTCAAAGGACTCCGATGGGGAAATATATGTGTTTGTTTCTGTTAATGTATTGCGTCATCCCGTCTTTCATTTAGCCAATTGTGATAAGTTTATACTGAACACTGCTAATCTTGAAAAAAAACTGATTGTTTTTCTGGAACACTCCTATAGTGAAGCAATAATGACTTCTTTCATGACATATTATTTGCCTGTCTATCGTTTTCTATAAATGGAAGGTAATGAAACATTAGGATATTATCTAATGAGTATTTAGACCCATGATTGGTTTTTCATAGAAACTACGGTAATAAAACAGTACTTGTGTCTTATGACGGCTGAGTCAGGAGTGACAGGATCAAATCTTGATACTACACAGTGTGTGAGTAGCAAGATTACTCAGTGTGGTTAATTTTCTTTTGGACGGGGACTGGCCTGTGGCAGTGCTAGTGGCACTGGGTGACTGAGGGATGCCATCCCTTTGGCTCATATATATTCCTTGTCATGGTGCCACAGATTTGGACTAGTATAGAAATGGAGGGCTGCAACACAGTCCTGTAATCTTCCATTTGGAAAGCAATTACAGATCAGTAGGTCACGTAAGTCACTGAGGAACAATTGACACATTTCACACATTTGGCTCAAAATTGGAGCAGTTGTTAACAAGCAGAGTTTATCAACGTATGCTGTATCTTTTTTATTTAGTGCAATGGAGGATTGGAAGGCAAGCTATGGCTTTTTTTCCTTTTTCACCGTTGAGATATGAAGCTTTCAGTCTTCCCCACACTCTTGAACAAACAAGAGAACCTCTGTCACACCATTTAGTGAGGAAGGAGAGTATTTTGAAGGAGGATGTGGTTACTTAACAGGATGCCATGACACGTTGCATGTCATACGTCTTGAAGATGACACCCACTTTGCTTGAGTAGTGGGACAGGGAACATCCCCCCTTCGTTTTCCTCTCAGTCCCTCAAACAAGCTCTCCCCTTTCTCTCTTGTCCTCCACCTATGTGAGACTTGAGGCTGAGGTTTTAATCTCAAGTTATGAAGAAGAACCCAGATTCATAAAAAATGTGTTGTCTGAAAGACTCAGTTTTGCGTAAATTTGTCCTCAGCGTAAATTTGTCCTCAGCGTTTATCCCATGTCAAGACTAAGAATAATGAAACATATTTTGCTCATCCCTCCAGCAAAGATGAGGGAGTGAAATAATTAATTTGCTTCAGCTAAAATCTGAGAGTTGATAATAGTATAGAGAGAGCAGTGTCCAGGCTTAGCTCCCAGTGTGAACCTGTGTCTTGGAAGGATTCCTGCTGGCCTTTGTAGACTCTCTCCCCCAATCTAGAGCTCGAAGCATTTCATGAGAAGTATCCCATCTGTGTGGTCCTCTCAGAGGTTTGGAGCAGCAAGCACCAGGGAACAGGCCAGCAGATGCCACGATTTTTCTCTAATCGAAAAAGTCACTGAACGTAGCCCATTACCATAGGTTAACATCTATTTGCACAAAGATAGGTTTCTTTTCTCAAGACTGATTGACTCCTTGCTGGGCCATCATTCTGACTGTGTTGTGCTCGATTTATCAGAGAGTCATTTCTACTCTCATTGGCTCAGTGTCCGTGATGCCCTGATTCTCGAAGTTTTTGCTCTGAACTATATTTGGTGTCCAGGTGTCATTGTCGCCCAGGCCTGAGGGAACATGTAAGCAACACGCCGATAGATGGATGGGCAGAGTGATTAATTACTTCAGCTGAGGAGGCCAACTGCCTTTCACTACTGGGACCAAAAAAAGTGAGAGCATTGGTTCTACACATACAGTTGCCTAGCTTCTCCTAGCTGTATGTGTCATGATAATCCAATGGAGAGAAGGACCCAAATGCAGGCATAGTCAAAAGCACTTTATATTACTTGATCAAAAGACCAGGAGCCAAAAGGAAAAATCACACGCAACGTTTAACAATTACCAGATGAGGGAACATTGAAAAGACAAGGTTTTAATGCAAAAATTAAAAAGAAAGACCAATCAACACAAATGAACCCAGGTGAAAACAATGACACTAACGAGGACAGGTGACATTAATGAAAACTTCACAGGATGGGCGTCTTAAACCACTTCACTGGTTAGCTTTTCCTAAGTACGTAATATTACTTCTGCTTCCTGTATAGCCTTGCTTTTCCTCAATACATCACCAAACTTCTACTCACTAGTAGCTCCCATGGACATTATGAACCAACAAATACAATGCAATTAAAGTAATGTGAGGAACCTCCCAAACTGATTGCTGCCTCTTGTTCTGTCTGAACTCTAATCGCATCATTGCTCAATCACCGCTGGACCCTTAGTTGTGAAATAATAGCTTCAATCTGGAATTGGCTGGGCTCCCTTCTATGCAATTACAAGAAAGAAGTGCACGTTCATATTGATCCAAAGTGATATGATTATTTTTCAACTTCTGCCTGAGAACTGAGGAGAACGCTTTGAAACAATAGAGACGCATCAGCAGGAAGATCCATTCAAGCCTTCCATAATGTGTTCCCTCTGTCAGCCATTGTAGCTTGAGATTGAATTTCCAAATTGTTCTTCATTTCACCGGTGGTATCTTTTTTATATTGTGTGTACACCAGCTGGGAAGGAACAAAATTAAACCCGGCTCAAATAATTTGTGAAGAATTTACAAATTTGATTTACTCTGCTCATCCAAAAGAACGATGGTCGCATCAGCAGCGCCAGTCTGATAATGCATTAACAGACAAAGCTAATATTAGCCTAGCACAGTACTGCTCAGATGTAATATGATTACTGTCATTGTGTCCAGCTCTATGCTACTTCAAGAATACCCTGAGTTTCCCCTGTTCAAAACCTCTTCAAGAGATCGTTCCAATTGTTCAAACTTATCTGATGGTCACTCAGACATGTAGACTTTTAGATGTGTTATGTATTATGTACGTGTAGGCTATACTAACATCAGGGTTATTACAACTGGTCTGCAAGTTTTATTAGCTTTTTTTTATAACTTTAATGATTTGTGAACAGAAATTGAATCCAATAACAATTCAGTGCAGTCATCATCAGACCGTTTCTAAATCAATATGCAGAGAGACTGTTTCTAACATTGTGTGCTTTTATTTGGCATCTGCATAATCATTGTAAATCATTATTGTATAATGAGCTTAATCAGCGCTTTCTATAATTCACTGGGTGGTGTGCTGTTACCAGCCACATGCAGAAAGACGAGAGTACAGTTGTGTGGTATACAGGCAATGGTTTGAGGTTTGGGCTTATCTCCTAATTTGTCTGTCTCAGGGTTTGTTTGAAGAGCAATGTGCTGTCAGAATGGGCAGCAGGGCTGTGGAGATAAGTTGGATAGGTTAGGTTACCACCACAACACAAGTGTATTCGTTTCAGGAACCTCCCATGTTGCTAATTGCTCATCACCTGAAAGACCAGGGCCATTTTCCTCTTCAAATTGTTGACTAGAGGTTATTGATTTTCCCCTCTGATTCCTGAGGGATGTTTTCACACCTAAAGCAAAGCTTTTAAGCAATTCTGTTGCTTATTTTCCTGATCAGAGTTACTTCATGTGGAATTAAATTTGAATCTAACTCAATAGTCTTAACAGATTTTTCTGAGTACGAAAAAAAAGCTTGTACAATTTGTACAATACATTTTCTGTACCCAAATCTAAATGTGTATTCAGATGCACCCAGTCTATAATTTTATTATTTTAGAATCATGTTGTCAGTTTGAGAAGATGGAAAAATTTATCAGATTCTAAAATGCTGTTTAACCCTGGTGGCCTATTTGACTTGCATTTTCTGTCTAGCTTTAAAGATGACTAATTTCAACAGGGGACATTTTCTACTTCATTTCCGGACAAAGCCTTTCCTAAATATTAAACATCTTAAACAACCTTCTAAAAGAATGTTTTGACTGCGAAAGTGGTTTTACGAGTAAGGTCAAACAAGAGCAATACGGCTTTCCCTTTCCGCTGTAAGGTCCTTTGTAGAGTGTGTGTATGCTTTTAGATTTTCCAGCTCATCATTGCTGTGCATAATAGTGGAGCAGCAGCTACATGGAGCCTACAGTAAGTGCTTTCATTTTGTAACTACAGCTCTCCTTCCCAAGACGTCCGTGGGGCCTCACCCTTGACTGAGGCATTTATTCTAGTGAGTCACATACTGTGTTTCGTTTTTGGTTAAGGCCCACAAGCCCCTGCTAGACTCTTCAAGCCCCTACTAGACTAGATCACGCCAAATTGTGCTTTATCCAAGTGCCCTTCTGATGCGTGTAGTCATTGGAAACACTTCCTCATGAATGCAGCTGAGTATTGTAGGTCACATGTTAAATTTTAAATAATGACGTGCGGTATGGTATCATCTGAAACCAACACCTGGGCCTTTCTCTTAACATTCTGAGGCTAAATGAAGCTGCCAATTCTGTAGCTCTGGCCTCAGACGTTTTTGGTAAGACTCTATCTTGGACAAGGAGAGTCAGACAGAGACACAGTTATGTTTGTCAAAAAGCTGTCAAGAAGGCGCCGCAGAGAGGAAAGGCCGGTGTGGCCAGTAGACTAACAAGCGCCTGTGAGTTAGACCTGTCACGCCTCTCTCCACTGAGGCTGTAATCCCTTTGTGGCCTTGGTTAGCAGCAGAACAGCCTGTGCTAAATGATATGCATGATAAACACAAATTAACTCTGACATAGTTAATTTTGTCAGTGACTATTTATAGTAGGCCTTGAGGTGCACCCATGCACTTTTTGCTAGCAAAACCTTTGAAAGAAAAGTTACTTTTTTTTACCAGGCTTGTGTAATAATAATCATTTGAAATGTTTTAGATGACGCTCATTTGTTTCAGAAAAAAACTTAGTATGATTCATCTTCTTAAACCATATGCAAAACAGCCTGGTGAGTAACTGTGGTGACATACTTGACTAAAGTTAATCCATCAGCACTCCCTTACTTCTACTAGAATATTCAGCAGACGTTAGTCACCACCCTATACACGTTGTTTGGCCAAGCATTGTGTGCTTATTTTTGGAGCCATGTATGTGACATGCTTCGAAAGCAACACACAGTTGTATGCCATTCTCTGTAGCGAAGAGGTTAGATCCCCTCTGCTTGACCTGAAGGCTCACAGCTATTCATTTAATTTCCCCTGGGCTCATAATTACTGTGTTCTATCAGTGTGTTGTGTTGAGTGGCTTGAGCTAATTTTCTCACAGGGTGCCGCCCAGCTCCTGAACACCCTTTTAAATATCTGTAATATTCTTTTGTTTGAGCTTATTTTGCACAGGCTTCTCATTCCTTGCTTCAATTCTGTCTTTTTGCACTGGGTTTTTAGTGTAGACTCTACACATTTAGTGTCCTACTAAGTAAGCTGTTGTACAATACAGTTTTCTCGTTAAGTGTTATTAATTGAACCTGTAAGTTGTAACTAGTAACTTCTTAAAGGTCACAATAAGACCACCCATCCTAATCAACTGACACCGAACAATCAACAGTTTGTCTGACACATCGCACAAGAGGGCTCATTATTTCTGATTGCGCTATGGTTGGTTATGCTCCCTACTGGTGCTTCACCAGAATAAGAGGCTGAGCTTTAACGATGCCCTTCAGGCTCAGCAGCTCAAGGCAACTCGAGTGTTTTGGTTGCTGTGTTTGTATGTGCTTGTTTGTGATTGTTGATGTGGTTCTAACTGAACTGTCTGTGTTTGTGTGTTCTGTGTTTTATAACTTTGTTTGTTCAGGACACATCAACATCTTGAGATATCCAGCTGTGCCCATGGTTCCCATGAGGCTTTCATCTTGACCAACTGTCTGTTCTCATGTGTTCCTTTAATTTTTTCCTGTCTGACCTCCTGAGTCAAAGCCAGTACTGTATTACTCATTAGGATGAGAAAGGTGAGTGATCTTAGTTTGAGTGATCTTAGTTTCTTGCTGAATTTCTCTTTTGAGATGCGTTAGATAACTATGACAATAATTGGTGGTGAAGTACTTCATTAAAGCAATGCCATCCTGTCAGTCCGTTTAAACTTTGACTAGACGTCACGGATGCCTACGTCCCTCCTCCCAATGTGTTGTGTCCCTCAGAGTGCAGGGAGGTAATTAATATAACCGGACCTTAATCCCATTGTAACGCTGATGAAGGGCTAAGAGGTGTTGTTGTTGGAGAGCTAGGGTGTGCCAGAGTGAGTGTGATAGGCCTGGGAGGAGGCAGTGTGTGAGCAGTGGAAAGTGGATGAATAAATGATGTGAGACCCAAGCAGACAGGCAGCGGGGCCTGCCAATAGTCTCGACTGGGCTACCCTCAGACGGGCTCTGCTGGCAGGGAGACGGAGCAGTGTTCTTTAGGCTCTAGCCTAAAAATCTGTTTAGTGGACTTACTGTGTAGACTGGACTTTCAGGGCGCTTGACCTTAAGTGTATACTCCCAACCTATGTGGCAGCACTATATTGCTAACCTTTAATT
The DNA here is from genome assembly GCA_026901105.3 of Galaxias olidus. Taxonomy (NCBI): domain Eukaryota; kingdom Metazoa; phylum Chordata; class Actinopteri; order Galaxiiformes; family Galaxiidae; genus Galaxias; species Galaxias olidus. Next base: position 607,821 of record JAPMUY010003746.1, read on the forward strand.
ATTAACTAATGTTGGTTGTACTGGTTTGTATTAGATTGTACTGCCCAAGGGGATGAATTAATTAATCATGTGATGATGGAAAAAGTAACAAGCTTACCTTAGATAGAAGTACAATTATACATGAATAGCAACAGCAGCAAAAAGCGCATATGGCAATGGATGTTAAAGTAATGTAAGGGCGTGTGTCAACACACACTGTATACGTGTCGTGACTACGTCTTAGTTCTACATACAATTGTGACAAAGCAATTCCTAGAGATAAGCAAGATTTTCAACTTTTTATGATGGATGGAGGTGGCATTAAGGCCAATTCTTAAAGCAACTATAGGCAACTTTCTCATATTAACGTATTAGCAATACATTTCCTCTGATAGGCATTGAATGTTTATGGAAGAATGAAAAACATGCAGTTCAAATCAGTCCTCTTGAAGTCTCAATATTAAACACAAATGTTGTCTGCCACTGGGCACGATCTCCCGCGAAACTATGACGAATTGCTTTATGGCACAAGGAAGTGCGTGGAATCAGGAAGAGATGCCAATACTTGGAGTATAGTCGTTGATCGTGTTAGCGATATGTTAGACCACGAGTTTTCTGCATCTCTTTGTGACGGTTAGGGAAAATAATTACACTAAGCAAACGGTAGGGGTCGCCAAAATCATCTCCTACAGATAAACTGCCTGTAGTAACTTTAAATGAATGACCTGAGGTTTCCATCTTATACACACTAAACATACACTACGGTGAATATAATTCCCGTCCACATGCGACCATGTTGCATGTCCAAGATAAAAGGGTCCCGGTGGGGCACTTTGGCTTTGAATTGACTTTGTGAGCTGCTGAGAGATAAAAAGCACAATTCAGCCCCCCGCCAATAAAGAGTTGACATTTTGACAAAGAACATGGCGAGCAGAAAGGCCCTCGTGTCTTGTCTCCCTTCGGGGGCAGCAGCTGTGTAACGAAGCAGGTGAAAATCAACCACTCCCAGATTAGGATTCGTTATGATCCCTGGCTCTGGCTCCAAACTCTCTTCAACAGCTCACATCTTGACTCTTACTATCAAGTGTCAGCACGTGACATTCAACAGTCGGTGGCCTGGGCGATGTTTCTCCGTCCCCTCTCTTTGTTGTGCTGCCTGCCATGCTCTTTCTGTTGCACGGTGGCCCTTTGCAAGCAGGCCGGCCAGGGGCCTTGGAGATGGAGTGCCAGGGCTTGGCTAAAGGACAGCGGTTACAGATGACCAGCACAGCCCATTGTCTTAGCTGACCTGAGAGGCTGGGGCTATGAAGCAGCAGAGAGCTGGTAGATAGATGTGCAAACCTGATGTGATTAACCTTTGTTTCTCCTTGGAGGACAGAATACGCACGTTGCATGTCTGAGCAGAGATGAGTCTTGGCTGGGGACACCTCACACACAGGGTTTTAAGATGAAAGACTAGCAGAAAATTACACATATTGACACACACACACACACACACACACACGCACACGCGCGCGCGCACAGATGCACAGTAAATAGCTGTTTTATATTTAACTCGACTCAGGTTCCAGCAGCAAAGAATATTTGACTCACAAAATCATGCTTTTGTCATGTTGGCACTACCATATGACCAATTCTTCTCCTTTCAGATGGTGAATAAAAAGAAGCAGCTCTCTCTGAGTGTCCTGCTCTGTTGAAGAAGACATTACTGAAAGTCACCTGCCTCACAGATTAATCGTTGTTTGCCAAGTAGTTAATAATCTTTCATATTGCTCCCCCCTGGCTATATTGTGCATAACCTCACTTGTGTTTGTCACTCACTTTGCACCATTTTAAAGGGGAGCATGTGTGTGTGCTCCCTTCGTCAGCCTTTATGCTAATGCCTATCTTTGAAGAATTACGCTTGACTGATGGTTCCCAGAACTGTTCAATAGCCTCAATTATCTTCCCCCTTCAGCGCCCCGCTGAAATGATACGATCTCATATGGGCACCTTATCTTTTCCCACTTCATTCATTCCCCTATTCAGATATGACACTGGGGTTTCATTCCTCGGTCTGCGCGCCGCGTTGGAAATCAGATCAACACTTTAAGTCTGTCATCAGTGCCTAGGTTGATCCCAAGGCTGTGACCCGAACGGTGAAGGAGCTGTAATTGTGTTGCTGGGTGACGCCAGGTAGCTATTCAGATGTCAATCACGTAGAGTTGTAGCCTCCCTCCCACGCGCCACAGAGATGGTCACGCCGTGCCTCAAGGGCGCATCCCAATATTACAAATGTGACGAGAGAAAAAAAATGCCTCACTTAAAACAAGTCATTTGCATGAGAAAACGTTGCCTAAAAACTAAGAACTCTCTCTCTCTCTCTCTCTCTCTCTCTCTCTCTCTCTCTCTCTCTCTCTCTCTCTCTCTCTCTCCCTCTCTCTCTCGCTGTCTCTGGATAGTGAAGGGGGGATGTTCCTGGCAGACCCTGGCTCAAATCCACGCTGACCAAGCGAAGTCCCACCGCCTGCTGGGAGATGGGCTCGGAGGAGCGCAGCTCCACCATGTCCCAGAAGATCTCCTCGCCCTCGCGCAGCAACAGCAGCTCCTCCTCCAAGCACGGCAGCCGGCAGGTAACGCCACACCAAGGGCCCAGTCACACACACACACACACACACACACTAGCGGCGGCCTCTGACCGGGTTCAACCGCAAAGGGCTCACCTAGCAGAGCGAGCTGGGCGATCGTGTATCCTAGGACAGATCATTCGGGCTCATAGAAGCAATTAGCCTGGACTCCCGTCTCTGTTTACTCTACCGGTGGTTTTTACACCGAATGTATTTTTCAGGACGGTGCCTGTCCTCAGGGAGCACTGCATGGTTTGGTAATTAAATGCCCTGAGGTTATGTGCTGGCCTCACTTTTTTCTGCTTCTTCTCTTTTTGCTTACGCTGTGCTCACTCGTTTTTTTCAATCGCTACATTAAGCCTCTACAATACCACCGTCATCCCGATCAAGAAAACGGGGGTCACCTTGGATTCTCATTTGGTCTCTGTGTGTCTCATATCTCTTTATTTTGTTACAGTGTGATCAGGACACTTTAGACCCGCTTTAGACCAGCTGCCCATTACGCTAAATTGCCCCGTTTTCTGCCATCTCCCAATCTGTTTTATAAGTTTAAACGTCCAACCCTTAAAGTGCAATTCCTTCAAGGTCAGTCTATTTTCTGGGTCACTCATACACACACACGTACACACACACACACACACACACACACACACACACACACACACACTGTACACGCGCCCATGCTCAGGTCAGGATGGCTGGATGATGATTTCTCATACCCAGCTTTGGAAATATCTCCTCCAGGGAACGTATGTGCTACTCACTCAGAGCCAGCAGCTCATTAATGTTACATTATCCACCGGATGCAATGAACCTTTGCGTTCAGCCTTGTTCCTACTTCGCCCATAGGGCACCAATTCAATCCACACAATTGCATAAAATGACCAACTTGGGATTAATGACTTCAATTACACCAAGACGAAACCCATTTAAAATGTGTTCTCCACTTGGTGTATAATTCAGTAGTCAATACCTGTTAGGCAGGGACTGTATTTTAAAAGCAGCAGCAGTGCTTTCTTTATTGGTTGGGTTCATAGATCATACTGTATATCTTTATCCATGCGTTTACGACAATGCATTGTCCATCGTCTGCCTGCGTTGGATAGCATTGTGTGCGCGCACAGACCAGGCAAAGGGGTTTTGTAAAGAGAAGTCCTGAGCTGGACACAATGACCCAGAGGTGAGAGCGTAATCTCTGACCTCATCATTTGGTTTATAATCGTGCTCTTTCTGCTGTGGTGGGAGCTGAGCCCCTGTCCCTTTCTGTCCGTTCGCTCACTGCGGTCACTTTCAGGTTATTGTGTTGTGCCACCGCTGCCCTCGCTGAGGAATTCACTCTCATCTGAAACCTCAGCTGTTTTATTTGGACTGGTCTGACCCCAAGTTGTTTGTCATCCCATCAGTGACTGACCACCTAATTTTGAAATATTCTTCGCTTTACCTCTGTCATGGTAGAGCTTAAAGAGAGCGAAGATCACTGCTTTTGACTTGTAAGGACACATGCTGGTCTAGCTGCTATTCCCTGAAATAGCTGTTGTGTCAATACAAAGATGCAGGGTCCTTTTGCACGGTCAGCTAGTCTTTGAATCCTCTGTGGATTTTGAGCACATGCAGTTATTTCCCCGCCTTACTTCTCAATATGTTATGTCCATGAGGGACAAAACCCAAGCAGTTTGTGACACTGACTCATGCAATGTGACTGTGACAGAGAAAGCTGTGACTAGCTTCAAGAGCTAGCGAGAGAGAGAGAGAGAGAGAGAGAGAGAAAGAGAAGCCTACAAACCTCCTCCCCCTCCTTTGCCTTTGTTGCTTCAGTTTGTACATGCAGTGCCTCTATGAATGGAGAGAAAGGCCTTTCTGACACTGTATGCCAGGCTTCTTAACAGACCCCCAGCCTTCCCTGGAACCCCCTGCCCAATTTTACTGTAATTTTTACTTTGTGTGTGTGTGTGTGTGTGTGTGTGTGTGTGTGTGTGTGTGTGTGTGTGTGTGTGTGTGTGTGTGTGTGTGTGTGTGTGTGTGTGTCTGTTTATGCATATCAAGCTCAAATGGTCAAAGCTCAGCCACGGGTGGACGGGTATAAACTCTGGTCCTCCGTAGTCTGTGCTCTCTAAGTCAACCTTCATTTACTGATTACACAGTGTAATCCCCAGCGGTCAGGCAGTGTCCCTTTGGTTACTCACAGGGGCGGGGGCTGCCGTCAGCAGCCACTAATGACTAGGAATGACAACGTGCACTTTACTGTGGCCTTGACCTCGTCGTGGACGATTCTTAACATACAATTATGTCATCAAACTTAGACATCTCTTCCCTATGTGAGCAAGTTGAGTAAGTGTGTGTGTGAGTGTGTGTGTGTGCACTACCCTGCCTCTGAGAGCTCTTGTGTAACATAGTCTCCCTCCACAGGATAGCTGGGAGATTGTGGAGGGTCTGCGCGGGGCCTTCGGTAACGTCCAGGAGCCCCAGAAACAGGAGGGCTTCCTGCTGAAGAGGAGGAAGTGGCCCATGAAAGGCTGGCATAAGGTACGCTGCACCTCCCTACCCCTCACTCTGTGCTCTGCCATCACACGCTCTGGAATGAGACACTAATTCTGGAATGAGACCCTTAGGCTAGCGGGACCGATGTCTTTACACTTAGCTAAAACTACCATTCCCACAAGGCTGCGTGTCATTTCCATTTCCCAGCCCTATCGTGTCAGCCTCTGTTTGGAAATCTGATGACATCTCTCCATTGTGCTCTAAGCTAATTGAATGAGTTGACTAATGGCTGCATGTGCCCGGGTCGATTCTCCCAGCCGGCTGTCCTCTCTCTCTAAAAGGATTTCCCTCAATTACATGACATTGACTAGATACCCTGGCGTTCTCGCTGGGATGCATTAGCTTATCAGCCCCTTGCTGACTTTTCAGAGTGCAGGACCACCAATGTAGATGGTCAGAATAACTTCTGGGATCTTAACAATTTTAACATTCTCATTCTGGTAATATTATTGGACAGGCCAACGGAATATTGATTATTTGCATTAATCACCAACTGTTTCCTCTGAATTTCCCTCTTTGAATTTCTCCCTTTATCTGCTCCCCTTGCCCTCTCCCTCTCTCTTGCTCTCTCTTTCTATCTCTCTCTCTCTCACACACTCTCACTCTCTCTTCCTCTACCTCTATATCTATCTCTGTCTCCCTGCAGCGATACTTCTTCCTTGACAAGGGAATCCTGAAGTATGCCAAGTGTAGTGCTGACGTGAGTACGGAGGCTTCCTGGTCATTCTGGGTGGTCCTATCCATCAAACAGTAATTTCTAAATAAACGTGTCAGAGACTGTATATGCCAGAACAGGGGCATTAAAGTGCTGGCCACTTGCTCTCTAGCTAGACATTTCCTTGTACGCCCATTTGCATGCCATCTCAGACATGCAAATGTTAACTTTTTTTGAATAGACAAAACATGAGACCAACGTCTCAATCTGAAGGTTTTATTGAAAAAAATAATATCAAAATGTAAATGTTGTTTAGTAATGTCAGTTGAATGCAAACTAGTGTGAAGCTGCACAGATCCTTGTTAGGTTACTGCATTATTCGTCCAGCATGTCCTCAGTATTAAGGTCAATTGTTAGGTAGGGGTTATCAGTGTTGACCTTTGACTGTGTGACTAACTGAAGATCGAGAAGGGGAAGCTGCACGGCTGCATTGACGTGGGTCTCTCAGTTATGGCCATTAAGAAGAAAGCCAAGTGTATCGATCTCGATGCGGAGGAGAACATCTATCATCTGAAGGTAAATGTCGAGGATAATGAACACCACGCCTGTGAGTAGAAGTTAAAGGGACGATACGGGTTCATATTTGTTTGTTTTTCTGATGCGAATAGCTACTTTGGTCCCCACCTGGCCCGAGGTGAAACTACAACAGAGAGAATATAGCTAGCTCCCATACAGAGTGGATTTTTTTCTCTCCCCTCTTTTGTCCTTGAGATGGTTTCTGACTGACGTCTGCGTCTCCTCCTGCCGTAGATCAAATCCCAGGACACGTTTGATGAATGGGTGTCGAAGCTACGCCACCACCGCCTATATCGACAGAATGAGATTGCCATGTATCCTCACGAGAAGCCCTTCTACTACTCCCCCTTCTCCTCCCCTGGCTCCCCCGTCAGGACTGAGAGTGCCTCCATGCGGAAGGTACATGATAAAGCTAAATGGCCACTCTGTCGCCGAACGCACCCGTGAGTTATGAGACCTGTCCGCCCTGTGGCGCACGGAACATATTTACACCCGAACGAGCCTGTCAAGGGTGAAACGTTTTTTTGAATCGTGTCTTGTTCTCTAGTTAACATCATCCTTCACACCAAGTGAGATGTGACTGTTCACAATATCCGAGTCACTGGTGGGGGGGGGGGGGGCTATACAGTGCTAGAAACTGAGCTGGATGGGTTTCGTTTTGGAGCTGAGTGTTGCTGCTCTCTGTTTGCCAGCGTGCTTCTTTGACCAGGCAGTCGTCAGTGCCCGCCGCCGGCACCTTCCCTTTGACATGCAACAGTCAAGCCAAGGTCGCAGCCTGGCTGCAGTCTTCTGATGACATGGACAAGTGTTCCAAGGGTTTGTTGACATATACAGTAGCTATCCTTTTTATTGAATTCCAGCTACGTACCAACGTCAATCACTCTCTTTTATTCTCAAATTCTCTCTAGTTTACTCTCCATGTAATGAATTCTCTCTTAACTAGGAGGCGCCGATTAGGCCGAAATGTATACTTGCTTTTTACATTCACTACTAAACACTCTCACACTCACTACACAAAACAAACACACTAACAAAAAGCCCACTCACATTCACTACTAAATGTGCATACATTCACAAAACAGTCTCAAGTTCACTGTTGAAAGCATTCATACACATATTAAAGGCTCATACATTATCTAGTGAACCATCTTACATAGACTAGTGAAGCGCTCACACACAAATAAAATGGCCACGCATTTACTATCAAGCTCTCTTACGTTCCATACTATGATGTGCCATTTATGTAAAGAATTCGACTTGCCCTTTCACATTCACTACCAAACACTCTCACACTCACTACTCTAAACACACACACTAACAAAAGGTCAATTCACAGTCACTACTGAATGTACTTGCAGTCACAAACCATTAAAGGCTCTTACATTACCTAGGGAACCCTCTAGTGTAAGACGGTTTTGAATTTAAGCGCATTCAGTAGTGAATGTGAGTGTGATTTTCTCTCTTTCTGTGTATGTATTGTGTCTGATTGTGTGTGTGCGCATATAAGCTACTAATCTTGATACCTTTTCTGATTCCTCAAGACCTCTCAGTGTGTGAGTCCTACTTGCTGGAGCTCAACCATCTGCTGCAGAGCATGGAGGTTCTCCACAGGACCTACTCTGCCCCCTCCATCAACGCCCTGCAGGTCAGCCTCAACCTTTCCCATCCAGTCAATCTGGAGCTGGGGAGAGCAGAGCAGGCTGGGTCCTAACCCCCCCCCCCCCCCCCCCCCCACTAGACTTTTGCATTACTCATCCCACTGTGTTACATGACTAACCAGCAATGTCCATCACGATGGTGTGAAGGCAGACGGCAGAGCCTTTAGTGGCAAACTCTGAAAGATTGACAGAGAAGTTTTGACTCTGCTGTCCAAGTGTACTTTATTCTTAGCCAGCGTATGCTTTTTTAGTTACTTTCTTAAATGCATTGCCAGGGTTGACAGGCTTCTTTAGATTTTCTTTCTTTGTCTCATTTAAGGGATTTCTTCATATTGCCAAGTACTCGTTTCTAAATATGGAACTTTTTCTGTGCTCTCAACTGTCAAATCTCATGTGCAAATTCTCTCTGAGTGAACATTCTTTTCCTGTTTCATCCACCTGAACCTCTTCATCCACTCTCAAAAGGCTTCCACATATGACAGCCCCAAGAAAGAAAAGAGAACTCCAAGAAAATGGCGCTCTAAAAACTACAATAAAGATGCCAAAACAACCCTGCAGGTATGGAAGACGAGCCACCGAGAGAACTGTGACCACAGTTCTCTCTTCCTCACTTTTGTCGGTGCCCTGTACTCCCTGGTATGGAAAGCCATTCAAACTGCCCCTGTTCTCCACCAGGTTCCCAGCTGTATCTCCTTGGGCTCCATCCGGCTCCATGCCTCCAACCCCAACCTGTCCACTGCAGCGCTGGCCAGCGACAAGGCCTACCCCGAGGCCCTGGACTCCCCCATCGACGTGGCCAAACTGCAGGAGGACTTCTGCCGTGTCGCAAGCAGCCGTGAGTGCAGCGTGGCTTCCCGTCCGTCTGGCTTCATTCTGGTTCATTCGAATCATTTGTCTTATCGTTTTCAGTATGGCTGGCAAATGCTTTTACTGCAGTACCTTTGAGGTTTGTTAGGGACTTTTGAGAAATGAAAGCTCAGACCAGGGACTTTATCTCGTCTTAAGTGTACCAAGTCAATCTGACTGCTGTCTTATTTGCAAGTCTGATGCTGGATGTTTTCACTAAAGAATAGAGTTGAAGTTCAAAGAGCTTGAACAGCTGTTAATTACTGGTAGTTTGTCACAGACCGTGTGTACTCATTGTAATTCTGGGAAGTGTCTTTGAAACATTATTCCTGGCAGTGTTAATGAAATGTGAAGTCTTACGCTTAAAGACCACTGGTTCTGGCAGGAATCCATGAAGCATTTGTTATAGGACGTCGCTGCCCTGCTGCCTGAAGTTTCCGTTGTACTAGACAGTGAGGGAAGCAGTGTTCAGGTTTTAAAATATTGTAAAAAAATATCTATGTCATATAAATATAGAAGATTAAAGGTAGTGAATTCCCTCGGTAGCGACTATATGTTGGTGTCTACATTTGGCAGAACATTGGGTCCCTTCAGGTATTTTCCCAGCACGTCCTGGTGGAGTGACCGTCCACCTGAACTCCATGATTTCCTCTTCAAAGAAGGTGGGAAGTGGGGTTTCAATCCAAATCCGTCTGCTTCACCTGAGCAGCAATCAGCAGTGATGATTGGCTTTCAAATTCCGCCAGACATGGCCACTCGAGGTGCCATTGCTGGAAATTACTACACCGTCAGGATAACCCACGTCCGTTTCTTTCCTCCATTCTGCAGTGCACACCACCATGAAGTCAGCTCTGATCTCCCTCACATCAGAGAAGGAGAGGTTGAAGCAAGTGCTGGATCATGACACAACATGCCCGCCCACCTCACCGCAAGCTCTAGGTCTAAAGAATGCGTTGAGCTCGGTATGTCGCAGAAAGCAAACACACACAAACACAGACAGACGCGGGGGCTTCAATAAAGAAAAATAAAGAGAGCAAGAGGCTTTATTCCATCCCGGAATGCTGGCTCTTTGTATCTCCCTGCTACCTTGTCCTCCCACACCAGTCGTCAAACGTGACACACCGTGGCAGGGCTGTCAATCCTTTTAGGGTAATAGTGCTTGTTCTTGTGGGGGTGGGGTGATGTATGCCCACCTGAAAAAGAACACGGTCATACGGACGTGTCCTCTGTGGTTCCTGCCTCCTTTCCTGAGTCTGTCTTTCTCTCTGTCTGCAATGGGGGCGCCGATGTTCACTCTGTATTAGCCTGGCTACAGCTTCCCACTATTAGGGATTAGCCAGTTTGTGTAGTGCCTTTTTAAGTCTCAGCAAAAAAGCTAATAGTGGTGAAATTGTTGACCAAGTCTACATTTTAAAGCCCTTTAGTTGACTGTAGTTTTATCTTGTTTACTCACTAATTATTGTTACGCTGTCAAACTCTCAGCCACTGAACTCTCCTATCAGTTTGTGGTTTGTTTTAGCTTTCTACCTCACAGCAAGAGCTTTAATTGGTAGAATTATTCTTAGGCATAGTCATTTGTGCTACATTCCTATGAAAAGCTATGTGAAAAGAATTGCCTGTTTTAACTTTTAGTTAGACTTAGATTTCACACATAAATATTATTGGATGTGGAACGAGGACAATGGAATAAGCACAGTGTATTCAGAAAGTATTCAGACCACTTCTGTTTTTTCCACATTTTGTTATGTTACAGCCTTATTCTAAAATGGATAATGTTCTAGTATTCTAAATTATATATGTATATATTCTTATTTATTTATTTATTTATTTTAACAAATGTGCACACATTTCTACAAACCTGTTTTCACTTTGTCATTATGGGGTATTCTGTAAGAAGAAAATGAATTTGATAAATTTTAGAGTAAGGCTTTAATGTAACATGTGAAAAAAGTGAAGGTCTGAACACTTTTTGAATACACTGTAAGTAAATATCAGTTCTACTTTTGACATGTGAAGACAAGGACACGATTGAGATAAAAAGTGGTTTTGTTAAAAAAAAACTAAATTGCTTTGTGTGCTGAACCGGTTACTTTTCCAGGCCATAGCCCAAAACTATGAGCTGAGAGAGCGCCTGTGCAAGATTCATGCTGAGTCGCGCGTCGTAGAGCCCACTGCTCATATAAACTTCTCTGCCCCCCTGCAGGTGGGTGTGGGAAATGCATGTCATTTACACCTTTCCCCTTATCCCGTCATCACCACTGTGTTCACGATTGGCATGCAGTGCACTGTAGAATGTGTCTTACAAGAACTGAGTCTCCGTGCCATCATTATGCTGGTGTGTCATTCCCTGTATTGCTCCTCTTAACCTTATAGCGTGGGGGCATGATCAATTGTGCATGAGTGAAAACTGCCATCAATATCGTCCTCGAAACATTTTAGTGGTTGTGTTTGATGATTTGTCTTGCTTTTACAAGGAGCCCACTAATGCCATAGACCCATAGAGGATAGAGAAAGTGTAAAAAAGAGACATGATGTGTTTGTGTGAAAACATGTCTCACAGGTTTAGTGCCAAGTGGAACACTTCTGATCCTTGAGCAGATTTTGATTTCCTGAAGGGATTACTTTGCCTGCTTAATCAGGTTTGCTGACTAGATAGTACAAACTGATCTACTTAATCAAGTCTCTTGGTATTTTCTGAACACACAATCTTTAGCTTTTCGCCAATAGCTTCCCTCATAAATTGCTTCTCAGCTAATTGAAACCCCAAAGGTGCAAAAATAATCAACTCCTCTCAGTATTCAATTCACAGAGGCTTTGCCCTGTGGCAAATTATTATATCTTCTTTATTTCTTTATATATTTTTTATTTATTTATATATTATATGGATGTTTGTATAATTCTAACTACCTTTATTCTGGTTAAGTTAAAGATATGTTAATGTCTCTAAATGTTGTCTTTCCCGGTTGCCTGGTATGCAGAAACAAGAATTCACCGAAGAATCCTGTCCCCTGGTTCATCAAGTGTCCAATGAGAGCAGAGCTTCTGTCACAGAGTCTCTGACAGAGTTCTTTGATGCACAGGAAGTCCTTCTGTCTGCTAGTTCCTCTGAAAATGAGGTAAGCGATAAACTGTTTAAAATAATTGCTATCGAGAGAAATTTTTAAAGAGATATTTATTTAACTGCAGGAGGAGATTGTATTATTAACAATGGTAATAAATAAATCTAACTCTGTCATAATACAAGTAACTGGCCTTAATACCAAACAATTATAAGGCAAACAATAATATGCAAATTATTATACTGTCCTTTCACTTACAATGCCTTTATCGATATAATAAATTCACCGTCAGTGACAGCGACGTAGACAAACATAGTGCTGCATGTGGAGGTGGTGTGCATTAGGTCTGACGTCCTGGATACAGTGTCCCCTCCACAGCCATCACCATCTCCTCTGTTCAGGCTGTCTCACACAGCAACTCTGGCGGAAGAAAATAAAAAAAATTCAGTTAATTACTCTCGCCTGAAAGTGTACCAGGCGTAGAGGTATAAATGTGTCATCGGGTCCTGGGGAATGGAGGCTCCCCTCTGTTTTGACTGGATGTTGAAAGAGAACTGACAATTTGGCGGAACCTGCTGATCCTATGTGGGCGGCGTTGAAAGGTGTGTTTTACCGATGAGCAGGCGGGCGGTAATGACTCCCTGTGTGTCCTTTAGGCATCCGAAGATGACTCATACATCAGTGACATTAGTGACAACATATCCATGGACAACTTTAGCAACGAGACGGAAAGTGAGAGGGCGAACTCAGGTACTCCAGCCAACCACTGTGCTGTCACTCTGGCATTTGTTCGTTATGCATACAGCATGCTATTACGCCCGCTCAAAGAAATTGCCCAAATGATTTACACTATACAATATTGTAGTTCATTACACTGTGTAGTGTTCTATATTTTTTTGCTTTTTTGGTAATAATAACAACTAGTGTATTGGAATTTTAAATGAACTAAGCTAAACGCTTTGAATTAAAAGTGTGTAAACTTGTGGCAATGTATGTAAACCAGCGATCATTTGAATGGCTGACACTTTTGCAAGTTCCATTTTTCAACAATTCAGAAACACACTGTGGAACAAAGAAGTATGTAAACAGCCTAATTTCCCATCAATAAATGGTTTCTGATTCTGCTGAACACGTATTTTCATTGCTAAAAAATGCTATATATATATATATATATATATATATATATATATATATATATATATATATATATATATATATATATATATTGTTTACATTTATGAGATTATATTTTGTCAATCTTTTATTGCAAAAATCTATTTCCCGACACTATCTATTTTTAAAATCAACTACCCTACAATGTTCCACAAATTCCAAAGCTTATGTTTAATTTTCTCCATATTTTCTCTCTTTCTTTCGTCCCAGGTTGTGTGGAGAACGGTGCCCTCCAAAGTCGGCGCAGGTCATGTCTTCCTTCCTCCGGCCCCAACACCAGTAACATCAGCCTGTGGAACATCCTAAAGAATAATATTGGCAAGGACCTGTCCAAGGTTGCCATGCCTGTGCAGCTCAACGAGCCCCTCAACACGCTCCAAAGACTGTGTGAGGAGCTGGAGTACAGTGAGCTGCTGGACCGAGCTGCTAGCACACAGGACCCTTTTGAGCGCATGGTGAGAGAGAGAGAGAGAGAACATGTTGTATAACCTTGCTGTGTTTGTACAGTATACGTATGAGTACAGATACACACTGATACACATTGTGTTTGAGTACAGACACACACATTCATTCCTTTTTCATGAGCCTTAAAGCTAAATATTGTTCAATCAGCTGGGAAGTGTTTTTCTGAAGGTTTAATGAGAAAATCCAATTGGCATTTAAGCATTCGTTCTATTTCGATAATGTTATCAAGACTTTGGTCGGACAATTCCCCTGAGTGCACAAGTTTCTATTTTCTGTGACATTAAAAGAGAAACACTGTGGAAGCCAAGATTAATCGGATGAAAAAGAAAATTGGTTGAGTTAGCGATGCCATAAATAAAGTGTGAAATGACTGGGTATGTTCTCTGCCTCTATGCACTGCAGGTTGAAAAGCCTATCAATCACCAGCCAGGTATCAGTTACAGAAGTACAGCCTCCCTCTCCCAGTGCAGGCTGCGCCCTAGATTCTGTCTCCCTAATCTCAGAAGACAGAGCACATGCAGTTTTACATTTTATTGAGAAGAACATTTGTTAGTTTTCACGGACAAGACTTGACACGCAGGCCTATTGGCAGTGGGAAGTGTCTGGTTGCAAATGACTGCGCTTTAATACGGACAGTCAGCAGCCTAGCTGGATATGGAATAGAGATAAGTGAACTTTTCCCCAGCTCAGAATGGCAATCAGAGCACTATCCAGGCAGGCATCGCCTCTCAAGCTATCAAAACATTAGTGAGGTCAGTCTGCCAATTGCCCTCCTGTGGAGAGGAAATTGTAGCTTCCCCGGAAGGTGAAAATCGGATTTCATCCACATGACTCTGTTTTTAAAGACTCTCTTCAAATGGTAGAGTTGGCACTGCCTTCCTCCAGACCTCAAAGTTATACCATAATGATACCATATTGATTTTTGTTTTAATGTGCAGTACATTAATATGTTGAAAAGAAATATTCCCTCTCTCCTGTGCTACTGAAGGTGTTACTATGTGAAATGCAGGGTTTCATCTCTGTGTGTAGGTGTACATAGCCACGTTTGCCGTGTCGGGGTATGCCTCCAGCTACTACAGGGCCGGAGGAAAGCCTTTCAACCCGGTTCTGGGAGAAACCTATGAATGTGATCGGCCAGACAAGGGCTTCCACTTTGTGGCAGAGCAGGCATGTATCCACATGACGCTACCGTCTACCTGGAGAACCAAGTCCCACAATCGAGTGTTCTTTTTCTATTGTGAATTTCTCTTTGCATCCTTACAGGTCAGCCACCACCCACCTATTTCTGCTTGCCATGCTGAGTCTAAAAACTTCATCTTCTGGCAAGGTAGGTTAAATCAATAACGGCCCAGAGAACTTAATACGTAATAAGTCTTAGGGAGCCATGTCTTACATAAAAAACACAAGCTAGAGGCAACCTTCTGGATGCAGACTCTCTAACCTCTCTTTTGACTTTGTCATTGATTAAGTAGACATGAGGTGGAAAAACAAGTTTTGGGGGAAGTCAATGGAGATTGTCCCCGTTGGTACCACACATGTAACACTTCCTGGGTGAGTCACTCACTCATTAACGAGGCTACTAAGTAATGACCAAATCAAATAAAACCACACATTTATGTCACTCAGGATTCGGTTTCTCGTATACCCTCCACAGACATGGAGACCACTATGAGTGGAACAAGGTAACTTCCTGCATCCACAACATCCTGAGCGGCCAGCGCTGGATTGAGCACTACGGAGAGATCTCCATCAAGAACTCTGGCAGTGATATTTGCCAGTGTAAGATTACATTTGTCAAGGTGAGGAACACAAATGTGTGTGTGTGCGTGCGTGCGTGCGTGTGTGTGTGTATATGTTTGCCTGATTGTGTATATATGCGTAGCAGTGGGTGTTCTTCCTTCGGGGAAGTCACAGTATGAACAGCTCTCCTAATTGCAGAAGCAACGTTTATGTTTATGGTCGGGTTTATGTGTCTCCCCTGCCAATAGGAAAATCGTAAATTCTGGTCAAGAATGAGTCGTAACTGTTTGTTTCTAGTATATGGGACTTTTCATTTTTACCATTGAAAAGGCGTTTGTGTGTTCCGTGCATAAAGATTGCAGACTTGGTTGGTAGCACTGGTGCTAATAGCTAAGTTCTAATTGATTGTTATATCTGAACAGTAGAACAACATACTAAGGCTGAACAGAAAGCCATGTTAAATCATGTCAGAGCTCGAAATGAAAGCTTCTCCTCTGCAATGGCTTTCTCGGACTCCTGCTAAGCATATTCTGGTACTAGCCCCTTTTACCTCATAGAGCCCCCTGCTGGTGAAAGGGAGTATATCATTGCCCGTTTCATTCTGTCGTTAGATTTCCACCAATAGGTTGCCAGTCCTTTCATAAACCTGTCATTGAATGTATGGGTTTCTCTTTTACAGGCGAAGTACTGGAACTCCTCTGTGAATGAGGTGGAGGGGACAATTACTGACCACAAGGGGAAGGTCATCCACAGACTGTTTGGAAAGTGGCACGAGGGGGTTTACTTTGGGAATCCACCCTCAGCCACTTGCATCTGGAGAGCAAGTAAGATCATAATTAGCAACCCAAAGAAGGAGTTCTTAAAGCCGAACATTTTCAGAAGTTAAATTGTTGGTGTCTTGTCCTGTGTTTGTGCGTTGCAGATGGCATGCCATCTGACAATGAGCAGTACTACGGTTTTACCAAGTTTGCCATTGAACTAAACGAGTTGGACCCATCCCTTAAACCGCTGCTGCCACCTACAGACACGCGGTTTCGACTGGACCAAAGGTAAGAGAGATAAAAAAAAGAAGTAGATAACTTCACTGCAGGTCTACACTAATCAATGAGCATACTGCACCTTCCCCTAGATAAAACCATCCCCTCACTAGAGCTGTTTCACATGTGATTGGTCAAATTAAAATAATGGTGCAATTTATGTGGTACCGTATACCTAGGTTCTAAGGAAACTCCTGCTGTGGCTCTGTTTCACGCTATGTAAAATTGTGTATCAGTTCACTTAACCCAAAACATAAAAAGCTCTGTGTTTTCAAATTTGCCTTGACAGTGATGGATTACTTATGCTTTGAGACACTCTGGGGGTTGGGCTTTACAATGAGCTAGTATTACATCATTGACTGTCAGAGACTTGATCACACCTGACCGACAGGCCTTGCAGTGATGCCATACAACTGTCCTAATCTATTTTATTTCTGTAACGGTGGTCTGTTGCAGACTACTGGAGGAGGGGAATGTAGATGCTGCAGAGGAGCAAAAACAAAGAATTGAACAGCTGCAGAGAGACAAACGGAGAGTCTTAGAAGAAAACAATTCTACACATCAAGCCCGATTTTTCAGGTAACATCAAACAAAGATTGTTGGCAGGAAAAGCCTATGGGCTTACACTCTATCTTCTTTTGGCATATTTTTTACTTGATTTGTATTTTTCGTGTTGTTTATTTTATTTATTTGTTGTTATCTACAGAAAGTTAGAGGACGACACATGGGTTAGCAACAACACTTACTGGCAGCTGAGAAAAGACCAAAACTTTGCTCACGTGGACTTTCCTGTGTTATGGTGACCCTTGTTTGGCTGGTCACATGACTGGGTCTACTATTTATTTTGTCACCCAGGCTGGCTCCTGGATCGCCTGTTTCTGCATTGTCTTACCGAACACTGTTTTACACATGTTTTATGTTTGGTGGCGTTCTGCAGTTTGTGTATATTTGTTGCCTTAATAGAAACCCTTTTATCAAATTTGGGTAGCATCTATATGCAAAAATTACATCTGAATGTAGAGACAAATATGCAAAGTTTGCAGATTTATACACAGTGTTTATACACCCCACAAGACCTGCAGTTTTGGAGAAGCTCTGACCCAGTCGTCTGCCCATCACAATTTGGTCCTTGTCAAAGTCGCTCAGATCCTTACTCTTGCCCATTTTTCCTGCTTCCAACACATCAACTTCAAGAACTGACTGTTCACTTACTGCCTGATACAGTATATCCCACCTCTTGACAGGTGCCATTGTAACAAGATGATCAATCTTATTCACTTCACCTGTCAGTGGTTTTACTGTTTTGGCTGAACGGTGTATATAGTGTACTGTACTGTATAATCACCAGAGAAAGTGGCACTTAAAGCAATTTGGCCACTAGTGAATTTGGGAAGGATTAACTTATCTTCGTTTGTGTACTACTTTGCTAACATATCTATTGGCACAGCCTTTCACTGTAACTGCAGTTTAAACATTGTACACTCTCTACCTCAGAGGTAAAACAGCAGTGTATTAGGCCTATAAGATGTATGTCAAATATTTATTCTGCACCTGTATGATGCCTTACTTATTTATGTACAGATATTCTGTCGCTATTTAAATTGTCTTGATGATTTACACTGTAAAAAATTGCTGTGAAAATACAGGACATTTTGCACAGTAACGTACCGTTCTTTGTAAACACAGTTGAATACTGTAAATGTTGGTGCCTTTGAGGAACAAAATATTACCAGCAAGCTACTGTACAATCTTACGGTATAATACAGTATTTTTTCTTTTTTTGTTAGAGTCCGCCAGTAACTCATCTGAGCGAAATCATGTTGCATCAAGTCCCACCACCTCATTTAGCACACAGTCAAAGTAAAGAAATTTAAAAATAGTCGGGAAATACTATAGATCAGTGATTTTATTCAAGATAGAAGGAAGAATAACAAGAAGAGCACCAATTGATGAAGACGATTTTCACCCGACTCTGACCCTGCCAGTACCGGAGACACCTGCTGCTTTTCTCCTCACCTACAAACACCAGGCACCAGACACCGTCCATCCTGCTTCTGTGGTTTACTTAACAAGGTAATTGTGATCTTTTCAAAGTCAGCGTTACCCTGTTTTGTCACTTTGTGTTAAATTTGCATTGTATTGACTGTTTTTTAAGTCAAAGTTACTGCTTGATGGTACTTGGTGTTAACCGCATGTTGCAAGCATGCATGCTAATGTTTTCAGGTAACAGTTAAGCTAGCTACTCCCCTTTAGCTGCTGACAAAATTTTATATTTATAATGTTGAACCACGTAACCAGTAAAGTGCCAGTTTATTTGATTTTCTTAGCCACAGGATTGAATTAATTAGCAATGAAAACAAAGTAAGTTACGTTAGCTAGCTAGCTTGGTCATTCACATTGAGTTGAAGTTAATTTGTAATCTAATGAAATGCCCAAGGCAAGATATGATTTTCATTGATTTGTTGTGAGATCTAACGTTACGTAAGGGACTAACTTAGGCTCTATTTTACCATTTGTTTTGGGGGCTATTTCAAGTAAAAAGGTTTTTAGAATGTGTCATGTAGCTTTTCTCTCCACCCAAGGAGGGTAAAATTGCTTGTTATGCAAGTTAATGCAAATAAGAGTCATAAAGTTGATTGAAATGTGCACTAAAGTTATATAGCTAACAGTTAACTGGCTGCCTGTGTGTAATCAATTTATTATCCTCTGAGAGAGTAACTATAACGTTAGCTTAAAGATTGTTGTGTTGGGTAATTTTGCTGTAAAGGCCTGTAGGCTGCAGTATAAAGATGATAACTTGCAACATAGTATGTGTTAAGACCTGCAGCAATACATTTGCATATGTCAGGCACATGCGAACTCATAGCTGTATGCCTAATGCATCTTTTAAGTGTGGTTTCCGGTTGCGGGTAGCCATTGTCAGTCATTAAACCAAGGTAGATGGGAAAGTTGCAACTTTCTTTTTTTATCTTGGTATACAGTACAGATTTATTTGCACTTAGGCTGCACTTCTATTATTTTTTCCATAATATTGCAATCAGCTAAATTGTTGTATTTAACAATAGACACCATGGTTGAGAAGTCATAAATACAGTCTTAACTTAAAAAATACCAAAACTGGCCTTTAATCATGTTATTAAGAGGATATTTTGACAGAAGATAAGGCCATTATGACCCTCACTGGTTTGATTTGCGTTTATTTCCGCCTTGGTGTGAGTAATTGGAATGTATTGGTGTACCTGAGTTATGTAAATTGAATTATCATTAGGTGTTATCAGATTCATTTTAGTGATATTTATTTTACATTTAAAATACTGTTCCGAAATAATTTAAGGACAGCATTGTAACGGGTATTTTTATTTTGAAGTTAGCAGACCGAAGTCCTAAAAATCAGTCTGCTTAACACTGCTGACAAAGTAATCTAATGCTGTCTACATTACTCAAAGATACCAATGTCTCCTAATGCCTCAAACAGAAGTGGAAATAAAGACTATTAAGATACTGTCATAATGGCAACAACTGATAATGTTTTGTTTCTTATAATGATAAAAAGTTTCTCAAAATGAGATCATATCTCATAATTGTGAGACACAGAGGTCATTATCATGAGAAAACATGATACACATTTTTATTTGGTGAATACAATGGGGTGCTGTATTAAGTGCAAATAATCTTTACTTACCACACCTAATATCATATATGCTTTCTCTCTTACTACATTTTTAGGCGCTTCATTGGTATCAACCCCGAGAAGGGAACAAAGGCCAGCCAAGGGAAGGTGGTGTCCAAGAAGACGGGGAAGCTGGTCCAGAAAAAGGCAGCTATTGTGAATCCCCATGTGGCCACCCTTATAAAAAACCTCATGGACTTTGAGTGGGGCTTTATGTAGCCCACAACACATCTCCACACAGGACCTCACTTTCACAGTGCACACTACAACCAGATGTTCATGTTGTCATTTTAAGGTAACAAGTCTCAGCATTGTGTTCTGTTCAGTTCAGTCCAGTTGTCTCAATTGTGCACTTCTAGGTTTGTTCTTTCACACACTTTCTATTGCACATGATCATAACTCATGAAAGATGGAGACTGGAGGCAGGGTACTTTAAGTATGGAAGTTGTATACAGATCGTTAAGAACCTGTTTGACGTTATTAATTGGTCTTATGGATTGTATTTTACAAGAATCTCATTACTTGAAATGTGTTAGCTTCTGAATGTGTTTGATGCAGTGGCTTTAATAAATGTAATGTTACATGGCCATCTCTTGTCATAGTTCAAGAAAAAAAAAATGAATTCAGGGTACATGGACTTGGACATGCAGTTTGAGAACCTTTTCAGCATGAGGAATAGTGTTTTTATGGATTATATTTGACAAAGAATTAATTACATTAAATTAGTCAGTTACTGAATGTGTTTGATACTGCATTAGCTTTAATAAAAGTCTCTTGTCCGAGTCATTTCTGTGCTAGTAATTTTCATGGTTTTTCATTTTGAAATATAATTTTTTTTTAATTATTAGCTTCTAGCAGTGTTATACTGTAAAGATCACATTCTACAGTACTTTAATACATTTTACAGTAATAAATTGGTCATGGAGATTACAGTAGGAACACTGAAATAACAGCATAATGGCAACCAAACAGCTGACAGTATTATACTGTAAAGCTTATATTCTATACAGCACAGTACTGTAATATTTTTTACAGTAATAAACTGTTGTTGTATATTACAGTAGGTACACTGTAGAATAACAGTTTCATGCTGGCAACTGTAGCTGCCAGTAGTTTACTGTAATTTAACAGGAAAATTTTTTACAGTGTAGATTTTTCTTTGTTTTGCAAGAAATTCATATAAACTACTGTAAGAACTCTTTGCAGTTATTGAGTTAAGTTGTTATCTGATTTCTAGCACTTTGGTAAAACCGTACATCTGTGATTTAGACCTAGGCCTAATGGATCTACCATCCCGAGACTGATAATAAGCAACATGCAAGTATGCGGGCAGGCGTAATTTATTTTCCGATACGCTTGGAGCTCGACATGTTATCCAATTGGACACAAATAAGATTTAAATGGGTCGTCCACTGTGAAAGTGTGTATGTGTAGACATGTTAAGGTAAATGCGCAAGGGTGCGCGCTTTCGCCAGCCACCCAGATGTGCGACAAGTGGAGAGGGTGGAGTTTCAGATTAATATTTTGTTCACTACGGCAAGGAAGAAGACGCGCTGTACTTTCTGTATCTGCAGCTTTTGGTGTTCCTGTGTTCTCTTCGTGCAATATAGAGACTGGAAAAGTTCGACATTTGGCAGGTATTTTCAGTAGGCTATTAAACATTTCTTTTCAATGTGGGTTGTTCGTTCGAAACTAGCATACACTTTTTAAAAGGCAAACCAGACGTAGTGTTTTTTTAATTAACAATTGATAACGGTTATCCTATCTTATCCTTTTATCTGACGTAACTTTTACTTACTGCAATCTCCTCCAAATTTGTTCCAAAATATCACGTAAAAACTCGGTATTCTATGGTATTGTCACGAGAGGACTGTGGCAAAAAACATTACCTACCCTAGCTGGTAACCGTCTGCCCATCTGGCGAGGCTCAAGCCCTCCGCGGTCCGGCAGTACATTGTTGACTTGTGCCAGCAAATAGTGTTAATATTAAAGATATTTGTGTATTCTTTCGTTTTGTTCTATTTGATTACAGATTTCTGTCTCCCTAAGATGTTTTCCACAGTAACACGGAATTTAGTTGAGGAGATAGATGAAGGCGGCATGATCCCTGTGTCCAGTCTAAGTGACACTATTGTTCCATTGACACTGGTTATTAAGCGCAAAAGTTTCTGGTGCTGGAAGAAACCCAAATACCGTCCTACTGATTTTACTGTAAATGATGTTTTGACTGGAGATCCCATACAACCAGGTAATATCTGTAAAACCTTTTATCCTATACTGCACTCGTTAACTGTTAGAGAAACTATTTTTACTATTCTAATCTGCCTCCATTTTGCAATTACATTTCATTGCAGTTGTAAATGAAACAAACTTTCTGAAGTATAGTGGCACTTTCGGTGGTTCTATCGAGGGAAACATTGGAGCCAGTACTACGCTAGTCAATACCAATCTTCAGGGGAAAGACACTTCCAAACTTCAGTCATCTGGTACTTTGAAAAAAGAAGAGACAGATGTTCAGAAACTGCTTCAAGATTCTAAAGACAGGTTTTTACTATGATTCATACCTGCACTGACATAAGCCAAGATATAGTCAGCAAGTAATACAAACTGAGATACATTAAAAAAGTGCCACAGTGTGGATTACAACATGAACCTTAAACCCATCATGTGAGACAAAGCAAATATTAACAAAGACAGGTTAGGAACAGTAACTGTCTTGGTTTATTACTTCCAGGTCATTTGGTTGACCTTATGACCTTTATAACCAGCTTGATAATGTGTATTCATTCTAAAATACAATTACAAGTAAAATACTGAATGGGGTGTTTAATATAATTTTGATTGCGTTGCAGCCTAAATAATTTTTGTTCATATTATTGATTAATTGAATGTATTATTGAAACGTTTTAAGTTGTAAAAACAAATATATATATAAATTGGTCAAAATGCATGCTAGAGTCGCAAAGTGGGAACCACTGATCACTAAAATGATCATAGATTGTTTCTAATGTGTACCAAAAGGTTCCACTTTTGATTAATTTGTAATTTGGGAATTATTATTATGGAGATTTTTAGCGAACTCTGGCATGAACTTAACCTTTACGTAGTGAGTACTTTCTGTCCTGTTGAAAAGTGTGTGGGTATTCGACTATGTTTGAATTTATATCGATTGTAGTATGAACTCTGGTGCGTTCCTAGAACCAGCATGCTGACAAATTCTGCAGCATTTATTCTCTGCATTTTTTAAGAACTTCACTCTTGTAGGGTTCTGGACATGGCCCACCCTTTAATTCAACAAACACGAGAGAAACACAAGGAGGTGTTTGGTATTGTGAAGGAGAGGATTATCACTACCCAGCCATTTTCAGTGGTAGAAGACGTCCAGCAAGGCGGTCAGTTAGGAGGCCAGCTGAGCATCTGTTTGCCCAATACAGTCAAGGTACAGATAACAAAAATCCAGGTAAAACGTAACAAACTGTAGCAGGTTTGATCAGTTTTGCTGGTTTAATCAGGGTTTACATACACATACCATTGTCTACTTCCATGATTCAGAATGACAACGTAAATATGAATAGTCATGTGCCAGACCTAATGAACCCACCCATGTTTTAGCCAGCAGTGGGAGGGTAGTCAGTCCAAATTGAAGAATTCGAATCAATGTCAATGTCAAATTTATTTATAAAGCACATTTAAAAACAACAACAGTTAACCAAAGTGCTGTACAATCAAGATAATAAAGGTAAATGCAATAAAACAACACAATAAAACACAAAAAGTAGGTAAAAAACATGACAAAGAAAGGCAACTGTCATACTGATTAAAAAGCCAAGGTATAATCATCAGCTGGTGCTATCTATCGACAGGTGTCTTTGAAGCCAAATGGTTCCCTTCACAAAGACAGCAACATTAAACTAGAGATTCCTGCAAACACTGTTGTTGCATACGGTCTTATTGAACTACAGGTCAAAGCCAATGGACTTTATGGTAAGAGAGATTTCATTGACTCAAAATGCGTTTTTTACTCTATGGTACACGGCTTGCAAATAACCTTGTGTTTAAACAGAGTGCACCACATGTAAATCTAATCACATTTATTTGTATAGCACGTCATACACAAAGGAAATATAATGTGCTTTACGCAAGGCAAGCAGAAACACACAAGACACGTGCTAAATTATTTTAGATTACACAGCTTCCAAATTTGAGCATGAAATACTAAAACCATGATCTGTTCTTTGCCGCAGAGTTGTGCCTGATGTTCGATACTCTCGGTGGCTTTGAAGTGGATGGACCTGTGGAGACCTTTGTAGGGCTATCAAGTGCCCCAAAGGATGGATCTTATAATAGCTGCCTTAAACAAGGTACAATGTAGGGTATTGCTGGCAACTCTTCTGCTAAAAGTAATGTTTTGTCTTATCCCCAAAGGTCTCCATTGAAAGTGTTTATTGACTGAAGCCCAAGTTCAAATTAGTGTGTGTGTTTAGTGTACGTAATGTTTTCTGTTGTTCATGCATTGATAGAATTGAACAGATGGACCCCCCATTTCCAGCTGCTATCAGCTCTCCCACCATCCACACGCTCCGCTCTACTTCAGTTCCTCATGACAACCATGGAGGACAGACAGGCTGTCGCTATGTTAGAGGACGTGGTAAGTGGGATGATGGATCGGAAGAGCTTTTTAAAAAGTGAGGAACACACCGAATAGCTGCACCTTTTTCGATGGGCTCTTTGGACAGTATGAGGGAGTACTGTGTATATTTTTGCTGTTTAATGTTTGCTGCAATTTGTCTCCACCTCTGTTTTCTCTTCAGCTAGAGGAGGTGTGCTGTGGTAAAAGCCCTGTACTGGATGATGTTCAGGATGAGGTTTTAAGGCTGAACATCCAGGCCATATTGGACCTTTTAGACCAGACTGATGCAAGTATACAGAGGTCCATTCACCTTATCGTCGGCGCCCTGGATGGTGAGAGAACTTTACTTTACTGTGTCTTCTAGCATATCAATTAGAGAAGGATGTCATTCAAATTTCAGCAAAAATCTATCTTATATGTTTCTTTGTATTTCAGAAATGGTAGATGAAGGCTTATATTTGTTGAGATCCTGCTGCAGTCCCACAGTCTTACAGGCTCTGCATATTCTGGTAAATAAAGTCGCAAGGCATTATTTGGATTGTTCTGTCAAACAATATTAAATTGGTACCATCACTTTAGTGGCTATGTAAATAGAGGATCTTAAATAGAATGCACTGCTTTTTAAGTATCAGTGTATTCCTCTATTCATATGTGTTTCTCAGAACATTACAGTGTAGTGTCTTCCTGCCATTGGCCCTCAGGTGGAGTGTGTTGCAGAAAACCGTGACCCCTCTCCAAGCGAAGCGTGCCTAGACTGTTTAAATGGGGAGGTGTATGACAGCACCGAGCGCCTATTCTCTGTTTCTAATGTAATGCTCAAGAAAGAAGGAAATACGATGAGAACAGATGTCTGCCACCGGTCAGACAACCGTACTCTTGTTCTGTGTATTGCTGTAAAAGGCTTGGCCTCTCTGGTTGACATTGCTTAAAAGAAAGTATGTGTTTTTCTTATGTGAGAAGTATAAATCATTCCAGTCTTACACATTTTACAGAACCTAGCTTTGTCTTGATTTTTTTAGGACCGGATAGTCGATTTACTTGCTTAAATAAAAGATGCTAAGGGAAAACTGCACAACGTCTCATGTTGAGGTGTTCAGTATTTCTGCATTGTGAAACATAATGAAGCCTACAGTCCAGTTTCCATACTGATTTACAGTTATTTCAACACACATTTGAGTAAAAATAAATTCAGAGCCAAGTAAATGATTAGAAAAACACAAAGTTATTTATTTGATATCTGAAAATATATGTTATCTATTGTTCTTATAAAATATACTTTCATAAGTAGATATGAAACAAAACAAAAACCTGTTAGTTTTCTGTAATACCACATAAATAGGGATGGTTCTCTTGAGATGCACTACCCTGTTGAGTCCTCTGGAAATATTGTTTTAAGCAACACACACAAAACAGTATTTGGCTGACAGTCGAAACTGTAATTCACACAATCGGTACATATAATTTAATAAGAACAGTTAAGCAATATTACTAAATTGTTTGTTCTGCTTAGGCATTAACGTTGCCATGACGCTGATATGTTGTAGTGGGTCAATTATCATGATATGCATATCTGTCTGTGAGCCTTTCATGAGTAAGTCTTTACTTGTATCATCATAGAATTTAGGGTGCGAATTCAAAACTACAAAACAGGAGAACTTGGCACAGAACAGAAGGGACGTTTTCTAGTCTTAGGTGGTTGACAATGATGTGAAAATGAGATGAAATACTGTATGCATACACACTGTAAACAGGAACACTGATGTCACATGAGCATGTATTAAGTTATAAAATCATTGAAGTAAAAAGGACAAGGCAACAAAACAACCGTTATACAACATTACAAACTATCCCAGCTCCATGATGAACCCAGGCCTTTTCAAATCCCGAGCTACAAACAATGTCCCCAATAAATAAGTGCACTTTCCGTGTATTGTAACCAGAGTTGCATAGTGTGCAGTGGGAAACCTGGCAGTTTAGGGCAGGTGCAGCGTTGCGACAGAGTAGGATCAGAGACGGTTCAGCGTAACTGCTTAGTGTTCAAGTGGGCACGATGCACATCCCCTATCACAGCCTTGTGGGTGACCCCCTTCCCAGGCCCAGCAGCAGGGGCAGAGGTGTCCAGTAGGGGGCAGGATGTCAGTACACCCAGCTCACTGGAACCCACTGGGGATCTGAGAAGAGTTGGTCCACAGCAGCCTGCAGCTTCTCAAAAGCCTGATCCAGGTTGTCGTTGACAATGGTCAGGTCGAAATAGTGGCTGTAGGCCCGGCGGATCCTTGCACTCTCATCCACAGTTTTCTTTAAATCCGTCTCCTGTTTAAAAAAAAAAAGAAGAGGAGTTGAAGGTAGAAGAGATCCCATACTGATCCGTAAAACCTATTGTCAATCTCAGTGACTGCCTGACGTGAGGAGTCATCCAAACATCTACTTTAACTCACCGTGAGAAGTTTGGTGGTTAGTCCCGCGTCCACCACAGCTTTGTGCATGTCTCTTAAAGTGTCTAGTTCTGGGGCTGCGATAAACACTACAAACGGCATGAACTCTGCAGTCTTCAACAATTTGAGAGCCTGGAAACAGAACAGGCGCTCAAATACATTGTGGGACGTTGAATTGGGAACCACGTGATCTTAGCTGAATACATGCTTAAGACGCCCATCTAACCTGGGGGTTGACGTCCAGGATGCAGGTGCGGCCGGTATCTACCACTTCATGGATGGAGTCTATTTTGGTGCCATAGAGGTTGCCATCGTATTCCCCATGCTCCAGGTAGCGGCTAGATTTGATGTCCGCCTCCATCTCTGACCGTGTTGCAAAGCAGTAGGACTGGCCATTCTTCTCTTCCTCCCTCGGCGGCCGAGACGTGACTGGAGGACAAGTGAAGAGCAGGTGACGGGTCGGCAGTATTTAATGGCGCACGCAACGAGTTCATTACAGAGCCTGCTGACAAACGTGCCAGCCGACTTATCAATTGTCAACAGCAATTTGTCGATGGTTTTGTTGCAGAGCTAACGTTGTACTTACAGGGGACGGTGGTTCCATAGCACAACGGGTTAATAACGATGAGTCTGTTCTTTAGGCTCCGCCTGCCAACCCCCTGTGCTCCAATCAGAATCAGCGTTTTCCTCTGGAACGGTGGCATCCTGGTCATCTCCTCGTAGATCTGCAGTTCGTGACGGTCAAACTCTGGTCAGGACAACACAAAGATGCACTGGAGAATTAGCTCAGTTTGATGTCCTCAAAGGCTCTGTGACGTTCCAATTCCAGATCAATCAGTTGTGAGGATAAACACGATCAAATATGACCTGCGCTGTGTACACACCTGCGTTCTTTGCCGTCAGGTACATCATTTTCTTCTTCCTCTTTCCTGTCAGAGTTCCACAGAGAGAACCTGAGCAAAACGAAGAGTTTGTTTCTTTACCACTAGAGGGAGATACAAGCACAAGTCTTTCTTGGCTGTATATGTGTGCATTAACGCAATTAGGTGATAAGGACTGGGCTGCATTTAGATTGTCTAACATCCTTTCCTTTACACCTTTCTTTTACCTCATCAGCAAAAGTCTAAGTGGAAGGTAAAAAAGGGTTGAGTGGAAGTAAAAAACAAACTACTTTTAAACGTACAGTATATTTGACATATTTAGAATGGGAATGCATAAAACAGTACCTGTGTTGCTCCAGTCTCGACGCACAAAAGCTTTTCTCTTCTCTTCTAAAAACTGACTTGGAATCAGTCCTGTAGCTCCTCCCACAGTGTTGCGAGCCTGAGGAAAATGATGTAGTGTCACGCTGCATTGCCCCTCTCCCTTTTTGACCCGGCTCAAGACAGGCTATGTTACCATGTCAAAAGATTTGATTTTTTTACTTTCATGAAGCCTATAATGTTCATGCCTCACCTGCCACCAGTTTGGGTCCTCCTTGTTGACAATGTGAAGGATGTCGCCTTTTGAGAAGGCTAGGCCTGCCTCCTTACAAGGGATAAGCTTGTCTGTGGCAGGGTTGTAGTTGAAGTAGGATTTGAGATAAGTCTAAAACATAAAGCACAGAATAAAAAAACTCAACCAACTTTGTGAGCAGCTAGTCCTGTCTAAAGTATACGAAAGGGGAGGGGCTTATAGCTTCAAGAGGAGCGCTCCACCACTCCTCCTCCTTTTCCAAAAGAGCTCGGGGAGAGTTATTATTAGGGTCTTCTTAGACAGGGTTTCATGAACGCGGCATTCTGAGTTGGCACCAGGTCAAGGATATATGCATGCACAGCTCTGTGACAACTGCAGATACTGCACGTACAGACACTAGCAAGAATGTCACACAATACCCCAAAGAGGGACAACATAAGGGCATGTCGGTGCACATGGAAACACTCCTCTCCACCTAGTAGTGCAACCGTCTCAACAACGTGTTTGACTACTTCCCAGAAGGCTAGTTCCAGATGTCTCTCTAACCTGTGGCAGAGCTGCCTTTTCTCGGTAGCTGGGAAGGATCTTCAGGGTGAGGCTGCCACTGGTGTCTCTCAGCAACTGCTGCAGTTCCTTGGGGTTGCTGCCCACCTCGCGTCCGTTCAACTCCCGGATGACGTCGCCCGGGTGCAGCATGCCCTGCCTGTCGACCATGCTGCCGTGGAGGATTCGAGCGATGACCAGCTCGCCCTGCTCTACTCGGAAAGTCACACCCTGACCGTGAGAGAGAAGAGACTAAATAGCCAACATCAACACCTCGTAAATCCGGCAAGACTCTAGTTTCATGCCTAGGGCACTGAAACATGTCAACAGCCCCAAGCCAAGACACTGGAGAGTCAACATGAACGTAAGTCAACTCGGCTATTAAATTGGATTTAATATGAACGAAGAATAACTGATATGAACAGTTACTTACCAGTGGCTCACCAGCCTTCTTCTGAATGCCAATCATCCTGACAGCTTCAGAAGAAATGAAGGCGCCGGTGATCGCGGAATCACTGTTCACTTCAGTGTGTGGCATCTCATAGCACTTGGTAGCTACCTTGTCGTGAGCCTCTATCAAAGACTAAGGAGAAAGAGAAAGACTTTTACCAGCGCTGGCATACGGAGAATCTTCTAGACAGACGAGGACCGTGCAAACAGCTATGCCTGTCATTGGACAAAAGACTAACTCATTTGAACCCGATTGGTACAGAGTGAAGGTGGGATCAGTGACAGTGGTGCAGAAGCACTTCAGAATTAAAACGACAAGAATTGCAAGACTGTGACACCCATTCCACAAGACAAAGACACGAGTGGGCTCATTCACCGCCTGAAGACCTGGGCAATTATTTTCCATTGTGGGCAACATGAAGAATCCACAATGCCATCCGGGCACTTTTTTTTTTATATAATACATTAGCATTATTATAATTACAAAGTATTATAATCGTAGAGTTGTGCAATAGTTTGACCTCTAACCCACTTCACAGACTCCTCTAGCAACATTATTTTTATGTGTGCGTAAATGTGTGAGAGAGATTTACTAGAGTCAAAAGTACCAGGCACGAAATGCACACAGGGTATAACAAATGAATACCGTCCTAAAGGGGTCACCTAATTAAAGGAGTAAAGTCTCTGATTGGCTTAGAACAGTGGAAATGTGTCTGAGTAAAACCACTACGGTTGTATGCATACCTGGAAGTGGGGTTCCTGGAGAATCTTGGCAAGCTCTGCTGCGGTGGTGTCTCTTAGAGCCAGGCCATTGAGGGAGTCCAGGATCTCGGTCACCAGTTGGAGACTGTTTTCTCCTACTGCCTGCAGCTTCACGTCCTCCAGACGCTCATGGGCCTTCACAAAAGACACACACACACACAAACGATGCCTAACCATGCAGCAACAATTCTCAATTACAATTACAAACCCAATGGACAGAAAGGAATTCTCCTTTACCTGGCCCTGAATGCTCCTTTTTGATATTAACAAGGGCATTCACACAAGCTGTAGGT
Organism: Galaxias olidus; assembly: GCA_026901105.3. NCBI lineage: Eukaryota > Metazoa > Chordata > Actinopteri > Galaxiiformes > Galaxiidae > Galaxias > Galaxias olidus. The sequence continues at coordinate 638,391 of JAPMUY010003746.1, forward strand.
TTCTATGGCAGATGTTCCTTTAGGTCAATGTTATAATTCTCACACATCGAAAAGGGTGTTGACATTAACACCACTGTCAACCGATAAAAGAAACTTATTTTGACATCACACTGTCTGTCTATGATAAACATAGATACAGCCGTTTCTATACCATAATATGGAAGAGAAGTATCTGTGACTGACTTGAGTAAACTTCAAAGGCACGTCTTTGACAGTGAGTGTTTCAGCCAGATGCTTGTGAGGAAACAGTGAAACTGAGCCACAGCTTATGGTACTGATGTTCAGGTGTTTGTACAGGGTGCGTGAGAACGCGCGTCGGTTTACCTTGGCGAGGGAGCGGACGATGGGGCTCTCCATGATGCCACGAAGGAAGATGAGGTCTATGTCTTTGGCTCCCATACCCTTAGGCAGGTCTCTAAGGTTTTCCAGCACCTGTTGCATGGCTACAAGTGAAACACATGTAACGGTCGTGTCAGAAACCTCTCGATTGGATGTTAAAAAAAAGCCTTGTGGTAATACAATGCATCTTTGACGTGTTTAGTCTGCATACAAGGACACTTTTTTTTTTTTACAAACTGTACATATTAAAATAAAAATATATTTATATTTCATAATTTTTTCAAATACTGGCAACTGAAATTTTTCACCTTACATTTTAAAATGCTTTAACAAGAGAAAAACTTGTCAAAAGGTTTCCTTATTTGTTCCTTTTTTCAGAGGTAGCCTATACACTTTTAAAACAGAGATGGTTCCTTGAAAATCTCCCTGTTCGACTAGCGGACTACAGCGACGTAATGCAATTCCGGCCGACTCCCTCATAACTTCGAAGATTGTAAACATTTACTATTTACTTTTACAACAGTGATACCCTTAGATTCCTATTGCTCAGTTAACAAATCAACATTCCAAGAAATCAGTGGCCTAACATCTGCCAAAAACAACTTAAAAAGGGAACGGATATTCACTTTCAAACCATTATCTGTGTACCCGATGTAGCCTAGCCATTTACATATTTGAGAAATCTCTACAAGGACCCTCACAGGGAGCTTACCTGAGCCTGACACGGCACTGGCCATGTTTTATACGACTAAAGGTAAAGAACCTGTCAGAGCACGATAATGAGCCCTCCGCCCTCTGGCTGACTGAGAATAGAGCTCCGACAGGTCCCACAGGAGAAAGTAGAGAATCCACAGGAGGTCAGAGGACACCCAGACCTTCATGCACTGATCTTGCAAGCTGTGACAACTGATACGTAATTATTAAATTCACACAGCCAGGAAACAATTATAATTCTAAAAAACAATCAATCTTTAACAGTTCACAGACTTTATGTAAGATGCCCCTAAGAGTCTATATGATTTAGGTGGTCATGATCGCCCAGTGAATGTTACACGGAGCAAATGACAGGGTCCCATTGAACGACAAAAAAGAGATTTGTTCAATTTCTCGGTAAAGATTGATCAGGTTACACACAGAGAGGCCCCTGGGGACACCAAGTGCAAACACACTCTCCAAACAGAGCGGGTCAAAAATTGCTCTCCCAAAGGCAAAAAAAAAAAAAAGGGTTTGGAAAGTACTCAGCCCCATTTCGACCACAAGAAATTCTTAACTGCTTTTGCCTTTGATTTGACAAGGTTCCACTAGCTAAACATTGAAGATCATTATCTGAAGTGTGGGAAATTTAATAAAAGGAGGTGACGGCTAAATCTCGCCAGATTGAAGCATTAATTTGGTGCAGCTCCACAACATGTATCCCTATGTTAATATCATCAGGTAGCCACAGTACTGACCTAAAAGCATAAAGAGAAAACAGAAAAAGCAATGAGCCACGGCTGAACACCTACTCCAAGCTTTTATTGATTTTACCATGGGAAATATCTGGCAAGCAACTACATTAAAAATTATTCGCATCTTACACGTCCAGATAGTTGTGTTACTGCAGGTTTCGCTTCTATCTCAATCTGTTTGGATAAATCTGCCCAAAGACAAACTCAGTGGATCTGTACGCACTATGTGGGTGTTACAGTTCTGCAATTACTAGTACCATCATCAGCATACAGAAATAGGCCTACTACTCCCAAGACACATCTCAATTACAACTACAGGGTATAATTAGTAGATGGCCTGAATGGATGAGCCTCAGATTGTTACAGTTCGGGTGTTGTTGGTGGGATTTGAATTGAGGTTGCACTAGGATTGCAAAGAAAACAAAATAAATTGTAAAAACTGGCCATGTCATTGTCAATGGAAACATTTTCAGTGAAGAAAATGTCTGGGCACTGTAATTTCGTGATTATAGAACAAATGAATGACAGGATTATACCTACACCTAATTGCAGCATTTAGACAGATTGCGTAATAATGACGTTAGCTACCAAGGCTAGTATTAGCTAGAAGTGTTAGTACTATCATAACCTTACGTGTTGTTATTTGGACTAAAACTTGAGAGAGCAACATATCTAAGACCAGAGCGAGCGAATAACCTTAGATAAATTTGATGTTAATGAAGTACAGAGATGATCATATGTTCCGAACACTTGAAACAGTCATTCATTGAGCTGGAAGTGTGGCTAGCTAGAAGATTCAGTACGTAGCCTACTACAACTACTACTAGGTCTGAGAAAACCTTGGCAAGTGCTGCCTAGATCTAACATTGCTATTATCTAGCAAGATAGCAACTGAATTGTCGTATCAAACTGTACCTGAACTAACCATGTGTTTTCAGTCCAGTTTGTGTGGTATTTCTCTAGTTAGCTAGCCAGCTGGGTTCAACATGCATATATAGCATAGCGTAAGAAAGACTGAGCTAACCCAATGATACCTTTTAGGCAGATCGTTTTTAGGGCATTGGCTTAACGCAGATTCATGTTACGAAATTCATCAACATTTCATGACATTGCAGGTAGCTGAAAAACAAAATGTTATTTACATTACCAAATGATGTTTTTTGTAGAATTTCTGCCACACCTTCACGCCCCCATGGATTTCTAGACAACGGCAACGTTAGCTTACGTTGTGCTACCTACACTCAAGTTGCAAGCTGGCTAGCTAACATTATTCATCGCAGTCAAAGCACTGTGCATGTCATGTGTGCATGGTCCTCGTGTGTCTATGAGGGTGGGCCATAGTAGCTAGGTTTGTCATTGAGACCCGCCCTCTACTAATGACGAGACCGTCATTGACAGAGCGTAGTACTACTACAATTCTAGTTATGAGGCCTAGACCTCCTCAGATTAATCTAAGGAATTTGGATTTCCGAGATTTTTGGAAACTTTGTGTTGATTGAAATAAACCATTCTAATGTTAGTGTAAAATGTTGCGTAAAGCTTACCATTAAACTAACTTTATTATCACTTCTATAAAAGTTATGTTATTTTTTCAAAATACAAAACCGAATTTAAGTTACTTGATGCATGTTTGATTAGGCCTATGTTTCATGCGATAACACACAAGTTAGTAAGCCTACATTATCAAAGATGAAAGATTTCACATAATAATAATAATAATAATAATAATAATAATAATAATAATAATAATTACAATAATAAAACAAAGGTATGGATAGGTTTAAATCAGATAGTCCTATTAGATTTTATTGTAACAATTTCTTGATTTTCTCTGATAGACTTAGTCATTTGTTCAATTGTTCTGTGAAGAACATTATGTTCATTTGAGTATTAAGCAAGGAGCTGACGCAATTTTCCCACATTTTAATAGTCAAGACAGATAATGCGTGGATGTAAAATTATGGTACATGATATCACCAGTAGAGTACAGTGTTTGTCAAGTGAAATTCCACAAAGTGAAAAAAGTATTGTGGTCAAAATAACAAAATAATCAAACATTTTAGGGGTAAACTGTATCTCATCATTATAAATATAATATGTAAGCAATGACAACACATCTAAATGTGTAACACCAAAGCTATATAACTAAACACTTTCCAAAACATATGTCAGAACACAGATAAAGAGTCGAGTTTAAAACATGCTCCAAGCCTAACAGTACAAAATTGTTTTTGTTTTCTAAATCAAGAACACGGTACAGTAACCGCAGTGTTCAGACCACGGGCAACATAATTCAAGACAACAGCAACTTGTGTTTTGCATGCAGAATCCATTAAAGTCTGTAACACACAGGCAGTCTTGTAAATTCAGCAATGGTATGACGTTTTTCAACAGCATCTCCTCACCACATTGGTAGGCCATCATATCTAGTATAAAATATGTTGAATAGAAATAGTGGGAATAGTAAAGAGAGAACAAAAGGGATAATTTACAAGAAAGTACATATTTGGTATGCTCACCTCACATAGCCGGATCTTGGGATGTTTTCTGTGCTCTCCCTCAATACCAAGTCAGAGAATACATCAGAATCTGGATTGGATCTTTTTCCATATCTGTGTGCAGGAAAATCTCTGACCAATGAGTAAAGCTTATTTTTACCTTCAGCACTTAAACATTTTGAATATTAAAAGATACATGTTGGGCAGGTAAAAGCTGACAATGACTATTCACTTTTAAGTGAATAAAAACAAGTACACTTCCTTAGTTTAACTATCTACCATGGCTACATATATGTCAGGAATAACTGCACTTTTCACCTAAAATGCCATCAATAACTGCATTAGGCTGTTTTAAGTCTGCCTGAAAGTAAGGTTCTTTCTTTACATGATGTTGATATTTTAAGAATAGTTCCATGACCGAATATTCTTTAAGAGAAAATATATAAACGTATTCTTACCTTTGCCTTGTGATCAGGTTAATATAGTGTCTGAGAGCAGAATAATACTTGGCAAGCTCCTCGGGAGGGGCATCATCCCCAGGACTGGCCGGTTTGAGGGGATACGAGTTTACCAACGTTGGAATACAAAGCAGGAAACAGAGAGCCACCATAACCAGAGACATCGCTGCAATAGTGCGCATCTGTATCACACAAAAAAATACCAAGGGAAATCAACACAAAACAGGCAAAAAATATCCTAAGCAAACTTTATCTTTCTTTTTCCTATAGTATTAATTAAGTAGCCCTTTACGATCCGGTAGGACTTATAGCCTAGGCCTGTCATATACTATCCATGCAAAACAAAGATAAATCAAGTTACCTTTTCTTGCAAGCAAATACCGCAGTTTTCGTTGACTAAGCTCACCTGCGGGATGGATATGATAGGCTACGCTTTCTCTAACTCTTCGGAGACTCAAGAGTCGTCTGTTTTATAATGCACAACTGCGCACCAGTGAGCTAGGAGTACATCGCTGAAAGAGAATGGGTGTGTGGGGAATTAGTAGTATTTGATGTTGCAGTAATTAAACATAACTACTGTGTCAATCATTTTTATTCAGATAAATTGGTCCCAAAATGTGGATTTTGGCAGTGTTGGTAAAAGGTTATGCCAGCATGTAGCCGGAATCTACATAAATCAGTCGTTAATGATTAATGATAATGTTGAAGGCATGCCGAGATTAGTTGATGTAAAATAAAATACTTGACAATGTTCACAGCCTGCAATCACTGTATTGTGCCTCCTCATGGTCAGCCAAATTCAACTCGCAATTTAAGAGATTGATTTGCAGAACACGGCAATGCACTGCAAGAGCTGTCAAAGTTGAAGAACTTAATTTGAAGCAGTTTGAATTTTATGTCGAAATTCTACGGTCTTAAAATTTTATGATGCGGGTTGTTTCCTTTTACCATTCAATTAATGTCCTGAACTCATTGTGCAACGGGAATTTAGTTCTTCAGAATACACAGGAGCCTCTCATAAAAAGGAAAACAGCTCAAGGTTGAATGAGGGTCTGCGGGGTGTTCATACCAGTTAAAGTGTCAAGTGCCTGTTAATTTAGTGTAGTGACACAGCACCTAAAAATAAATGACCTATATGCTAAAACTCTTGTTAGTTGTGCAAAAAGTATTTTTTTAAGCAGTACCAATGTACATTTGTCTTTACATTTTCCTTATCATTTGTGTTATTTAATTGAAGTTATTAAGCCTATCAACCAGAGCACATAGGAATTTATATTCCAAACCTAATTTGCACAAAAAATCCTTTGACATTTGTAAGGATAAAATACAGATTTTACCTGGAGTAAGTCTGATAAAACCACTAATGAAGAAAGAATTGAAAAGAAAAAAACATGACAAGAGTCTAAGAGTTGAAAACCTATCCCTTCTTGATTTTTTTTGAGAACAGAAAGCACAAAGAGCAACGCTTTAAAACAGAAGTTGGTACGGAAACATAATCACAACACTTTTCTTTGAGGAGCAGTTTAGGTGAATGTTCGGAAATTTGACACAAAATTGGTGCAGACATCTCGTGTCAGTCAAACAATGACTCCAGTTAGAACAAGTAAAGATAAGGAGTTTCGAAGTACATTGAAGTTTAAATTCAAACTTCTGACAGAAAAATGTGTCGGTAAAGGACTTTGCAGTAGCAAGTGGTGGGATACAGAATCCTGGAAAAAGCTATTACTGCTACAGTCCCATAATATGGGACAATTACAGGCACAATCATCAAACAAACCATAATGAAAAAAAATCTGTGACAAAGCATCGCGGTCATTGACAACCCATCAGAGATGCAGTGTAATACAAACTGTTTACACATGCGTTGCAACTTAAAATCAAGATAATCAAAACAGTGCCTAACGTTATATTATAATCAAAACAACTGTGCAGTGCAATATGACTGATCATACTGGCAGACAAACAAGGTTCCTAAAAAAGTAAAACCAAACCAGCATTTCTTAAAGAAACCACCGTGCATATTTATTACAACTCATTAAGCCTTTTCAGTGAGGAAGTAGTCATCTGCCAGGAGCTGAGCAGCAGTCGGCCTACCCTCCGACACCAACAGTCTATGGAGCAGAGCTTGGAGTTTGGGCCCCTGACAAAGACAAGGATAAAGAAAAGTAAGTCTCACATGAATACAATGTACAATAAGGTTTTTTTTCACGGATATTCAGTCTACTAACCAATTTCAATCCATCAAGATTGTCCAGCGATCCTGTGAACTCTGAAACATGCAACTGGAGACAAGAGTATTTTTGATAGGTTACTGTTGACAGCGAACTATTTGATGAAAAAAAATAAAAAAGTTACCAGACCTTCTAGTTTCACCATTTCAACCTTTGAAAGTATAAGAACTGTGCCTGTTTAATATTCAGTGGCTTGATTTGAAACATTTCTGAAGTGGTTTTTGTGTAAAGTTTCCTACCCAGAGCATTAGACCACCAAAAGAGAACATGTCACAGGCTGGAGACGGGGTAGCCATGCCATTGAGCTCTGGGGCCACAAGGCAGATGGCACCAGCCATCATGTCACGCCTCTCAGCCCTTTTCTCCTGGAAAGAGCATACCAAAAAAATATAAGTGTTAAATGTAGCCTAGCTTAGCACAATGACTGTAAGCCATTGGTTCTGGATAGCATGGCTCCAGCAAAAGTAAACTGATAAGCGATTAGACCAATTGCTGCGAGGCTGCCAACTCTACACAAGGTAAAACTACGGTTCCGCCTCACAACAGGCTTGACCGCATATCGGTTTAGATAACGTCTCGGTTTTACATTTTAATTTCTACATGTGTGAAATACAACATGTACATAACACAGCTTTGGAGAAGTTTTTCTAAGGTGTATTTTGTCACATTTGACAGAGCTATGTTAGCCGGATGACTGGCGTACAGTCATTGTGCTAAGCTAGGCTACATTTACCTACCTACTTAACTAAATTTCATATTATTGGACGTACATATAATAGCATTTATATCGATCATCTCGTCTGACTAGGGGTAAGTAGGAACATATCTTAATTCCCAAAACGTTGAACTAACCCTTTAAAAAGGACTTTTAAGACCACACCATGAATAAAATGCTTTCCTTATAATGTGTGAATGAGTAGATACAGAGACATGGCAAACAGGGCAAATACTTACCGGCGCATTGGCAAAATCAAAGTCTCCCACTAAGCCTCTTTCTCGGTTTAGTACAAACACGTTGTTGGGGTTGAGGGAGGCATGAATAATGCCTGCTGCATGCAGTACCTGTAGGCCTTTACCCACACCCTTCATCACCTTGGTAACCTCCTGACAGGGGATGCAGAAGGAGCGGATTACTGACCGGAACACAGCAGGAACATCCAGGGAAACTGAATATGTAACAAGCAACTTACTGTAGTCGTCAGGGGACTAACTGCCTGGACAGCTTTGAGACTCCCATTGGGAAAGTAGGGGACCATCACATATGCAAGAGGGTCAGACTACGAGAAAAGGGGAGTAGGAAAACAGAAATTCAAGTTACACACTATGGCTGCTTCTTCAGAAACATGCAACAGAAAAAATATAAACTGTACTGTACCTTGCCAAGGAACAAAGCCAGTAAAGGGAGAATTGCATCTGACTCGCTCTGTGTCCGCGCACAATGAAATTGGGTGGTACGCTGTAGAACCATCTCCTCAGTTTCTTCATTTACAGTGTAACTCTGAAAGATTGTGCAATTATTATTGCACAAACCTAAACTACATTGAAGGCCTTTTTAAACGTATTATTTTGCAGCTAACTATGTTGCATAAGGGGATACCTTGAGTATCACCCTCTGGCCCTGAAAATCAGTGCAGACCAGAGGCCTGCGGCCACTCAGCTCTTTCATAGGTTCGGCATCAAACAGGTCTCTGTCCAGGCTCCTCACCAGAAGGCCTCCAGTCCTCTGCAAACACAAGGCCACAAATTAATCAAAACTGACTCAATACATATTCAAGTTCATGTTGGGGATATGTATGTGTCATGAGTAATTGAGGCAAGCAAGGTTTAGCTCACCATGAAGCCACGAATGTCTGCTTCAGGGTACATTAGCGGAAGCTCTGGAAACCCTTCATCCACCAAAGCACTCAACTTCTTCTACACAACAAATACAAATAAAAAAAATAAAAACTTTATAATTGAGAATTGTAGTTTATCAGGGCCAAACCAGGAAAGGATAGAGATTGACATACATATTCTTCCTTTTCCTTGCCGATTTCCTGAAAAAGGACTTTTCTCGTCTCCGCTATCTCCTCTTTCTTTTTCAAAATCTCCGGGAGGTCCAGATCTTCTTCCTGTAGAGTAAAGTCCATGCTGATTGTCTGCATTGAAACAGATATCACATATTGCTCACTATGCACAGTAAGCCGAAGTAGCATGTGCAAAGGAACGACCTGACTTGTATCACCCAACCTATTAGCTGTGGGTTAAAACCTCATACGGAAAATGATGCACCAAAATAGACACCTCACTATCTCTTGGCAGTCTGAACAACCTTCCTAAATAAACGTATTGTTTGTTGAATCCTGCGATATTGCTGTGGTGGAAGTCAACTGTACAATGACCAGCTTGTAATCTTCCATGACAAACACCGGTGATTCTGACTTCGTTCACCACCAATCTTGTTCACTGCCTGGTCTCTCACCTCCTCCAGGCTACCATGCTCCACCTGTCTCCACTTCAGCTGGGATCTCAGGATCCGGACGCGCTTCTTGATTGAGAGGAGAGTGGCTGGGGTAGGTGGGCCTTTCTGCCACTGCTGCATCTCATTCTTAAACTTTGTTGACACATCAAATGAATTAAAATGTAAGAGTTTTGTGGTAAGCAGGACCATTTGGAAGGAAGTTCAACGTTAACTTCTATGCCTTTTTTTAACGTTAATTTCCTTACCTTGGTGTTGAGCAAGCATTTCTCAATGATATCACTCAGGACCCTTTTCTCTTTCTGGATGTGCTGCATCACCTGTTGAAACGCATTGGTCACAACATGGTTTTCCTGGTTGTTGCCATCCTGAAGACAAATAACAGATCAAACCATAATCCGCGAGGAGAAACACATATACCCAAGTAGGTTAATGTAATAGTTGCATACGTTTCATGGCCTTTTGTAATGTAAAACATTACATTTTGGAGAGAGAATCCTGAGAAACCACTCACTGATCGGCAAAAATCCAACTCTTTGGTCACAGTCAGTTCCGTTTGCTTGAGAATGTCATGTACTTCATCAACTATATTCTTTAGAGAAACTGTTGTTTTGCTTGTCAGACAGAAAAACTGAAAAACAGTGAGAACATGGATTCAATGAGAAGTTGGAGGATAAAGCATCTTTCATACTTTTCCTTCTATATTATCCTCTCTATTGTAAAAATAAATGTGATAAATTCCAGTTTAGTATTGACATGTTGTGCTGGGCCAAAATGCTACCTTAGTTACATTCATAGACCAGTTGCATAAGGCGCTGAGGGCCTTGTCCGTAGCATCTCTGAAACTGCTCGAGTATTGATGGTTTTGGGTCCTCCACTGGTAGTACTCCTCATAGGCCTGCTCTCCCACATTAGCATCAGAGAATGGACCAAAGACTGCACTCAGAGATGTGCTCAACTTCTGTAATACACGCACATACAAATTGTTACTGCATTCAATTAGTTTGAATTTGTTTGCTGCCCAAGCATGACAGCCAGGTCACGTGTCATCTCCAGATGTTTAAAGACAAAAACATTGACGATAGGAACTTCATTTTTCTCTCACTTACCCCAAGTGTCTCCATGCGCTGTCTAACAGGTAAACCATTAGCCTCTTTTAAGAACGAGTCCACTTCGGCCAACACAATTCTCAGCAACTCATCTCTTTGTTTAATGAGATCAGAAACCTCCTCCTTCTGAAATATACAGAAAAAAAATCATCTTGTGATCATGATTTTACAAATGGTAGATGGGCTAGTATCATAACCAGGAAGAACACTTACGGTTTGGCATGCTTTCAGTTTCTTTTGCGCAAGACTGTATTCTTTCCATGCCATCTCCAATTTCCCCATGGCAACAGGGGCTGTTATACTGTTGTTTATGACAGTGCTGATTGACTCCATCAAAATGTCTCCATGAGCAATTCCAGGAATCTTCTCCCTGTTGCAATTTTAGTAACCAACAGTGTGATATCTTATGCTCATTATTATTCTAGCTTTAAAAAAAAAAAAACTCTGAAAAAGTGCAAATACAACGCGGCATACTAGTACCTTAATCCTCTTAGAAATTCAACTTTCTCTGCTAGCCTACAGAATTGTGCTCCGACAGACAAATCCAAAAGCGTATTCATCTCGTTCTCCTTTTCCATTTCTCCCTGCATAGCCTAATAAGGAAGATATCAACACACCAGTCACAAAAACACATTGGCGACCAAACTACAATGTAAAGCGCTTTGGGTGTCTAGAAAAAGGGCTATATCAAATGCAATCAATTATAGTCACAAGATGAGCGCAATGGCTATGGTAGTGGCCTTTAGAGTAAACAACTGAAAACAGTAAATAAGTACCAACTGACTTCCTACCTTCCCAATTCATACCTGCCCTACTATTTCCCCTCCCTTTGAAAAGGATCCTGCCAACTACAAAAGAAAATCCTAAAAAAGCACATTTAGACCTTTTACTTTGTGAATAACAAAATTAACGTTAAATAGGTGATGTTATCAAACAAATCAAACTATGGTAGTCTCGTCTACCTTGATTCATGTGCACGTTTGAGGTTTTCCATTTGGGCTTGTTTGCTTTTTACCCAAAATCGCAGACATTTAGTATTTTGACGAGTGGAATTGTAAATGGTCAATTCAATAAACTCACTTTGAGTTTGAGGTCTGTATCTTGTATTTGTAACTGCTCTGCTTCAACACAGTCAATCAATTGTTGTATGCACTCTGCTTCTCTGAAATGATTCACTCTCTTCACTTGCAGTTCCTGAGGGCATGACAAGACAATCATTACACTCAGGAACACACACAACTGAGGGCAATTTGTGCCAGATGAGGGGGCTGCTCTGTGTGTAAAACCTGCAGCTCTGCGTGGGCGTCTTCCAGCTCTTTGTCCCTTAGATGGTAGATCTGATGTTGGGCATCTAGTTTGGCCTTCAGTGTTTTGTTCTCCTCAGTAATATCCTGGTCCATTTTCTCCTTGATTAAGTTGGTAGGCTGAGAGACTGATGAAGTGCTTTTCTCTCTACAATAAAAACAGCAAAACGAAGTTGTAACCCCCCTGGGACACTATCAAGAAGACCAAGTTCTAAGACTTGTGCAAGGCTATTTCCAAAATGTACTATAAAGTTTGTCAAGAAAACCACTCTAGCAGGGTTCCAGATTACCACCAATCCTATAGTTCCATTTTAGTCAAACAGTTGGCTGATTTTGTTTCATTATTTATTATCCTCCTTTAAACTACCAACTGGCAGCATTTCGTCTTTGTCTCTCGCGTCGTATAGTATACCTAAGCAGCAATATTACCGTTAATGTTTACGTTGATTTAATCTAAAAATACCTTTAAATAAATAAATAAATAAATAAATAAATAAATAAATAAAACAAACAAATAAATAAAATAAAAAGCTGCCACCAGTTTTTCTGCTACTGCCTAACTGAAAAACTTAGTGGCAGCACTGCCACCATTGTAAAATGTTAGTCTGGCGCCCTGTTTAGACCAATCCACCGCACACACCAGCACAAAACCACTTTGCACAGCAAGACATAAACCTCAAAGGGAAATGGATTTAAACAGTTATCTACTATAACCTCCCTCTACTCTATGAACATGAGCTGCAGTGGCTTGATAGTGGTGGATTTAATTATCAGCTCCACCCCAGTGACAGCTGTCAGAAGGACAGCCCCTCCTACCACAAAGGATGTCAAGTAACCCAGTTCAAAAGGCATTAAAAACAATAAAGCAACCTAACTTAGTACTCAACAAAGTTTAATCGTTTTTAATTCTGAAAGAATTGGGTCAAACAAACAAACAAAAAACATTCCGCAATCTCTAGTTTAATTATCTTACCTCACCGACTGAGGCCTCTGACCAGTAAAGACTGGGCGAAGTTTGGGCATGCACGCTGTTGAATAATTCAATTCCCCCTGTCCTCTCTCTATCAGCATGTGCTGTGCCCACGGGGAGGAGGGGTCCTGCAGAGTCTGCAAAGACTTTGGGCTCTCCCGACTAGTGCCCAGAAGGTTGGGTTTTGCAAACTTCATCTTTATAAGTTCCTCCCCAATATCCAAGTTCCCCTGAAAAGCTTGAACAAGGATTGTGCCATCAAAGCAAACAGACTTCTTCTGGATACGCACTTTCTTCCCATACATCATGTTCTGTAGAAAGGCCTTTCCCTTAGAGCACAATCCAAAAAAAAGAGGTTTAAATGATACAAAGCATTTCAGGAACGACAAAGTTTGGTCAAGATAAATATTACCACTTAATAATATGCTGAATTGTATGGGTCATATCCATAGTCAGGGATCTTCATTAATTACGCTAAGCTTACTTGTTCAAAGTGAGATGAATTTGGATCACTGGAAACATGAAATCCCCAGAACTTGTATTTCTTAGCCAAATGCTGTGACTGTAGATGCTGTGGTATTTCAACCAGAAAGGATCTACTAACAATGTCTGCATTTCCGTAGTCAATATAGGAGACATGAAACTGGACATGAGAAAGAGAGAGAGCATTAGTTTGGAAAAAAAGTGGCCCAGCATATTAACTATTGATTTGCAACCTGTGAGTGCACAAAACATTGTTGGTACACAAATATGGCAATATGGATACTTCATTTCCAACCATTCAAGAAGCCAGGACTTTATACTCATGGTAAGGATCCACAAGGTTGGAGGTATGGAAACAATGTGGACAATCACCACATCTATTGGACGTTGTGATCTATTTGGATTTGGGTTGTGACTCATGTTAAATCTGCGAAGATTGAGCTGTTGGGATTACACCATCTTTATTTGATCTGCTAAAACGTAGAAACCTGCTAGCATACCTTGATGGGGCAAAATCAGGGACAACTCAGACACAACTCACCCCTTCATCGGCCTGTTGCTGCACCTTGCACCTATACCAACAGTTGTCCTCAGAAAAGAGCGCCGCATAAATCTAAAACAAAAAAAGAAAAACATGTAGAAACCCATGCGGAGGAATACAACCAATCACTGTATTTTGATGACTTGCTTTCGTCGTCAAATTACTTTACATACTTTTTGGGGACAGGGGATTCCACTCAATCTCGGTGCTATGGGACATAATTCTGCCAAGGTGCTGTTCATTTGCTCAATTGCTTGGTCGTCACTCACGTTCTAAAGTTGCATGTGAAGAACATGGGTTAAAAATGCATTGATTGCATTTGAAAAACATCCTTATCTCGTTAATATTGGTTGTAGTTACCTGTGCCCAAAACGTTATGGCATCTTCAATGTGGGTAACACCAACCAGATCCACTAGGATTAAACCAAAAATATGTTTGTTACAGAACAGTCGAATTTATAAAGCTGTTAACTGTAAACACTGGAAATGTGAAAGGCTACTCACTCTTTTCGCGATCCATTTTAGGTGAGACCAATGAACTTATGAGGCTGTATCTATGACGTATGCCACACAAACTAATTATTTGCATTTAACTTGATTTAAGCCTTTTTATTATTTATTTTAATTTGATTTGAGTTTGGTTGTAGTATGAATCATCGAAGAAAAACATAAAATTTAATTGGGTTCAGCAATCTCACCTTATATTTCTGCAGAGCACAAATGAAACCTTCAGCAGCGCGTAATTGGTGGACGGTGAAGCAAGCCAATCAAAAAGCGTGAGAAAACTGATGCGCTTGAAATTGGAGAACCTATTTTCATATAGGTATTTTCTTCATTTGTTGCTCCACATGTTCTGTTTTCAGTTTAAAGTGTATGCGCTTTTTGCATGTAATTAAGGAACGTGTGGAGTGCATTTCATATCGTAAAAATTCTTGCCCATGGTGGATTCAATTATATTGTTAATATCCCCTTAAACTACATGCTACATAAATCACAATATTGATTGATACGTAGGGCCATTGTACAAATACGCTTTTTTTGCTGATTCGATGCACTTACATTTTCGAGCGAAAAACTGAAGATCTCTGAAACTTTTGAATGTATGTTTTTTTTATTTTTGTTTTTATAGTCAGATTATCCAACAACTGTCGCATTCCGCGTTTCATCGAAACAATCATTACAACATAGTTGGAATTACATGTATTAAACACCAAAACTGAGATTATTTGATATTTACTAAGAGATTATTTCTAAGTAAATTTGTATTTGTACTTTGAGCAAAGGCAACTTCACAAAGTTTCCCTTGGCCTGTGCCACTCATCCTGTAGTCCATTCAGGTTTTTTGGTAGAGTCATCTGGTAACTTCAGTCCCATATATAAAGTCTTCTGGTATCGTCTCAGGAGGAATACTACACAGTTGTTCATCATAAAAGCGGAGAGTCCAGAGTTTTTCTAGTTCATATGTCTCTCTGGTCTCTGGTAGCATAAAGTGAACTACAATTCTTCCTGGAGAAGAGAACGGGATGAAGATTTAACAGAAAAACAATTTCATACCAATCTAAATTGGGCATTAAAACAGACAACGAAAACCCTACCAAAGTCAATGCACAGCCAGTCCTCTGCATCCTTTCCTTCGATCTTAGCATGAGGATCCCCATCTTTCTTCATGAATTTGTACTGTTAAGACATTAGTTTGAGGAAAGTTAACCAAGAACCTATGGTCCACAATCTTAAACACCATTCATACAAAGGACTATTTACCACTTTGTTTGCATAAAGAGCCATTGCACGGAGGTGTCTCGATGAGGTTCCACTAACAACAATGAAGAATTCTGTGTACTTAATCTCTTCTGGTACTTTGATAACACAAATGTCCATTGCATTTTCCTGACGAAGCAGAGACACCATCACATCTATGTTGAAATCCAGAGGGGTTTCTGTAAACAAGAACAGATCTTGTAGGCCTAATATAAAAATATATTGTACATATATTGTACACTGTACTTAGTATGGCAGCTTATATTACGTATGCAGTATAGCAGTATATACTTGTACAAAACTATGATTTGGACCTGTCAAAAAACAAAATTGTCTACATTAAATTTTTACAGCGAATATGTAGAGCATAGATTTGGCTTTCTGGCCAGGCTACAAATGGGAGTCACACGTCATGTGAAAATGTGCATCTTTTGATCTTGTAACTTGACACGTAACAAAGTGAATTGGCTTACCTCTCTCTCCATGGGAATGGACATCCTCAGAAGTGCTGGTTTTAGAAATATTCTCTACATTTTGCCGATCGGAGTAAAATCGTATGATACCATGACAGGGAGGCACATACTGTGGTGAAGCAAAACAGATTTGATGTCTATACAACAAACATGTATCATATCGAGCTCTGGAAATCAAACCTAAACTTCTAACGATACCGCTATTCTGTCGCATAAAATATTTTACTGTTAACGGTGCTAACTGTTTAGAGCGACATAAAATAAACATGATTTTTGATCAATAGCCTAAATGACATTACATTCACATGGGTTTGTTTGTGAAGGACTGCAATTTCTTGAATCAGGAAGTTGAATAATCCAGCCAATTTGATTGGTCAACAGACTTCTTTGCGGCTCAGTTGTTTTTCAGTTCAGTGCTACCACCGTCTAGCGGACAATATAGGAATCAGCGCCGCAAATACGTCACACGATCACATTAATGACCATCACGCTTTATAAATATCAGTTGAAGTAACCTGTTTTACCATAAAAGCCCCAAAACAAACGTTTGTCCTAATAAAAATAAATTTTATGACACCAACATAGGTTTGAACATTCCATTGCGTGCAATTTATTTATTCCATATTCATGCATCATGATAGGGTGAAAAAATATAAAAGTTTAATTTCATAAGAATAATGCAGCAAAGTAAACTGTACAAAAACTAGTACAGGCCTAACTTAGCCCATGATATTACTCAGCATAGATTTGGTTGGACTGAAGCATCTGTTGATTAATTCGACAGTTGGTTGGCAGAACTTCAGTCTAAAAGATCACCTGAGGCATATGTATTGGTCAATTATTTTCAGTGCAAGAATTACAATACATGTTCTATTCATCAGCACTATCAGAAGCCAGGGTCACATTCAGCCTCAGGCCGACAGGTATATGGTCAGTAAGGCCAGCAAGCTGGGTCACAAAAGTGAACTCCTCGATTTCCTGGAGGGAGAAACAAATACAATAAAATATTATTGCTTAACAGACATTCTATTAGGACTGTGATTACCAGTTCCATTTCCTCCTGCCAAAAATGGTGCTTTCCAGGTGACCTAAGGTACCTTTTAGTTTGAATTCAGTTGCAGTGGAGAAGAAGGAGAAGATTGGTGAGGACAGAGAGGGGAGACGCATGGGGAAACATACTGTTCGGCAGTGCTTGGCAATGGAGCTCTCGCGGTAGAGGATGTAATCAATGCGGCGTCCCACCCAGGGTTGGCCAAGCTCGGGGTAGACCATAGGGATGCCTTCCTTGGCCACAGGAGGGGAGATGTACTGATTCCTTAGATCCTCCCTCTCCAATGTCCTACACATGAGTAAGTCAATGGGTGTATACGCATTTTAAATAAAAATAAAGCATCAGGAGCATTAGATCATTACGATGTTAATCTAGGTCCATTATAGGAGACTGCTGGCGATCATTACTGCTGTAATACACTATATACTCAAAATGTTGACATGTTTAGCTTACCTTTGAAGATTCTCTGGGGTCAGTACATCCTCGTTGTACATGGTGGGTTGTTCCAACAAAGTTCCTGAACACACAAACGACATAACAATCATTAATATTTTATCTAAGATAACTAGTTATAATGAAGCCTAAAACAAATAAAATCCCTCACCGATCACCCAGGACTTCTCTTTGCCAGGTCCTGCTCTGCATGGGTCCCTGTAGTCCTCAAACAGTGTATGCTTCTGTTCCAAAGTGTCATCTAGAGACATGGTAAAATATTAGGGATGTAAGAAAATAATGTAAACAATATAAGAGAGTATCATGATATTATGTTTAGTGATACGAGCATCGATTACGAAAAACACAGTATCGATTTTTATTTTACGGAAATGTTATTTTGCAAATATTATTTCTTTGCTCAGATTGCACAAAAGGTTGTACTATGATGTTGGATGTTACAGGGACTTTGATAAATACAAATGCAGATCCCACTGTTTTGCTGGCGTGCACGTAAAGCAAGTCAACTTTGCCTTGCTTACTGTATCGCAATAAATTGATTCGTAACACGTATCCTCTCGCCAGATTCTTGCAGTACACAGCGCTAGTATATGTCTCTTTTTTGAAAAATAAAATTATATACGCACTGACTGAAAACATTATCATTAGATCAAATCAATTAAAAAGACACAAAGATTAAGAGACGCATACACACACACACACCTGGTGAGCAGTTGTCAAAGTTGAAATCCCCACAGAGAACATCAAACACGACTACTTCATCAGGCATTTTGTTTGCAGCCTGAAAGTCACTAATCCACTTGGTTAGCATGTCGAGTTGCTCAAAGCGAATTTGCCCTTCACCTAATTAAACAGAACACAGGACAAAGAAATGGTTTTGTTTCCTGTTATTTCAGCACAGGGGTAACACTTTAGTATTTGCTGTTTTGCAAAGGTATTCTTACAGTCTAAAACTACGAGAGGAAAAACAAGTGTTTCGTCAAGACACAATAAAACTATGAACTTAAAATCTTTTAAAATATTGTGACGGCTTCAATAGAAAGTGTGGAACACTGGAGATGATTTACTCTAGAAGCAGTGATTCTTCTGGAGGTAAGCTGTTGGTGTGGTGTACTGGGGGGCGTGGCTTAGTGGATACAACTATTTCAAGAGCACGGTGAATACAGTCCTAATTATTGTAAATAGAATGAACGCATATGATGGTGTTCACCAGTTGTTACCATGATGAATTAATGAAGGCAAAATGTTGCTAACTCATGATAACGTTAAGCCTTAACTTATGAACGGTCCTCTGATGCTGATAAAAAATAAGCATCAGCGCTTTGACATTGCAAATTTGCCCAGCAGCAAGTATTGTACATTTTGCTCCAGTGCCGCTTTTACAGTGCAAATTAGCGCCACAGCGTGTTGTGTTAGTTTCGTGTCACAGCACAGGAGATTGAGGTTCGCGCGGCTCTCACGGAAACGAGCAAGATCAGACCTCAACTTTGATGGCCTACACACAAAGATTAATGGAAGAAAGAGAATAGCTTCGAAGCGCAGTTAGACAGAAATATATAATATAACTTTTATAAAGATTGGACACTGTATTGGACGCTGTAATAAAATGTTTTGCTAGTGAAATGTAGGCCATCGGACAGGCGCAATGGATTTGAAAGCACTGGCTAGAAGCAGTGACCCTGCCATTTCAGGAGCCGCTAAACACTGCTATGTTCACAGCCTATGGGTACTTTAACATTGGCTAGAACAAAAGGGTATATCAAACTTGCCTTCTGGTGCATGGAGATGTGTGCAGTTAAAATAGCCAATCACTTTCTTGTGTTCATGCGTCTTTCCAATAAGCACCTGTGAGAGATCACAAATCAATATGTATTTGACTACATTATTCCAGAACAATAACATATACAGTAAAGTATTTAACATCAGACAATACCAATAATTATTAAGTAAGCAGTGAAAATATAAACATTTGAATTAAATGAAAAGTAGTACTACAACAGTGTAACATAAGACATATCTTTAGCCAAGGCACCTTAGCAGACAGCAGGCCTTTTGCAGCTAGTGCGTCCTCCCCCTTGCCATTCGGAAAGCAGTGGTACTGAGCCTCCAGCACTGGGAAGCGACTGGCCAAGTATAATCCGCTGTTGAAGAACTTGAAAGAGGAGCAGGTGCCTGGCGGCTGACAGGCATACACACCCACGTCATACAGTATGTGTCCAAACACGGGCCGGAGGGCTTCCGTGAGTTTCCCCGCAGCCCTCTTATCAAACACCTCCTCTAAGCACAGTATGTCCACGTTGGCTGGGAAGAGGGAGGACACCTCCCAGGGCACGTCATCGCCTGGACACAGTCCCTGGGAGCGTAAAGCCTGTGGAGGGTTCCGGTGGCTGGTTCTGCACTGCTGGCTGGAGTTCTGGTTGGTACTGACTATAGGGGCAGGTGACTGAGGAGAGGGCTCCATTGTGTCCTCACAGGGCTCCACATGGTTTCTAGAGATAGAGACAGTAACATCCCCTACGTCGTCCACGTTGTCGGTCCCTGTAGGCTGGGTCTGGTTAACTGTGGCCCCATATGTAGATGGGTTTGTTGCAGTGAGGAGGCTGCATGATGGGCTAAGAGTGCCACAGCTGCTGGGGGAATCGACAAAGATACGAATGTGGGGTCGATTAACAGCATGCACGATGCACTTGCCAATGGTTGCTGCCCGACGCTGTGTGTGCCCCAAGTTGTTGAAACGTGCTAAGCTGTCTGGTAAAAGACATAGGTTAGCAGTAGCGAACCCAAACGTGGTCTTCCCTGTCAGCTCTAAGTCTTGGTTCTTTTCTTCTGCTAACTGAGTTTCTTGGTGATAGGAGAAGGGCCTTCGAGCGGCCTGGAGAGGTGCCCACAGTAGAAAGCCGAGGAAGGCTAAGGGAGCAGTGACAAAGAATAGGGTGAGGAAGATGATGAAGCCAAAGAAAACCTTGAGGGGGTGAAGGTAGCACTCTTGCTCTTGTCGCTGAGTGCGCTCCAAGCTGGTGGACATGCAGACCGCGATGAGTCGGTCAAGGAACCAGAAGCAGGGCATGATGAGGGCCCAACCCACAGCATGAAGAGCCCCAACAAATCCATTAGGGAATGGGGACTGACGCAAGGCCATGCCTTATAACACTGAGCAACAAGGCTCCTAGTAAACTTCATTCAGGCCAAATTCTTATGACAAGTCTGGTTCCATTGACACCTAGAAAGAGAGGGAGAGAGAGAGGGGGGGGGCACAGAAAGTACAGATGTTAAAATATCTAAAAATGTAGTAAGGTTGACTACACCCTCTTGACAAAGCAACATTTTCTAAATAACTCACTATTTCAGATTTGTAGACAGTTGTGCCTTTGTAGAAGGCTGTCAAGGGCCTGACGTTTGCCCTAGGAGGATTACAATGGCTTAACGTTACTGCCTGTCCATGCAATAGCCAGGAGAAAATACATGGGTGTTGCCGCCCAAACATCTTTTAATACAGTGGTTGTAGAGTAGCCTTGTAAAGAAAAGTCACACCTTCAATCACACCTTATTCCTTTCGCTCGAAACAGACTTTACACGTGTCAAAACGAACCTGTCGAGGCTCGAGAGACACTTGTTTCCCAAGCAATGAAGTAGAAACGTCAGATTGCTCAATGAAAACATGCAACATTCCAGTCTTCCGAACATTCGCTAACAGAAAAACGTAATGTACAAGCCCTGGCTAGGTTAATTACCGCACTAGGTATTAGGTACTACTATGGGCTAGAGGCTCCATCGTTATCATTCAAGCATAAACTTTTTATTAAAATGATTTATTTTGCTAACAAGCTAGCTCATAGGTGTAACGTAACACTTACCAATTGGACTTCATTGGCTAGGTTAAACTTGGCCACCGGTGCCGGGTGGTGAGTGCATTCCCAAGCCAAGGAAACTCAGCATCATGGAGTATTACTATTAATGATTGTAATGAAGCTACTGTAGGTAATGTTTCAGCTAGCTAGAAGGAGCGCTAAGCGGAAGTAGAACTCCACCTGATGCAACCCGTTGCTGGCAAGCTGGGCAAGGTAACGTCAGCTTTGGTGGAGAAGCATGGGTGGAGCAGGGGGTTGGCTATAGCATTAACGTTAGCAAACTTGCTATAAGTTCAACGTGATCTCTGTGTCTGCTATAGTATTTAATACTGTCGGCGTGAAGACTTAGGCTAATTCATTTACTATCTACCTCTGTACTAAACTTGGTTCACCCGTCTTGAACAAAACACAGCTCTGTCTTTCTTTCCTAGGCTGTGCGTTGTGTGCAAGTGCGACAGGCCACACCCCTAACTGTGACGGTCGTCTCTTTACTTCGTTGGGCAGTCCGGCTATCAGCCACCTTTACCTGAGTGTGCGCCTGAACAGGAACAGTAGGGAAACTAGGGCTGGATCCAAATTGTCCAAAAAAGCAGCCTACGTCCTCATGACTTTCACTATGTACTTTTCCTTAACCCCGAGGGGAAACGTCATGAGGTTAAGGAAAGATATGGAGAATTCATAAGGACTTAGGAAAAGACAATCGCGTTGCGTCCGACTGCACTTACACTAGGCTACATAGTCATGCGACAGTGGTTTTCGTGGATCGTTAGAGGAGAACTATAGACAAAAAGCGCATCTTAAATACTTCGCCCGTGCGCAATTGTCACCGTGTTGTTTCATATTCTTAATATAAATGTGCGGGCAAGCCAGAGATATGACGTTTCCCCTCGGGGTTAAGAAAAAGTACATAGTGAACGTCATTAGGACGCACTTTAATGGACAATTCGGATCCAGCCCACATTTCTGCAAAACGTCACTGAACTGTCCTAAGGTATACAATATACAGATTACATACTTCTTCAGTGGCCGATAACCATTAAAAAAAAAGTATATATTTGTCATAATGTATTTATGGGAATGTTAGCGGGGAAAGCAGCCTTAGCTTCCTGTTCTTTGATTTTTCCAGTCTAATAAAAGCAAGCTGCAAAATCTTCGGAATTACTGTATTGAGTTTATTCTTCTGGTTAAAAGCTAATATAGTAAATCAATGAGTGTAAGATTGTGGTCAGGCTGCTACCAGAGAAAGAGGGGCTTGCCATCCTGCCTGGCCATATATGACAGGCAGCTGAGCAGCAGCAGTAGGTCCTTCAACAGCTTACTTGGAGCTGTACTAACAAGCACCCTCCTCAGGAAATCTGGGTTGTTATAGCCCTGTTCCTGGTTGCTGTAAACATCAGGCCTCTGCTTTAGGATTCCATAGGTGTTGATGACAAACTCGGTGAAGGTCGGATGAAGTGATATGCTGTACCCAAGTTGATTCAACCTTTTTGTAAGATCAGTGTATCTCTGAGAGAGCTGAAGCCGATACCCTTCATCCACTTTTCCGGTTAAAGGGTGAGTAGAGACCTGTCAGAGGAAAGTACAAAGGGGAACAAGGTATAGAGTTACTACTTTTGTGTTACAGGTTGATTTTATCAGCAATCATACTGGACACACCAATTGAATGCATGCTTACAATTGTATTGTCACAGAGACTCAAATCTATTTGGTGGATTTGAGTTACAGTTTGTATCAAAGAGGCACACACCTTTCTCTGTGAACTGCTCATAGAAGGTATCAAAACAATAGGGATAAATTATAGTTTTATATAACTATAATTATAGTTATAGTTACACTGTACAGCAGAACAGTAGGAAGAGAGCCCTCACCTGAATGATCTTTTCTCTTACATTGAGCACAGTAAAACCATAGAGTCTCGCCTGGCCCTGGAAAATATGGGCCAGAATTCTCCTATCCAACTGGAAGGCAATCTCTCCTACCAACCTTTCTGGATCTGAGGTTACAATCACAATTGTGTCTAATCTATAACCATAGGTCCTACATATTTTAGACCCTGTTTTTATAGATCCAACAAATAACACATTAACACCTTTCATTTAACACACCTTTAACCTTTTGAGAAATGTAAGCTGACGAATACATTTCAAAGTTCTTTTGTTTGGGTTCTGTGTGCATGGAGTTCTTCGTGAAAGAACCAAAGTTGATCGGAGACGATGTTTTGTGGATGCATTTGGCATTGGTTTGCTGCAGGCCACTTCTAAATCTACCTTCATCAATGGTATCTTGCCATGAAATTGTTGTTTTTCTACCTAAAGATATACACGTAAAAGCATTATTTTACAGAATTCCAAAGTAGTAGTGGTAACGTCTGGTTTGAAAACAAAAAAAGCAAACGTTCTAGGCAAGACCTTGAATGACATCTAGTGGTGAAATGAGAAAATATCAATATAATTTATCGATCATTGGATGAAATAAAACTTATTCTGTTCATACTATGACTGTAATGGGGACCCAGATATTACGAATAAGTTACCTGTCGAATCCGTAGTAATATCGCTTGAGGAATTCTGAACTTGAGCCCGTAGGTCAACATTTTCTTTTACAAGTCCCAACATCAGTTTCAAATTGTCATTCTCCAGACGGAGCTTTTCGTTCTTTGCCCTGAGTGATGCTCGATCCTGCTGCGTAGTGTCCATGGACGCGTCTCGACTTCAAGCGTCTACAAGCGTTCACCAGTTCAAACACAACTCAACAGAACATAATTGGACATCCCCTGGATATGTGAATCTATGTTATTGTTCCATAAGTGAAAAGGAAAAAAAACACATTATGATGTCATAAAGTGGGCTTTATTTGTGCTTTAACGTGTCACAATTAACGGTCAGAGATGCTCTACTGGAGGTTACAAAACGGCTCTGGGCTACACAACATTGGTTCGACAGACACCTGACCAACATTGTGTCAGATTTGTTTATACAGAATAATAATAGTAGCTTCCTACATTGGTAAGATGCGTGTGAACGTTTAACACATTTTTTGAGTAATGCATTACTTAATAGATAGATTATAAATACAACTGTGTTTGGGATTTTAGTACCGCTGGTCATACAGCTAGCTACTCTTGTAGTACATTATATAGTTCCTGTTGTTACATTGTGCTGCTTTGTTTATTGATTTGTCAAAGGCTTTTGATACAGTTAATCACAGATTACTTCTGGATGGATTAGCATTAAAACATTTTTCTCAAGAGTAGTCGAATTTGTATTTTAGATTAGCCAATGATTTTGGCTAATGTTTGAAAAAATATTATCATGTTACAAGTTGGCTTAAAGCCATGCAACTGTTGAAATAAGTTCAATAAAGCAATACAATTTAATTGAGTACCCTACATACATACTGCAAAGTTGACTAATATGCCACATCAAACATACACATAAACTAAAGCAAATACATTTGCTTTAGAGATTTGAGGATAAAAGTTCATTCAGTTTCGTGATTTTCCAACAATTGAAAGAATATACAGGAAGATGTTAATGATGTCAGTGTACAGGTTGAGAGCAGCAAACACATACTCTTCTGGACTCAGTGAAAGTTGTTTGTTGCCCAGCAGCAGCTGTGTATCCACAGCCAAGAACTGTAATCAATATAAAAAAAAAGTCAATTTAAATCTAAGCATGAGGACTAATCTAGATATTGACGGGCGAGAGACATTGATAATTTTAAATTACAGTATGTTACCACTCATCAACTAGCAGGCCTTGGACTTACACAAGTAAAAAGCAGTGCCCCCAAAGAAGCATAGACAATGTTCAGGATCTTATTGCGGATGAAGATGCAGAGGATGGCAAAGATGAACAGAACAATGAGACACACAAATAGCACACCCCGGCAGGAAGTGAAGTCATACTTGGTCTGGGGAAAAAAGTAGAGACGTCATAGAGCTTGATAAGGTGTATGAATATCATATATCCTACCGTATATCGAGCTTATCACTGCAAAACATCTCAGATGAGAGGACAACTAAACTGTGTTAAGTGAGTAACAGACAGATCTACAAGATATGGACCTGCAGAGAGAAGCAGACCACAGTGAAGCAGACACCAGCAGTGATGCCCACAGCCATGACCACAGCTTCTGTGTCATAGAAGCTGGCTATCATCCCCACCATGTAGGACATGCATAGTGTCAGGATGGACTGTGAAAAGAAGATTAGATTACATTCAGTTGACATATTTTCACTGAAAGGCCTTTTCTTAAAGAACATTCATTTCTTATTTAGAGCCTATTTGATGTGGTACACATCTTCGATTGGTTTTGTGAGTTAGAGGGTCTGGGTTGTTGGCGGTTAAAACAACAATCAGACATTAACAACGTTGGAATCAATCTACTGTTGGAAACAGACAATCTTACTAATGCAATCAGGTTCCATGGGTGTCTGCGGCGGACGTTTCCACAGCAGCTAAGTACGATGAGGGCCACAAAGAAGATGGCATAGGACACATAGTAAGTCCATACATGCTCCTGTACAAATGCTTTGATGTCGTCCACAAAGGTGAAGATTGCCACAAAAGAGAATGTTACTGTAAGTTGGAGAGTCAACACCATGAACACCTGGAGTGGAAAAGGGTACTTCTATTAGACAGAGAGGATTGCTGCATAGCACACGCTTGTGATGACATATCACATATACACATGAACAATGTACTTGCACAGCACACAGCATATTATTAATAAGCACTTTTAGATACATTCTCTGTGTCCTTACCTTCCTTATAAAGGCTCGCCTGACGTTCTTGTCCTCTAGCCCAGTATTAAACTCACTGTCCTCATAAAAGGCTGGGGCGTCCTCGTTATGGTAACCAGCGTTGTCTCTTGGGTCTGCTTTGTTGAAGGAAAGACTAAACTCAGAGCCGCAGAGAAAGCCAAATGCGTACTCTCCCAATTATAATTTAAAAACAGAGATACTCACCATTTCCATTGAAACCCTGATTATATGGATCTGAGGAGTACATTGACGTAGACGGGTTAGGGCCAAAGAATGTGGGCGGCGGTCCAGGAGCACCCGGAGTGGCCTGGGAATACATTGGTTGCCCAAAAGCACCAGGTGGAGGAAATGGGAGCCCCCCAGGTGCAGGCCCCCCAAACATGGGTGGCATCCCCTGCATGTTTGGACAGTGCATGGCCATCCCAAATCCAGGAGGATTTAATTGTTCAAAGACTGAGTTTGGTGGCACTCCGGCATAGGTGGTCTTGTCCTGAGACATCACCAGTTGGAGCTGCTTTGGCGTGTGCTCTGCAGAGATTGCTTACAATAACACACTGAAATAATGCCAGGCTATTGTAAAAGTGATTATGATGAAAAATATTTATAAATACAAGTCATATTCTAGTTTGCTTTAACACTGAATTTATTTTTCGTGTTCTAAGAGGATGTTAGTCTTTCACTTGCTGCAGCTTAGCCTTCACCTATACTTTGTTCTTGAGAGAGAGAGAGAGAGAGACTGACTGATTGCGTGTCAAAGGTTATGACAAGCTGACTAAACTCAGTTAAATAACACAATACACAAACCTCTGGATAAATTTAGTAGCTTAAACCCCAATAATTATTCTAGAACTAGAGTATAGCTCGTAGTCCAAAGTGCTGCCAAATATATACACATATAAATAAAAAAAACGGACATATTGGGCAGACAAAACTCACATTACAAGATAAGTTTCCTCCAAGTACGTAAATCCTCTCGTATGTGTTGAGTTGAATTGCAGATGTTGCGCAGAAATAGCCTAAAAAATAAGTCGCTACGGTCCGAACGATCTACAAACGTGTACATAGACTTGGCTGTTATCTAACAAACCAAGTGGCCACTCTAAACCGAAACCTTCTTGTCTCATGAACGCGCTCGTATTGCGCATAGGTTATAACTTGATAGTGGCATTTTTTTTTTTTACATTAGAAAGAAGGATCGTTTAAATTGTGGATGAGCGCACCATACTAAACATGTTTATTGTTAAACAGTAACGCCAGAATAAACACATGGAAATAAATAGAAACATACCCAAACTAGCCTTTAGATGTCAGCAAACTGTTCGTCATCTGCATGCCAGTGACCGGTAACATGTAGCCTACATTGCTTTTAGCTGAAGAAGGACTCGTAACTGTAAATCCAACGGTTGTCCTAAGAATAGAGCAGC
Organism: Galaxias olidus; assembly: GCA_026901105.3. Taxonomy (NCBI): domain Eukaryota; kingdom Metazoa; phylum Chordata; class Actinopteri; order Galaxiiformes; family Galaxiidae; genus Galaxias; species Galaxias olidus. The sequence continues at coordinate 666,002 of JAPMUY010003746.1, forward strand.
ACAGGGTTAACCACTTAATTAGCTGAATCCTCATTCTAGTTGTATGACCAACTTGAAGGTTGTATTTAACCATTAAAGGAGTTGTAGACTGATTGAAGGATTCACAACAGGTGGGTAAAAAGAATAGATTGTTTGTGCTGTCATCTTTGGTCCTTGCAGACTTAGATGGTTGCAGCTGTTCCTAACTGCAAGGCTACACCAAGGCGTGCCAGTAAACATGTTGCGCTAAATCACTTTATTTGCTGTTATAATTTGAAAGTGATTTGATATCATAGAAAGTAATTTTAGAACCTGGTTCGTTTCACAGTTGATCTACTCTGTTAATCACGCATGTGGACGATGGCTGTTTAACGAGAGATTTTTCTGGTCAGGGTTGTGAAATCAGGGAAGCAGCCCTCTTGCTATTTTGGTGTCATTGCAAAGCAGGCTTGTATTACACATGGGCATCTAATTCATTTCATAATGCAACATCTGATGGACGTTGACACAATTGCAATACTGTCCAGTGACAGAGAAATCTAAAGCAAATGTGCTTGTTGGAGTAGGCCTACTTTGTGTTGTGAAGCTGTACTTTGTATGTTACCAGACATGTTTTGTAATGACATTTGTTGTGTTGTGTCAAGTGTATAAGTAGATCTTTATAAAGCAACAACCCTATATGCATGTTAAATATAAAGTAAAAACACATTAGTAAAGACTTAAAGCAACACTTAAGGTACGTTCCATAGTGACAATGGCACCACATTTTATCTTTTTTGACACATGAAACCAGGTGGTATGAAACCGTTTGGGTTTCAATAAGTTGCATTGTGGGGCCAGTCAGACTAGGTTCACAGTTGTCACAGTTTGTAAGGCAGACTATTTTCTCACCTGTTCTACTCAGCTGTCTTAAACCCCACTCTACATAGTTTACCCTTAGGCTACTGCATCATAAGACCTAGTGTCTGTGATATATACACTGGCAATAATGAAAACCTCCTTATTAGTCTAAGAGAAAGCATAATGAAGCTGAAATATTTTTGTACTATTGGAGCTTGTTGTGTGAAAGTTATAAAAGTGAACTGTTAAAGAAAATTGCACTGTGGAAGGTAAAACTGCCTTTATTCAATTTGTGTAATGATTGCATTTTAAACAATCATACAAAAATTACATCAGTTGAAACAATTATTGTCCTGGCAAGAAAAACAATATTCTTATAATAATCAATTATGTATTTGAAGTATTAAAAAAGGATATATGCCAACAACCTTTTCTCAGGCAGTTTACGTATAAAAAGTACCAAAACAGTACAAATTCTAGCAAAACAGTGCTAAAACAATGTTTCTTTTAATGTAAATTAGTGTTTCCCTACAGTTCATCTGTCACGCTTTCAACGTACTTTTTTTCTGTCATTGACAGAATAAACCGACTGACAGACAAATATTTTGGGGGGAAATACATAGTAGAAAGGGTGCAGAATCTTTGTCCAATTAATTAACATATCCAATAGTTTGAGGTACAAACAGAATTAAAACATGGGCAGAAAAGCAATAATTCCTAATAGATATCTCAAAACCAATATTTAAAGGCATAGGATGAAAAAAACTTTCTGGTTCTCTTAAACTAAAACATCCACATGTATTCCTTATTCATACCTTTTAATTACCAATACCTCTGAGCTACCAAGTAGCAGCATTCATGTTTTTCCTTAGATCTGATCTTTTAGGGACAAATGTTATCAAGTTTACATTGCAGTTTTCCATTGTAAGCCACTTCAAGTACAGCTATCGATCTTACAAAATGTTGTCCCTTTAATCTTAAAAAAATGCATAGCTTAATACTGTAAACAAATCCCAAAATAAAATACCAACCATTTTCGTACTAAATATTAGAATGCGGTCAAAATATTGTTTGAAAAATCCAACACGTTTAACTCGAGTGCACTTGTGAAGGCAATACAAAACAATTATTGATTGAAAAAAATCAGTTTGACTTGACATTAAATTTACAGCAATGTTCAATTGTTAAGGCCCAGTTAGTACTTACATAAGTGTTTTTAAATACTTTACTGTTGAATAAATATTAAATATAGATATTATAATGAGAATACTGATATAATTTTAATAATAATGTACAATAACTCCTTAATTTTCTCAGTTCTGTGGGTTATTTGGTAAAAAACCACTGAAAGAAATGAAGCTGAGGACAGGCAATCTCTTCTGCATCCATCTCAGTCATCTCTCAGCTGAACAGCTCACTCCGGCCTCACAACACCTCTACACTACAATGTCCTGGGGAGGAGTCTGACCTCCCCTTTATTCTGTTCAACCGACTCTCCGGTCCTTACTGCATGCGGTCCGTCTGGAGCTGCTGAGGCTGGTACTGGCTGTAGGCAGCAGCTGCTGCAGCGGCACCTGGGGTGGCAGCCGCTGCCAGTGGCTGCTGGACGGCATATCCATAACCTGCTGCTGCCATGTAGCCTGCCGGGGCAGGGGAGGCCGCGTATGGGTACTGCTCATAGGCAGCGGCCGTGGCAGCAGCAGTGGCAGCAGCAGAGTAGTGGGCATAGGCGGCCCCAGTGTAGTCCAGGTAGGGAGAGGATGCAGAAGCAGCACTTGCAGCAGAAGGCTGAACATGAGGTATGACCATGCTGGGTTGAACAAAGGCTTGTGGGTAGACATAATGGGCTGGGATCCTGTAGGACACACACAAACATGGGCTCAGAGCAGAGACAATGCAAGTCAGCTGCAAGCTCAGGAAACTGAATAGCAGGCTCCACAAAAACATCAACCCAAATCCAATTTTTTAACACAGCAAAACCATTCCATGGAAGAGACCCTGCCTAGGAGAAGAAAAGCATAAACACCTAAAGAAAAAACTGCTGATGTTTAATTTTAAGTTCAAAAAGCATTTGAATCAAACATACTGATATGAGGCATTAAGAGACGAAAGCCCAGCTCTACGCCCATCGATAGTGATCAATGGTTCTCAAAATGCGAGCTTAACGCACAACACCCAAACACAAATCAACAAAAGTTGTGAACTGAGCTCCACTACCACCACACATACAGGCATGCCCATACATGTTAATGAGTCCTTCAACACAAACGCAAAGTGAAGTCAAAGTGGCTTTGTGAAAAAAAACTAAATAAAAATCAATAAAATAAACTTGAATAAAAGTTGGTAAATGCCAAGCTTTGTGAAGTTGAGTTGGTTATGGCTTGTTCAAACACAGTAACTTTAGTAAACGAGTGGCCACTAGGTTGATTCAATCTTCCAAGTAGAGCCCCGAACACGATTACGTATTCAGTTACAGTAATGCGTTTGGTAAGCAAGTTTTTATTATCTGTAACCATGTTTTTATTACCGAAAACCGACTATCTGAACCGTGCTGCTAATATGCAAAATATTACATATCACAAAAACCTATTTATATATATATATATATATATATATATATATATACATAGTAATAATAGAGAGAGGGTGAGATTTGAAAACCTTTAGAATACCAAGAATGAAAGGGATATAAATTTAAATATAAACAAGTATCTGCGCAGATTTGGTTGGGCAGTCACCTCCAGAAACCATGTAGATAGCAGATGTTAGGGTATTAAATCTGTCCTTAGATGTGACTTTCTTTCCCCTACAACACACAGGCACAGAAACTGACACTGACACACACAAATGTCTACTTGACTGACATGAGAGGCTGGAGGCATGCTATTTTCTGCTACCCTTGTCATCCCAAAAGGACAAGCTGAGCTTCTCTCCTTCAGCAACACATGGCATAGCACTTGTCAACTCAAATGGCTGCCTATATGTCACTCACTCCACTGTCTCACTGACCTTTCCGTTCCTTTCTTCTTTCTGTCCCAAGTATCAGCTAATCATTGTCAGGGCTTACTTTTCAGTTACTTTGGACCTATTTCTCTAATAGCTTTTCAATCGACGTAAACTGATGTGTGTAAACCTTACCTTTCAGGGGGAATAGGGTCAAACTAAACATCATTGCAGTGTTAGTTCCAAATAGGAACATCCCCTTTAGACGGTGAGTCAAATTTAAAAATACTCGTTTCTGTGCTGAACTGGCTAAACACACACTATAAGTGAGGAAGGTTATTTAGTAGTCCGGGGCTAAATAAAGATTATTATTTTTATTTTTTTTATCACAGGAGCACATGGGCTCAAAACACGGCCAAGCAGGCTTGTGGGCACATGCTTTCTGCCCACCTGTTGTCCGCTGGTGAGCGGCCTGTCTGAGCCGTACATTATTAAGGGCACTGCTGAGTGACTCCCATTTTCCATCTGAATTTGAGAGGCCTTGTAGATCACCCTTACAACTTACAACTGCTGCCTGAAAAGGGGCGCTCTAAAGCTAACTGTATTCCCAATTTCTAAATTCAGTTTGTGCATACAATTAAAGTAATTCAAATGCTCTGCGATGAAATCAGGTAATATGAAAGGAAAATGTGGATTTATTTGGACTGGGTTTACTTTATATATGTTTTATACCCACTTGAGCATGGCCTTTACACTAAAGTCGGTAATCTACAACTCCGGTAGATTTGGTAATATTAGTCAGTCCAACATTCTTAATCACATTTTTTCATTACTATGAACATTATTGACAATTAGGCCTATAGAGAAACATAAATTATAAGTGATCTGATATGCCCCTTAGGTACGTACACTACGAATAAGAAGATTATCCTTAATACATTTGTTCTTAAAAGCTAGGAGTGAAAGCAGTGGGTTAATGAGAGAAAAACACAGCATAATGGTAAATGAACAAAATTGTGAAGGAAAAAGAACTCCACCATGCAGGCCAAAAGTAGTTTTGTTGCGGGGGATAGATTGTCAAATTATTTCAGCATTGTTGTTGATAACCTCCCCTTGACAACAAAACAGTCATCGTAATGTTAACTGAAAACAGGAAAACAGGCTAAAGCACAATCAAACATTAAAAAGTGAAAATACCCCATAACAGAGTTACAACTCCCTATCATAACTCCCAAAGTCTGCAAAAACTCCTGCAACCCCACTGCAAGTAAAGATAAGCACACAGTTAAGCTGAAAACCACTTCATACTGGAACCAAGCCACACACCAATATATGGACCATAAAATACTGTACAAAAACAACAACTTCCATGCAACTACAGTAATCACCATTTCAGCTTGTTTGTGTGAATCAGAGTAAACTGGTAACACTTTAGTGATCTGCCCAATGCAGACTCAGCTATTCCTCAAATCATCATGTCCCTTCATCAGCTATTTTAACCGTTATCGACCCTGTCAGATCAGAGAGAGATAAACAACATTGAATCAATCCTTAAAGAGCTGCGGACAAACAATTACTTTTTTTAATCAGTGCCAGGGGAAGGTGCACACGTCAGTCGTACTTCACTCAGCATTAAACAGGAGGCTAAAATCTGGGTACAATAGTCAAATACGGTAACAAACATGTCAACTCATTAGTGATAATGACATGACAGTAATGCAACAAATAGATTTTTTTAACCATGCATAATTACAGTATGAAATTCTCAAACTGATATTTTGTCCTGCAAAAAGACTATGCATTTCAAAAAGAACAAACGTGTGAAACTTTGATATTACATACCCATAAGGCCTTTGGATGAAGGCTGGGTGAATTTGAGGCACACCAAATGAGAAGCCTAGAATAGAAGGTCGATTTAGTCATAATTTACTGAACGCCTGAATGATGCACACATTTGAAAGCCATACATAAACTATTAAGATGCTCCACAATATTGCTACTTGGCATTGCATTATTAGCATGTGTGTGTAAAAACATTAAGGCAGCGGTCATTGTACGCCACCTTGGTCGTCCAAGCTGTGAAATAAACCTGTAGCACAGCCTTCCGCCAGCGCGTCCAGTCCCATACCTGGCTGCATGACCCTGGGCTTGGCCCCCAGGTAGGCCAGGTTCACATTGGCTTTCCTGCCGTCAATGATTGGGTTGGGGTCCTTACAGGCTCGGTCTGCAGAGGTACGGTCTCCCATTGTCACCTGTGGGCAGCATGGAGAAGTTTCCATTTTAGGATCTTAAAGTTTAACTTGTTCATTGCAAAGCTATCTTCAGTGCATTGCCTGGAAACAAAAAGTTTTAGTCCTTCCATTTGAAGCACTGTGTGGCCAATTGGCCAGTCAGCAATTATTTAAAGAACAGGCAGATAAATAATGCAAGAGTTTACCCCTGGCCTGACTAATGAAAAACAGTCCTGTAATCAATTAAGAATTAAATAAATTATAATCATGCTGTAACCTTTTAACTAGCAATTTGGTAGAGAACGAATTCGTTGCTTATGTTTTATGTAACTTCAAGAATAACTCAAGATCTGTCAAGGCTCAGCAATGCAACATCAGCTGTTCACCAACGACATCCAAATAAAGAGTATATTACTTACGAATCCATAACCTCTAGATTTCCCCGTTTGTCTATCTGTGATGACCACAGCTTCATCAATTTCACCGAAGACTTCAAAGTATTTCCTGAGACTTGAGTCCGTGGTGTGATATGGAAGGCCCCCCACAAAGATCTTCGTATATGTGGTGTCTTTCTGTGCTGAGTGCATCATTTGCATTAGTGCAGATGGTGGGAAACAATGTTTCCTCGAAAATAAATAATATGGAAAACGGCGCAAGTTCTCTCAACGCAGGTTTGGTGAATGGATCCGAGGTAGGTTGCGAACTATACACGCTAACACCTGTTACACAGGCAGAAAGTATTCAGATAGGCGTGCATGTCCGTGTAACCCCACCCACATTTCACTTCAAGCGACCCGCTGTCTATTTTTCTCCACCCCCCGGCCATACAAGTGCATGTTGTCAGACCCAGACATTGACGACGACACGGAGCACTCAAATTAATAGTTGGCTTGGCCTAAAGAATGAAAATTTATATTTTAAGAAGTGTTTTGTCTCTATTACTTAGTATTCTGAAGCAAAACATTTTTTAAAGGAATAATTCAAAGGTCACCTATATTTAGAGCTACGAACACACAGCTGAGGTCTTAAATTAGTTTAACCTTGGTTGATAGTTCAATGGTGTTAATCCAGCACATTTTTTTGTGCATTGTAAAACACACTTCAATTGACCCTCACACTTACAACACACCTGTTGACTCACAGAAGTAATGGGGTCAACATGGACAGCTGACAACTGATCTCAAAACAAGAGTGTCACAGTGCTTTTGGCATGGACTCCTTGAAAGGGTAGGATTTCAGAACCTTTAACTTACCCCATAAGATAGTCTATGTTTGAGACATTGGGTATTTAGCTTTGAGAGTATCCCAAACAAATGATGGTGGGTTAGAAACTGGCAAGTTGTTTTACCTGCAAACAGGTTTGCATGCCCCATTTATCTCTGGAACAGGGGCATATTGTTGCCCCACGGTGATACAGCTTAAATGTGGAAAAACAAGCAAACAACATCAAACTATCTTAGTAAATATCATAATCTAAACATTGTTTCCAAAAAAGATATTGTAGGCAACTTTGCCGAGATGCTCACATTAAATGTAATGGGCACCAACAGCAGTTTATAGCAAATAAACACAAAAGACTCACTAAAGATGTAAATAAAGAGGCAACAAAGGTTTTAGATAATAAACATTCTGTATTCTAGAACATTTTGTACCAATTAAAACAGCTTGATAAGATACATTATAAATACAATTCTGTACATTATAACATTGTATATACTATGTTCAAATATTTTTTATATACAACTCCGTAAGGGGAGAGCAGCTTTGATATCTTTGTTAAAGTAAGGTCTTGGGTTTCTATCATTTTTTTGAAATTACAGCATGAATGACTACCTTCTCAGTTCCACAGATAACCATACGCCAATATGCTCCCATAAAAATAGAGCTTCCGAGAACTTTTCAGTTTACAAAACTATTTTACATCTTTTCCATTACCTGATATTTCCCAAAACCCATTCATACAACCCTGTTTAAAAAAAACAACGTAAGATTTTGTTGGCATTGAGTACCTCTAAAATATTTCAAGAGACTCCTTAATAAAATGAACATATAAAATGCATTCAGAGGATTAACAGTACAACCGCGTAGTCAAAATAGTTGGATGGCATTTTGAATGCCTCTGGGCATCACGTCAAATACAAGCTTTAGGTCCACACATTTGCTAGTGCATTTCCATATGCTAGTCATCCAAACACATCATTGGAAGCTGTCCATAAAACACTCTGCAGTATACCTGTCTTCATAGAAACAGGGAAATAAGGCATAAGGAGGGCCAGGCTCGAAACCACGTCTAGCCGTTTCATACGGTTGATCAAAGTGATGTCTCTGGGCTTGTCAGTTTCCTATCACTTCAGAGGTAACAAGCAGTTAAATACTTGGAAACACAAAGGAAATGGAAGACAGTTAAGGGACTCTGCAAAGACCCTCTCCATTGAAAGCAGTCAGACAGCAATGGCAGCAGTCCCAGGATCACTGGGAGGATTATTGTCTTGTACTTCCATAGTGTTACAGTACTCCAACAAGATTAGTTAATATTAGTAGACATGATAAAACACTGAACATTGCAAGCGATTTATGGCACTATGCATTACACAAGTATATATTCTGTATAATCCCACATACCCCCACATACCCCCCCCCCCACACACGCACGCGCGCACGCGCACGCACACGCACACACACACGTCTCTCTTCCTCACACACACACATACACACACACACACACACACACACACACACACATCTCACATGCGTGCATGCATACATACATACACTCGTATGAAAAATAAGATATCTAGAACAGCAGATATGGATCCCTAGATCTTTGGCTACCCCTGATATATCATGGCGACTAATACAAAAGGGATAAGAAGCTGCTATCAACAGTAGTACATTCTTAATATTCCACAGAATTCCACTTTTTAACTTGAAGGGATGATAGTGATTTCCCCCAAAATATGACCTAATGCTCAATTAATAAAATGTACTATGTGAATAAATGTTTGTAGATAGTTTTTTTTTCCGGAATTAGAGTTCTGTGAAAGTTCATTTCACTATTAAAAACAACGTGATAGAAATTATAGAGAACATATGTGCATATTGAACTCCAAGTGAACAGATATACCTTCCTTAAATGCGAGTCAGATTACATTTATGCAGGATTTACACTCAAGAGATATAGGTGGAAAGAGTGATGTATTATAAGGAGGAGAGGAGTCATCTGGGTCCTCTTCAGCTGTTGCATAGCGACAGCTGGCTCATTGAAGGTCCTGTCCAGGACCTTGAGACCCCCTAGGAGGAGCGATGTCCTGCCTGGGCTTATCGGACCACACTCTGAGGGTCTGTGTCCATAGAAGGTGGTCCTTTGGTGAGACGAGACGGTTTGACAAACACACCGTGGCCCGGGGGGCAGCGAAAGTACACCCTGCCCTGGACCGTCCCATTGTGTTTGCCTGGGGGGAAATCGGAAGAGACCAAGGCAAATGTTATATGGAGTTACATATTTAACAAGTTAAAGAGCAAAGTATTGACCGAATCAAACCTGGCAAGACTAATATTCACATTACTCACCCACTGCCAAGTCTAGCTGTACACCAATCCAGATCCCCTTGGCAAACTCCACTCCACCAACATAATGTACAGTCCCACTCCTCTTCCCCACCCACACCTGCTCTCCAGGGGCCATCCAGTCAGGGAGCTGGGCCACAGGCTGGCTCTCATCTCCACTGGAGTCCCCCGAGGGCTCAGCACTGCTGGGGTTGGGGCTGGGACAGGGACTTCCATGGGGCAAGTCTCCCTGAGCGGGCTCCTGGATAGGGGGCTCTCCTCCCCCTCTTCGCTGGGCTGGGCCAGGGGCCGGGGAGGTGCAAAGTGCTACACATAAACCCTCTGTACCTTTTGGATGGAGACACACAGGGGTTGGGGCACTTCCAGGGTGAGTGGCCTTGTTTAAGGCAGCAAAGGCCATCTGATTGCCGGTGACCTGTGACACAGCCGTCTCATCTCCCTTTTGTTCCCCAGTGGACAGACGTGGGTCAGACTGCTGCCAAGCCTCGCCAAAGTGTTCGTCCTCTCCAATGCCGTCGTCTGCCCCTTTAAAGTCAGTGAACTCCTGGCTTACGCTGAGCACACAGCTGTGGGGGAGAGGGGAGCCGTGCTGCTGCTGCTCTGGGCTGGTGGTAGACATGGCAGGGAGGGGGCCAGGGTGCTGGGTATCTTCACTGGATGAGAGGCATTTGGAGTGGGTGCAGCAGCCTCTCCGTGTGGGACAGGAAAGGGGCTCAGAGGGGGGGTCTCGCTCGGGGTCTCTGGAGGAGGTGTGGATCTGGTCGGAGCTCTCGCTGCCACTGAAGGGCAGGTCGGAGAGGGTGGCGTTGGAGGCGCTGTGGGAGAAGTAGCCACTGGTGCAGCTGCTGAACGTGGGGCTGCGGGGCACTTCTCTGTCCCCGCCCCGGCCCACACCTCGGCCCCCTTTGGCATCAGTGCGTCCACACAGCGCCCCCTCCTGGCCATACAGGGTGGCGTTGTACACCTCAAAGTTGGCAAAGTCCTCTGGGATGTAAGGCTGGTGGCGGTTGTAGTCCTGAGAGGCCATGGCCAGACTTAAGGCCGTGTCTAGGTCGGTCTCCTCTTCCTCGGAGTCCTGCTGACCAAATGAACACGGCAGGACAAAACCACCAGGGACAAAGTCAGCCACACACACGTCAGGCGCAGCGGGGGGGCTATACCTACTATATTCTCATGTCATAGTGACTGAAGACAATGAATGTGCTAATGACATGTGGGTTGATGTTGAAAGATGACATGCTTGACAGCTGACATGCTACACTGGAATGTACAGTTACATGTTTCTGTTTCAGTCCTGTGTCTGCCATCTGGCTTTTTGGTTGCTCGGGCGGTTGTAATATGCGAGAAGGGGGATGTTATAATAATGTGTGTGCATTGTTCACGCTGGTGTCGGACACTGCGTCGCGGAGCTTCCCGCGGGCCTGTCTCTGTGGGACACTTACGGCGGCGCGTGGCAGTGTGTGGCTGAGCGGCTGTCTGCTGGAGGAAGTGGAGGTGAGGGTGGAGGAGGAGGAGGAGGAAGAGGAGGTGGAGGGGATGCAGTGGCCCTCGCTGCCCGCCCTGGGACGGTGCCAGGGAGAGGGAGCCGGGGGGAGCAGTGCACGGCTGTCCACGCATGAGCGCATGCTCTGCAGATGGGTCAGAACAACAGCACACACTTCACACACACAGGCATGCATGGAGCTCGGCAGTCTCTGTGTTCAGTCCATGGCATTCAGAAGGGTTTAGAGAGAGTATAAGTGACACAGACGTGCAGTGTGAGATTGATGGAAAAACAAGATGTTGGTTAGTTTTAATGTTTGGAATAGCCACACAACACCCTGGGTATTCTGGAGATCGGTGACCTGTGGTGTGGCATTCCATTTCCACAGCAGGGATCCATACTTGGCCAACTCACCTCAAACTCTCTCTATTTTGTTTTAATCAAAAGCACCAAATGACGGTTTTCTCTGCATAACCATCACCTGGATGATTAGGTAGTATGTGTGGCTATTCCTTGATGAGGTTACAGTTCTCTGAGTTGTGCAAATCCGGTGTAGTGCCCAGACATTAACACTGTGGGGGAGACTGCATTATAGAGCATCGACCTCTTCATTCGTTAATACAGATCAGATCAGCCATTTTAATCATTAGTCAACGTCACGCAGCTTTAGCATTACAGTCCGTATTCAGTTCAAACAGGGTTATCCCATATCACAAGGAGACGAGGAGGACACAAACACAAAGGGGGGGGGGGGGGGACTTGGCCAGGGGAGAGATCCGGGCTGACAGAGGTCTTACCTCCTGTCCCAGCAGTGGCCGTGCCTCCAGGGCTTTCTTTGCCTTGTTCTCCTCCTTGACAGGTAGCAGGGACTTGAGGAACTTGGGAGGCTGGGGGGAGAGGACCTTGAAGGGGCTGGAGTTGAAGAAGGTGGGGCTCTCTGGTACCAGTCCTGAAAAGCAGCACGGACGTTGTCAGTCACCACTCACCCTGGGGACGGGTTGAGCATTTGAGTGTTGTTGTAGTCTAGTCTTATTTTCCGTACTGTACCTTGGCCCTCTTTGTTTTTGGTGGGTGTCATACACAGGACGCTGTCTTGTAGACTGCAGTTTGTGGCATCCTCATTATTCTCGCATTTGCCCTAGACATTGAAACACGACCATTAAGATTTTGTAATAAAACGTACAAGTAGTGCAATTAGTGTAGTACAAGCAAGCAACACAATAGTATAAAACATATTTTAAAAAACTATGAAATAAAACAATAATAAATAAACAGACTTCTTTCGCAAAGCGGAGCAATGAATTGCAACAGCAGATCATTATAGATTTCTTTCGGTATTCTGAATAAACAGTTTCCTACCTTACAGTCTTCCTCCTCATATCCACGTAGGTCTGTTTTACAGCAGGAGGACTGTATCAAAACAGAGGACAAAAAGAGGTTACACACCATCCTTCACTTCAGGGTAATTTCCCAGTTGTAATGTGCTGTCGAGGACCCTCTTACATGCTGTACGTTGGGGGTGCTGATGCTCCTCCTCAGGTGTCGGCCTTTGACTGACAGCGCCTCCTTCACCGTCACAGCCTGCGGAGACAGAGGAAAAGAACGTGGTCAGAGGCCGTGCCAGCCGAGGTTAATCTGTGTGTGTGTGTGTGTGTCTGTGTGTGTGTGTGTGTGTGCGCGCGTGTGTGTGTGGAGCACATCCTAATGTACCTGGCGTAACCTCTCCAGACTGAGGATGTTCTCCACCTCGAGAACTCCTCTGGTGTATTTCTCTATGTAGCTCTCTCCATCCTGGTTCTCCTCGCTCTCGCCGCGCGCCGCCATCAGGGCCAAGGTCTCCCTCTCCTCAGGCTCCTCCGAGGCCTGCCCAGGAAAGAGCACACACACACACACACACACACACACACACACACACACACACACACACACACACACACACACACACACACACACACACACACACACACAGGGACTCACATGGCAACCCAAAACAAAAGGAGACAGTTTGGGGACGGGCTGGCGTCCATTACCTTTGGTATGTTGGACACAATTTCGTAGGTTACTCCACAGGAGTAAAGGGTGTTCTTCAACGACATTCGTCTCTTGAGACTCTGAGTGAAACTCTATCAGAGAAAAACCACAACACTGACTTTCCACAACTGAAAAATAAAGTCACTGACAGTAAGAGCCTGAGAACCGCGCTGTAAACCCCCCCGGGGGCCAACCTGCTTGTTGTAGATGTTGACGGCGATCCTCTTGCGGACCACCAGCTCCATGGAGGCCGGGTGGCTGAGCTGCACCGTAGCTTTGATGATCAGGTAGATGCGCTCGTTGGGGGACGTGACGCAGTTGAGGTGCACCGAGTCGTGGATGGAGGAGTCCCAGGAGCACACTGCTGACACCTGGTGGTCGACAGAGGCATTAACCCAAGGTGTCCCCCCTCCCCTCCACAGGCCAAAAAAAGATCTAGGCTGAATCCATCGTCCACACCATTGACTCATAATGCTTTCGTCTGCCATACCAGCCTGTAGACAGAACATCACGTGCAGAACACTGTAATGGCCAGCAGAGGGAGGCAACGAGCGCTGCTTTACCTCCTCGTCACCGTGCCTGATGATGGGTAGGTAGAAGAACTGGCTTCCGTGCTCTTTGGGGACTATAGAGTTGACCCCGGCCGCGTGGGGACCCGTCAGCTGCTCGTTGGCCGTCAGGCTGTCCGCTGGAAACACGGCAGACAGACAGACAGCAAGGGGGTCAGTCCCCCACAGTGACCACGCACACACCCTCTCACCGCACACAATGGGATCCCTCTGCAAGTGAGCTCACCGTTCAAGTCCAGGTAGAGAACAGGGATGTGGGCCTCCATTCCCGCTGCAGGGGTCCTACACATGGTAGCACATGAGTCCCAAACTGAGTGGGCCGTGACTAAAGCTTCGATCTCTCTATCATATCCAGTGTGTACATTATTGTGTGCTGGTGTTTGTCTGTGTGTGCTGGTGATCAGGAGGCCTCACCACTGTGCAGGAGCCCCTGGTATGCCACTGCCCGGGGCAGGGACCAGCACGGCGTTCCTCTCCTCGGTCAGCCCCACCCACTGCTCCACCAAGCGAGCCTCCCTCTCCACGTCCTCCTCTGACTTCTCTGGAGACACAGGCACCAGGTATAGAGGTAGGAGGTGGAAACGACGAAGGGATCACGTCAGTTAAACACGGTGCGAGAGGGAGGGCGAGGGAGGAAGTGGGTGGTGCTCTCAAGGCCTCACCTTGCTTGTTGATGATCTTCTTGATCTGCTCGTCCAGGTACTCCCTGCGTTTGATGAGGGCCTCCGACCATCGCTCCCTCACACAGTTCAGGTCCTCCTCCTGGGGGGCCAAGACAGCAGCATCAGGACCAGTCTGCTCAGCAGGGAGACGGTTATTGTCACATAGCAAAGGCAGGGGCAGGCTGTGTGAAGCTAGCCTGTCTGAAGCCGGGGGTACCAGGTCTGCACCATGATAAGACTGGCAAGCTAACTGGACTCCCTCGTTGCCGGAGCTGGCACGGACAATGGCTAATGGACTCTTAAACTGATCCTGTTAAAAGTCTCTGGACCAAGAAAGCTTAAAGATCAAAGAGTCATTAGTCATTATTGTTCACTGTGGCAGCGACTATGGTAGGATTATGAAACTACTCACATACCTTGATAAACATTTTCTCACACATTCACACACATAACCCAGGCATGCAACAAAAGACCCCCCCCCCCCCCCCCCCCACACACACACACACACACACACAGTTTATCACATGCCGTCACAGCTACCAAAAGTCCTACCTGAATGCATGGCGGGTCAACCATTACCGTGGGACCACACAGCCCAGACTGGAAGCTTTCACACCACCCCCCACAGACCCCAGAGCCAGATCAATGACAGCACTGTGTTTCAGTGTGCTCCCCTCATGCAAAGTGAGTCATGCAGCCATGCAATCAATGGTCATGAGATTTAGTGAATAACACTCCTGCAGATATTCATTAGCTGGAGGCAAACAAGAAGAAGTTAGTGTTCCATTAGCCATTAGCCATTGTCCATGAGGATAAGGAGAAGGGATTCTTGGCCAGGAGATTAAATACACAAATAAATATTAATACCATGTTGTGTTCCTGAAATCTGACATTAATGATTCAATTTGTTAAAAGCTCACAAAAGAAATCACACATTTTTCAAATTAGTTTGTTAAAGCGGTGCCAGTGCTACATGAGGTGCAGCCTGCGGCCTCCCGCCGCCCCCCTGCCCTCAGTGGCGCCCCCTGTCTGCAAGCACATGACAGGCAGCTGGTTTCCGCCATGCCTGGGAGCTGTATACACAGCAGTGGTAGCAGCAGCAGACAAGAGCTAAGGTGGTACCTGATAACTATCCTCATCGTCCTCCTCCTCCCTCTGGCAGGAGAGAACACACTTAGTCAACAAACACCTCAGCACTACACTTCTCAGAAGAAACACCTGCATTCCGCCGCGCTCTGGATTGCAGTTTTCAATTTGAATGTCAATGAACTGGAACAACAAATCGCACTCAACGTTTTTTTTTGTACAATTGAAATGTAATTATTGAAAATGGGGCCATGGCAATTGGCTTTACAATTTTCTTTGGAAAACAGGAACTCAGTTGTAGAGTTGTGTAGTGGTCAATCACAACAAGGCTGGTTATATTTAGAAGCTGCTATCTGGAGCCCATCACTACAGTGGCATACTTGTGCATCAGAGCAGGGCCATCCATGCTGAAGAGCTAATGGATATGTAACACGAGCCCATACATTCCTCACCCTTCATTAGATTTACTGCCAGCCAGCACATGATCTAGTCTTGGTGATAGGTCCCCCCCGCCCCAAAAAGAACAGCACGTCCGTGCTGAGTCTACTGGGCGTTGCAGCACATACACCACTGGCGTGGCATAAATTACACCTACGCTACACCTCTATCTCCCAAGCAGAACCAATTTATTGGGTTGGGTACCTCATTGAATTACCAAAGTGTACACACTCTATTAGACTATAATGTGGCCAAGTGGTTGTCTGTGTATATATACTACAAGCGTGCGTGGGTTTGTAATAGAGAGAGAGTGTATCATTTCCACAGACCTGGTAGCTGTCCAGTGGTCTCTGTAGTTTGGTGGAGCGGACCGTCACACAGCCAATGGAGACGGACAGAACAGCCTCCACCAGCAGAGGCAGGGTGCCCGAGTGTTGGACAGGCTTTACACACACCTGCAGCCTGCGGGAGTGACCCTGGACAGAGATACACCATGCGCAGAGAGAACGTCTGTGTTTAAGCCAGCACACCTTCTTGAGTTCACATTTTACGGGACTAATCCCACTGTATGACTGCTGTTGGTTAGCTGCCAATGGCTTTTCTGTCATGACCTTTAGCTGTAATAAGACAGAGCAGTATGTCTCCCCGTAGTGTGAGTGAGTCTGACCTGGCGGAGCTGGAAGACTCCCCCCGTGCTGGTCTCCTTCCCCGGCTGGAGCTCCACGGCAGAGTACTCTCCCTGCTCGTTCAGCTCCTGGATGGAGGCCCACAGCTCGATCCTGCGAGACACCTCACTCCACCTGGGCGGTTGGACAGGTTGTTGGCCTCTTGTTTGCGTGTGTGTGTGTGTGTGTGTGTGTGTGTGTGTGTGTTTACACATTAGCGTACATGTCGTACCTGTCTCTGAGAGTGCGTGTCTTGGCCTGAAGGGCGTCCAGCTCCCACAGTGAGTGTCCATTGCCAGCACAGCGATGGCCCCACACTTCTATAGCCAACGCTCCGTCCGAGATAAACTCTAGAAACTCTTCTGTCACATGGACCCCATAGTCCTGAACACAAATAGGTTGAGGATTTACTTCAAGGTAAATTAGCAATGCACAGTATATATATATATATATATATATATATATATATATATATATATATATATATATATATATATATATATATATACATACTTATATACACACATACATACTGTCCATTTATTAAATGTGTAGTATGTCAAACAGACGTTATAGATAAAAACAGTATAGAGCATTCAAGGCCAAATCCACGTCGACAGCGTCCCGCCAGACAGCAGAGGGCGCTGTCACCCCTACCTTGCAGTGGTTGAACCTGACAGTGAACTGGTCTTCCGGGGTGCGGGGTGAAGGTGCATCTGGGCTGACTATGGGAGGAGCCACGGCGGGCTCGGCGTGCTCCCAGAAGGTGTACTGACAGAAGACAAAGTTGGACAGGTTGAGGGGCAGCCCTGTAGCCTCCTTGATCCGCACCTACAGCACAATCACAGGAAGGGCACGCATTTTTTTCAGCAATAAAAACAACAACAAAAAGATTCCGTGAAAAATGGACAAACTCAAACATTGTCCCATATGAAACACTGCATCTTGTGAAGCCTAGGCAGGTTTGAAGGTGTGAAACCCCTGAGTCGTGTACCCTGCAGGTCAGCCTCTTCGCCATGTGGACGATCTCCCCGTTGTTGTCCATGACCTCATAGCAGCTACTCTCACTGGAGTTCTCTGACGAGTCGTCGCCCCCAGAAAGGCGCTCCGGCACGGCTCCGCTCACTCTCATCAGGTCCACGTGAAGCCTGCCTGCTACCTGTCACCAACACAGAGGGAAGGAGAACGGCATGTCAGTCACCTGAACGTTTGTTCTTAGGCATTTATCAATGAAGGGGACAGGGCAATATCAAATCACTATGAACATTAACTTTAGGATGAGATCATGTTTAATCTGAAACCCTGAGACCTTACCTCCCCCTGTTGGCTGATGATGGGAACAGCGTATTGCAGTTTGACGTCATGAAAAAGGCACTCCAGAAATATGTTGGCCACTCCTATGAGGTTGTGGTTCTCCTGCGCCTCATAGAACGGGTCGTTGTGCTTATTGTTCTGCTTGTTACCCTGACAGATGACGAACACAAATATTCAATTCATCCTCACTCTTTTTGAACACTTCCATTACAGTGCAAGAAAAGGACCAGACATTTTCTCTTACAAAATGACATTGTTATATACGCTTTGACCCATTTGAATTCTCTCACCCTTTCTTGGGTTCCTTCCTTCCAGTCTCTGTAGTGGTCTCTCATGTCCACCAGCTTGTTTTCCAGCCTCTCGATGGTCCACACCTGAGTCCCCTTTCCTTTCCTCCGCACCTGGATGGCCGGCTCACTCACAATGGTCCCACGCTACTCACACACACATTTATAGTGCAATTATGCATATCTGTTATTAGAATGTGGACAAGTTACGAATCGGCAAATAGTAATACATTCCCATTAAATTAGATAAAAAAAACAAATCTGGCCAATGCAGTTCAAAAATATCGATTATATTCTAACGTATTCAAGCAGAGGCTGGGTTGCAGTTCCATAACAGCTTGTGCACTGTGGTGTCACCTTGCGGTTGGCGCTGAGGTTGGCCGCGGGGATTTGAAGGGTGACCTGGTAGTCGGTCAGTTTGCTCATCTCCTCAGCCAGGAAGTTGGCCTCTCGCACCAAGGTGCGAGCCTTGACTACCTGCTCCCTGAGCCGAGACAGACTTTGGCGGAAAAGTTCGTCCCTGGAACAGACATACACACAATCCCAAGATACAAAGAGTCTATTCAGTCATGAGGATTGAGTTGAGTTGAGGTCTGTCTTCTAACTGTACAAATTCATCACGGTGATCAGGGAGCCATACTTTACAAAGCCTCAGGGGTGTTAAAGATAACACAATGTAAACAACATGCCCTTACTAAAAATGTACCGAGTATACTAAATCCCATTCCTGCTTCGCCTGCTAGTGTAAAGTGTGTGTGTGTGTGTGTGTGTGGGTGTGGGTGTACGCGTGTGCGTGTGAGCCTGACCTCTCTTCGGTCCACAGCCGCATCTTGGGCGTGTGCGTTGGGAAGGTGAGACGGTCACTGCTGCATCGCTGGTGCTGCGACGTCCTTTCGGGGGACAGTTGCTGCCGCAGCGACTCCAGCTCACGCTCATACATCATCCTCTGCTCCTCCAGCGCCGTGCGCTTCTCCTCCAGGTACTGCTTCTCCAGAACCTGCACCACGTTCTGCATGGGGTCTGTCACGCCAAAGACAACGCACACGTTCATTTTCCTGGAACAAAAAAAGTCCTCTGTGCACTATTGCGTAATTAGGACTGGTAAAGACACAAACATGTATTTAAAGGCTTATGCCCCGTGGCATGTACTTGAAAACAAAAACAAGGTATAGCCAGTTAATTCTGAATTATGAAAACCAATATAAAAAAAGAGGTGCTTTACAAATGTATTTGGCATAGATAGATAAAGCACCATGAGATGAGGCTGCATTCCTTTCTAAACGTGTGTCTGTTCAGGAAATGGCAAAGCCTTTCACTAATCTCTCTCAAACGCGGCCAAGCGGAATGAGTCAACAGAGGAGGGTGACGGACTCCTGATCCCACCGTTGTTCCCCAAGGTCTTCATCATGACCTCCATTTGGGCAAACTCGTAGCTGTAGTCCTGCTCCGAGGAGGCCTCGCTGGCCGTCTCCACGTCCGCCTCCACGTAGCTCTCCCGGGGAGACGCCCTCTCCAGCTCCTTCAAGCGGTCCCGCCGCTTCCTCCTGGGCAGGTTGATCCTGTGGGCGGAATGCAGTGCTCAGCTCAACGTCGTGTCTGGGCCGTGGAGAAAGGAAATGCCTTTATCTCGCACAAGCACAGGTTTACACACACACACACACACACACACACACACACACACACACACACACACACACACACACACACACACACTTAACTCACACACACAGCTCTCACCTGAAGAAGTGGTTGTTCCCCCATAAAATGCGGTCGCCGTGCCAAAGGTGAACTAAGGAATCAATCATGGCGCCATTCACACAGGTTCTGTCGAGGGAAATAAAACACAGCGTCTTCATCTAACCAGGAGGGAATGTTGAGGATAAACCTGCCTCTTAACAAGGCAGCCACGTCACAGCCAGGGAAATAAGTAGGGTTTATTAGATGCACCACTAAATCACTGTAGCAGAAATAATGGGAGTGAAGTTGTGGGTTTGATATCAAAAGCAGGGGCTCAGATCACGGATTCCTGCAGCATGAGGTCATGTGAAACCCCTTAGATCCAGCCATCCATATAGAACGACAAGCGGTGGGCGGTGTGTGTGTGGGTGTGTGTGGGGGTGGGGGAGGGGAGCGGGGAGCTCACCTGGCGTTCTCTCTGGGCGTGAGGGTGACATCACTGTCCGGGCAGAGCTCCAGCACACAGTGCTCCGGCTGGATCCCGATCCCGAAGAGCTGGATGTCCTGGGACGTATCGGCTCCCACGAGCGTGTGCTCCTACGGTAAAGAGGACAGGCCGAGAAGAGGAAAGGTCACAGGTGATTCCCTATTCACGACTCATTAACGAATAACTTTGACAAACACGCCCGGCCTTTCATTTACAAACAACAGTGGGGGTGGTGGGGGGCTGTGTTAAAAGAGAGATCGTCAATGTTGGACAGTAAAAATCAAAACAAGGCAAAAGTGAATCATCTTATGAGCTAAGTGGTGTGTGCCTCACATAACAGAGTGGGCGTCGCTAAAACAACATCCCACTTCCAGAAGACCACCATGCCAGCAGCTGGCTCGTCCACTTCACGTTAACCATAGTCATTCCCCACTGGCATAGCGGGCTGGCTGGCGGAGCCAGACAAAGGCCTGTTGTTCAGTGTGTCGTGGTGGCTTGGCGGTATTTCCTCACATGCCTCGCCTGTCTCCCTGTGCTCCGCTAGACCTTCCTGCCTGCCCCTAGCTCAGAGGCCTGGGTCTGGGCCCGCCCTCGCGGAGCTCTGCCCTCCTCTCGGCTTGCCGTCAGAAGGAGGTCTGGAATGTAGTGGTATGTGTGCTATGCTTCATCTCGACAGCTAATAGGGACTTACTGCTGGGGTGCCTGTGTGTCATGGGGAGAGCGTGGGCGTGAGGTGTTAGTGTTTGTCAGAGTAAGAGAGCGTAAGAGAGTGAATAGGAGATGCGTATACCTTCATTTACTGACTTTGTGAATGGGGGGGGGGGTTGGCTGATAAGGGTGAGTGAGGTGAATGAATGAGTGAGGAGTACCGTGATTCTACCTCCCCACTTGTGTTTCGTATCACATTATCTAATCCTCAGCCTGAGGCTGAGCAGATTGGACTGACTTTTATTTGCTCATGTGATTTCTGCCTGCCCTCTAATTATAGGGCTCCCTGCTGAACTAGACCGCTTTGGGCATCTGCACCAGCTAATAGTCACAGTAGGAGAGCGCTGTTTGGCTCCCGGGTAGGCACAACATTCTGCGTGTTTACGTAAAGCTCCCAGCAGAAAAAAAGGCTGTCAGACAGAGAGTTTGGTTTTGAATAAAACAACATTCACTGGGTATGGCAACGGTGACTCACCTTCAGATAGTAGACTAAGAGCTCGTTGAGGGCCGGGTCAGCGTTGAGATTGACCAGGAAGCACTTGTCCTCTCCCACTTTGATACCAGACGTCTCCAAAGAGATGCCCATGCTTTCTAGTTGCTTCTGACGCTCCTGCACAAGCACAGGCAGAGCCACACTTAACGCTAGCACTCAACACCGTCAGAATCTGCAGTGAAATAGCACGGGAAGTTGTAGGTGACCGATCCCTTGTCCAATGTGCAAACACCTACAGTTGCGATCTCTTCTGTATTCCTGAGTTTCTGCTCCCAGGTGACGGTCATCTCCTGGATGAGCTTCTCCGACTCGTGCAGCTTCTCCTTCAGCTCGGGGGCCTTCAGAGACTGGTCGGAGAAAACATAGTTCAGCTGACCACACACTCAAGATCGCAATGATACATCCCCGGAAGCGACGGTGCACAGATGACGCGGGCGCCATTTCCGACGCGGGTCTGCCGGGCCCCCCTCTCACCTCGGCCTGCGTCAGCTGCACTCGGAGCTTCTCCACCTCGTCCCTGAGCTCCCGGATGATGCGAGCATTGGGGTCCTCGTTGACCACGGCGTGGTTGACGATCCTCTTGGCGCGGTCGGCGTAGCGCAGCGTGGAGAGGGTCTCCTCGTAGTTGTCGGCCGCGGGGCTCACCGTGGCTATCATTGCCGTCTTGCTGTTGCCCCCCAGGTTGTCCTAAAAGAAAAACCAAACACCGTAAGGCATGTGAAATTAAGGCGAAGTAGAAAATATTTTATAACTCTATAAATATCATATTGTTCAGTGCAGTCCGTGCTACGTAAATCAGGATGGATGACTATGGTACACATGTGTCAGAAGTGCTAGACCTTCAGTAGCCAGGTGAGGACTGAGTCTCTGTAAGGCACAAACTTGGTCTTCCCCTTGCTGGCCGACTGGTCAGCCAGAGCAGATATCACACAGCCAAGCGTGGTCAGAGACCTGGACACACAAACACACACAATAACACCGATATGTTTCGACGCTATAGATTCACTGGCTTTATAGCCTTGCAGTTGAGTAACTCTCCACCAATGTGTTAACACACTATCATGTAAAGTGCCCACTTGTTGATATTGCTGCCTTCTTTGAGTCTCTCTCCTGCAGCACCAGTCTTGGACACGCGCTCACTCCCTGCCAGGTCCACCAAGCTCATCTTGCTCACCTTCTCCCCCGAGTTCTGGTTATTCGCACAAACAGAAACACGCAACACCATATAAATGACGGTGTGAGAAAAGCATGTGTCGCTAATGACTAGTTACCGTGCGGGCTGATGTTATTTAGAGCTTACCCCGGACTTCAGATCGTAAAGTGTCTGTGTGACGATAATGCTAAAGACGGCGTGGGAGCGACTGCTCTCCTCGTTCATGTTCGTGGCGGCCACTGTCCGAGACTTGTTGCCCTCCGACATTAACACCTCGATGTCCTTCAGAGGTCAGAAGACAGATTTTAGGAGACTGTAAACTTCAAAATCAATATTTATTTTGTGCTTGTTTGTGAATTTTGTTTTTCATGTAGTAGACTAAATATTTGTCTTGTATGAGCATTATTTGGGAGTAAATGTTTCAATGGGCTATTACTAGAACTACAAAGGCAGCACATGGCTGTCTGCCACGTTATTTAGCTGGATCAAAGCGGGCAGCGGGTTTTGACTCCGGGAAGTCCACTGGACCAGTACCAAGCAGACGAGGACAGAGAGGAGCGGGGTTTAATTAAGGAAGCCCTGCCAAGACCAGGCAGGATCCCACAAAGACGCATGACTCAATTCACCCTTCACATTTACCCTACCTCATTACAGCGCTAACGTTTCTGTGAACTTCGGGGATACTTTCTATAGTTAACCGGACTATTGGATCTGTTAAATGGTGTGTTTAATAGGAATCATGTGTATAGAGTGTAGCGACTATGGCAACTGAGGCAGTATGGGCGTAGGCTGTGGTGACTAAGTGTGTGTGGAAGGGCTGCGACCCACCTCAAAGCCGGTCACAGCCAGCTGAGACAGCCCGTCCACATAGGGACCCAGCACCTTGTGCTCTCGAACCTTCAGGGACTGCCGGCTCCTGAACAGGGGGGCAAGATGACGACACGGAAGTGACAAGACAAACACCAAACACACAATGTGCATTCAGAGAGATACTAGAAATGGGGGTTTATAATGAAAAACTTGAAAAACTGTGATTTCACAATTGATAGAAACCCCATTTGTATTTCATATTCTATCACTGTGACATTGGTGAGTAGTTTCAGAAAGACCAGCGTAAAACATATTTTAATGGTGCTCGCACTTAATTGACATAAACCCTCAGCTCCTCTCCAAGTACCATCTCTTTCCTACTCCACCTCTCCTGTTCCCCTTTCCAGGGCTGCCGTGGTGATGAAAGAAAAGGAAAACCATTGTCCAAACGCCCTTTGCACCACCCTCTTAAGTAACACATAGCTATAACAGCTCAGGAAGTGTCTTACTCAGCGGTTTATACATTTCATATACTTACAACGGAAGACGAATGAAAATTCTGTGATCTTATATTATTAGGTACACTATGATCTAAGTCATTATTTGCCACGACACTATTTATGTGCATATTTGATTCAAACATATTATGGACGTAACGGTTCATTAAATGCTGAGTGACACTTTGAACATGATCTCCATTGGTTGTTGGCCAGAGGGTAGGGAAGAGGAGCTATGGATCAATGGGACATACTAGCTCTCTCCTGAGCTGCAGACTTACTGAGGCTGGCAAAACTCAAGTTCACAGCTCAAGTTCACTGCTCTAAATTCAAGCCAATCTGCCTCCATCTGTGGCTAACAGCTACGAGAAAGTTCAAACCAGTCCCTGGTCTAAACACTGTGTACATGTGTGTGCAAGTGTAAGTGTGTGTGTGTGTGTAGATGAGAGAGAATGGGAGAGAGAAAGAGAGAGCGGGAAAGAAGAGAGAGCAAGAAAGAGAGAGAGAGAGGGGGCAGATGATGGTAGACTGTGCATGCGGACAGCGTGGAGAACGAGCTACAAAGAGGAGTGTTAGACAATGTCGTAAATCTGGGCTTTAGCTTCTAAGACGCAGAGATACACGCAGACGGAGGCAGGCAGAGAGAGAGAGAGAGAGAGTGGGCCTCATTCTGATTACATAAGAGAGAGGAAGTCACCTTCACACCGGGGTCTGGCTGCATCTTTAGACATCTGCAGCGCACACAGTGCTCCACTGTAATGCAGTCCCTCTCTCTGGGACTCGACTCTCTCACTCACTCACTCCACACCCCTCCCCAGCTACACCAGTGTGCTCTGAGGCAACCTCCCACACGGCCTAGCCTCTTGTTCTGTCTGCATCAGACCCGGGGCGAGAGCAATGCAATAGCCGTGTCCATCAGGGATCAGGGAGTCCTGATCCACATGGAAATGACCGGACTGTACTTCCTCTCGTGTCTCTGCAGCCCTTCCTATTTAGCCGACGAGACACAACATGCCCATAAAAGGAAGGTGAAAAACCCAATACCGACGGCGAGTCAACAGCAAGGTCACGGAATTGGAGTGTGCACATGCACGGTATGGATTGGGTAAAGCAGATGCAGAATAATACAGCACAGCTCGGGAACAGGAGTGTCGCTTGTGTAACCAACCCGGGTTTTAAACCCCAGGTCATGGATGTACCACAAGACCTCAGCATTAGCTCTGCTACTTCAGCAATCAGGTTCAACAAGGAAAGCGATTGTGCTAGCTTAGTTGGCCACACAACACTTCAGTTCTTACGCTCCCCACATCGGTTCTACAATTTAGCACCAGTCAACTTTAGAGAAACTCACCCTTTGGGGTCCAGCAGGTCCCTGACCTTCTCGTTGTATATCTCCATATAGGACACCTCCACTTTGAAGGAGTGGGCCTCGCTTTCCTCGCTGGAGACCCTCTCGAACAGGGTGCAGCACAGGCGTGGGATCAGACCTGGCTGCTCCCCATTCCCCATCATGGAGAAGGACTTACCCGAACCTGAAACGACACACTAGGCTGTGAGACGCCACTACTGCCGTCACCGAGGGGGCAACAGACTTAAGAGACTCAACACGAAATGCATGATTCTGCCTTTTGGGAATTAAACTGGTGGACATCTTTATTACCAGCTCAGAACAATAAACTATCTTTACTGTAGTGTAATATTTTGTCAAATGAGAAAAGTAAATTCTTACAGTTAGAAAATCACAAAGTCAATGCAGGTGTGTTGACAGTGTAAATATGCTTTAGTGTATCAGATTTTCGACGACTTACAGAGCTTGGACTAGTGCCAATCAGGATTGTGCATGGTTTTAATTCTACCAACTTTGTAGCTTTAGTCCAAGTAAATCCAATCAACTCAGCACATTAATAAGTCTCTTATAAATTGAATAAACACATTGGGATGGAATGTACACTGTATCCATGAACTGGAAAATGAAAGGACCCAAGAGTGGAGTTGGAAGTGGAATTCCTGTCAATTAAAACAAGGTCCTTACACAAAGACAGTTTAATATGAGTTTTTTACTGGTTGAAGGTAAAATATTAGAGATTGTTATTTTTCTCAAAACTCAGGAAATTAGTTCAGAGGATTTTTTTAAGGACTCATAAGAGTAATATATAATGTAATGTTAAACCTTTTTAAACTCTTTTCTGTTTGTAGGTGTGCCATTTTCACAGATTGTCCTTCAAGACAGGAAGTAGGATGAAAGAGCTAATTTAATCCATGCTAAAGAGGGGTGCGACCTGAACGATTCACCAGTGTGATCGGTCGCACAGAGGCTTCCTGTTCTTGTACTAGTTCTATAAGGAGTCCCTGTGAAATAACCTGAGCAGACAGTGAAGACAGCGGACCTACTTCAAAAAAACGAGTCTAGTTCTAGTGGCAGTTTTCTAGAAGAGCAAATACTTTGATAGATTTCCAGTTACCTGTTTGTCCATAGGCAAAAATGCAGGCATTGTATCCCTGAAATGCATTTTCAAGTATTCCCTCACCAAGGCACTTGAAGACCACCTCTTGACCTGCAAAACAAAGATTTGGTCACTATGGTGATCACGATAAACATACAAATGATCCATTCAAGTATTCCTTTATGGTGGGCAGTTAGCTGTGTGTGAAAAGAAAACAGGAAAATATATGTAAGAAGATATTTTTTACTCAAAATGATTCAATAAAACAATGTTTTGAAAGCTGATTCATTGAGAGTGGCAAATTCTTGTCTGGTCATGTGGAAAATGCGTCGAGGAGCCTCTTGTGTTTTACCCTTCTGTCATGCTTCTGGTGAATGAGGCAGCTGTTTAAAGAGCTAAATAAAGCAGTGGGCCAGGCGCTTCTAGGCAGCCCATAACTGAACCGGCTGGCTTAGCCCTTGTCGAGCCTTAGGCTCACACATTTCCATCACAAGATGAGAGGATAATGGTAAACAGAATATTTACAATGAAGTCTTAGTATAGCATACACTGGCAAGAAGATCCCATGTTGTAAACAATACACAAAAATACCATGCCTGTACATATCAAGTTGAAATTTGCATTTGAAGGGCTTTAATGTGCAATTCAAATACTCAAATAAAAATATAATATTATAATAATAATTATTATAAATAGTAATAATAATAAAAATAATAATAATAATCTATTATAACTATTCATTGCTCTTATTTCACTTCTGCCTATTACACAAATTTTTATTTTATTTAATATATGCTTTTTCATGTTGCACAGGACGATTGTGGTAGACCAGTGTACGTTGCCGTAAAATGTATATTTGGTCTTGAGAATGCAGTAAGGGTGACAGCCCAGAGTGTCCGCTGTACGTCCACAACTACATCCAGCAAAAGAAGGGGCTATCCCTCTTGGCCTACGGATGTCTCCGTAAAAAAAATAAGCCAGTCCCTCAGCATGCCGGATGTTCCACGAGTGTATGCTGTATTTCCATGGCAACACATCCAGCAACAAATCTCAAAAACGAGGGCTGTCCCTCAGTCCACAACTATATCCAGCAAAGGAGCGGGCCATTCCTCTGTCGAAAAATAGCTAGATGGCTCTCTATAATGCACTGCCTTTCACCAACCAATCTGCCAAGTTCGATGCTCATTGCAACTTACAGCAATAATGTTGGCCATACAACTACAATTGTGTAGCCGACATATATTTGCCGTACTGTCACTGCTTTTGATTCCAGTGTTATTAACCAGGCTTTCGAGGGTTATTGTTAATATTGAATTTTGGAATAATGTGTATTCTACTAAATATAGTATACAGTTGGCTATTATTCATTTTTTGTTTGCACTGTGGAATTCTGTAATGTTGTTTATTGAGATCTTGTGGTGAGCAACATGCAGAGTTACAAATGATAAGTTTATCATGAAGTAGGCCTACACTATTATTCATAAAGATATCACATTTGCCTAAAAAATCCAGTTTCACATCATTTGATAACTTATTTTGACAAATGTTTTAGTTAATGTAAATTTCAAGCATATGAGTAACTTCATGAAGCCACCAACATAACTGAAAATAAATACAGGGGAATTTTGTGTGGTGTACTCTGAAAGTCTGTGCCCCATAGAAAACAAAAGAAATGAAGTAGTGGCTTCATTGTGTTACTCTTATGGTGTACAACTGTGTGCCTGTGATTTCAGACCATTTCAAATTGGCTACTACTGTTCTGTTTTCATGTTTTATGTTTTGCTGCCGCAGCAATAGAAATATAATCAGATTCTAATTATATGGCCCCAACTGCCACTTTGGCCTTTTTATGTGGCCGTCATTGTAAATAATTTCCCTATTTCTTTGTGTCTTGACTTGCCTGGATATGAACTGAAAAAAAAGGATTACCTACTGTATATATATCAAAGCCACACTTTACTCCTAAATTACCCTGCAAAACCACTACTGGAGCTGGAGCCCCAAACTCACCTGGCATATGTACACGGAGGGGACAAAAGGGTTTACATTGAGTCTCTTAATGACAAGTGAAGGATTAGTCTGATGAACGTCAACACCTGTGACTCACCGGCATACTTAGGAACATTGGACTCATCTATGGACCAAAAACAGTGGTCGAAGGCAAACACCTGTGGGAGAGAAATAAAGAGAGAGAGAAGACAGATTGGATCAACACACTGACTGCACACACCTGTCCAAGCATGTAGACTCCAATAACAACCTCCCCCCGTCCCGACCACGGTCTGTCTGCAGCCCCTCTGTGGGCAGACACTTAGTGGCAGGCCCATTGTGCTGTATCACACCACCCTACAGTATATCAGTGGTAACAAGCCTCTCTGAGGAACTGCTTTACAGTTGGCTTTCAGGACCCTGCTGCATGGTCCAACTGTTGGATGGGCATGCCTTAGCCATGACTGTTGGAGTTAAATGAATTCATAAATCAGGGTCACTGCTCCCCAGTAGACATTCCAGCGACCAGTGACCCCCTGTCTCCAGGGCAACGGGTCTGGAGTTGTTCCTTGAGCCTACAGCAGGCTAGCCCTCAGCCCCCTAGCCTCACAGACCTAGAACAGAGCCCCTGTGTCACACAGGCACCTGCACGCTCTAGCCGCCACTTGGGGATATCATTGAAATGATGCTACTTCCTTTCTGGCATTGTGGAGGTCTTCATTACAAAGACAGACTCGTGTAAAGTGTACTAATTGAATGTATTGTAGAGTTATACATATTTATACTATTCGAAGCAATTGTTCCCATTCAATATAATTAAATCAGATTAATATTCCCTCTAAGGAGAAAACAGTTAAGACATTATACACATAATACTCTTTTCTAGCCATAAAGAATGTAGTTTTCTCTAAATGTTAAAAGAAAGTGCAACTCTGCAGGGTCGTCTTCCTGCAGTGCAAGCACAGCACTAAATGTGCTGCTCTTCTTGGTCGCCAGTCACTCAGTCAGTCAGTCAGTCAGTCAGTCAGTCAGTCAGTCAGTCTTGCTCTGCTGCCATGCCAAAACAGGCCCCCCTCCATGAATGTCTGAGCAGAAATGATTGAACTCTTTCCTAATCATCATAAAGGACATGGACCAGGGAACCACTACTTGCATAGTCAGCAGGGTGAGAAAGACTCAAGTCATTGAATGGGTTTGAAAGCCGGACCTCCTCCAGAGACTTTAGACAACTGAGTGGTTGCCATTCAAGGAAACAAAAGTGCCATCATTCTCAATTAGGCCTGAGGTGGAAACCAGGGCTCATATTTCCACTACGAGTCTATGTGGGTCGAAACGAAAAACGAATCATAATAAGTCAATTACAGGTAATAACTCTTCAGTAATGCAAATAGTGACAGTTAAACTTAAGGGCCTCTTATTTCAACCGTGATAGAGCAGTGCTGTGTTCTGTCTTATCTAGAATTAAAAAAAGGTCGGACATGACTGGATTGTGACCCCCATTTATCCGCCCCTAGACTGCGGGCAGACTAATTGGAGTGCATTCATGGCTTAGCAGACAGTCATGTGCTTTCTTTCCCCCAGAGTGGCTAGCTGCAGCCTGGGCTATAGGGACAAGCTAAGCTGGTCCCAGGCCCCAGAGACAGAGTAGCTCGTGGCTCTACACTAGTAACCCCCCCCCCAGTCAGTCAGTCAGTCAGTCAGTGTGACCCCAGGACTGAGCACAAAGCCCCGTCGCCAGTGTGAAAGGCCTGGACGGCTCTGAGCTAGTCACCAGTGGGTCGTCAGGGGGGGAAAGGGGCTGCACTCCAACAATGCAGCTTTGAACGCGCACACACACTGCCCCAGTGTCTGTGCTCATCCCTCTCTCATTGTAGCCCTTTGTGGCCGTTCACGAGATCTTACAGCGCTGACACATTCACACGGACGTCTATCCGGCTCCTGTCGACCAACCAAACAACTAAAAAGCCCTCCATCATGACTGAAAAACAGATGATGACAGAGAATCAACTCGTAGGCTATGCTCCGGGATGTCCTTGGGCAGCGCCAGACTCTGGTGGTCCATCCTGCGCCAACACGACAGCACATAAGTGGCGGGGTTTGTTTAAATAGTTACTGCCTGCACTGAAAACGACCCCCAATGCCACTGGTAAAGTTAGCAGGTTGATGAAGTTGATTTTGGCCAATCGCAGCATAGCAGGCAAAGACAGAAGACAGCATACCTTGGTCTGCTTCCTGTACACGAGACGAGCGTAGGTTCAGCAGATGATGAGGGGAGGGAATCCATCAGCAAGACCAATAAGGAGAGAAAGAAAGAAAGAAAGAAAGAGAGTGAGAGATACATAAAATGGTTAGCGTTAACATTTAACAGTCAGAGCATGTCCACTTCTCACAGTGGGGAGCCTATTCCTCTTCGCGTTGACTTGCATGACTGGTCTCTAATGAAAAACTTGCATATTTTCACAATGTCTTTATTCCTTTTTCAAGTGATTGCCACACATAATTGTCAACAAACCTCTTCATATGAGGCTACGCAAATGACTACAGTAATTTCTTCCATTCAAATCTCTCCTTTATTCACTCATTCTTTCACTTCAACGGTGGTATTTCCTGGTTGGTAGCTGCTGTGAATAGGTTCATAATTGGGCCAGTGGAGCGTGAGCAAGGGAAGAGATTTAGGATTCAATGTCCCACCGACTCTGTTGGGTAAACAGCCGTAACGCATGTGGATTTAAACAGGCAGGGGAGGTTAGGGAGCGGGACTCCGCGTTACCGAAAGGCCTCCGTCAAAGAAACAACAACCACATAGAAAACAGGGGACGAGGCTACTGTATTAAATACATTATAACACAGTTTGTTTTGCCACAGTTGATCTAAATATGTGAAACTGAAAACAGTGACAATGTAATTGACTTTAAACACTGGGCCAAGCCCCTTCCACAAAACTGATTAGCTGAGCCAGCTAAACTAATGGCCTAGGATAGCTGCAATACAATGGACGTCTCACAATGGCAATCGTATAAATTATTGCATTATGGTTATGGTTTCCCTGGGGCAAGATCAAATTTAAGACAAAATCTAAGCTGATCCCAGTAAAACAAAACACAAAATGTGGAGGAGAAGCCATTGACTAAATGTGCCATTGACTAAATGAGCTAAATGTGCTGTCGACACCAGTCTGTGGACTATTAACCAGCTATTTTCACTACTCCAGTTTGCTCTAATGAGCAGGGGGGTACCCAGAGTCTGAATATGGGCCACTGACAACTGCAGTGGACAGCTCTTAATAAGAGCTGACAAAGGCTGCAGGCCACAGTAGCGGTCTCCTCCTCTCAGCTTGGGGCCAGCGAGGGAGCTCGTGTGAGAGGGAGACAGGGATCAGCTACAACAACAGCCACACGAAACACTGGCGATAGACCTCGCCAGTTAGACAGCATGAAGACCTCACTGGCCAAAAAGAGAATGTGAACTGGCTTATGAGATAATAGGGAGAGTTAAATGATGGTTATGGAGTCATAGCCAATGGGAACACAGAGAACTAGAGACACACATAGAGACAGATTAGACTAGAGTGAGACCACAGTGTTTTGTCTCATATCAGCCGTCACTTTGTAGTTCATCAGCAGGTGAAACTCACTCCACTGAGCGAGTCTTTATCTGTACAGTTACAGGTGAATTACAAAATCCGTTCCAAATAATAAACATATACGGAGCAAACTAGAATCTAATTATACATAGTGTACACTTTTAAAGAGAAATCGTGTCTGATTTCTGAAAAAAGCATGGCTGGGTTTATATTTATCAGTCCAAAAATATGCAAGCCCCAGGCCAATTGCGTCAATGTGCTGCTTGCGTGTGTAGTCGAGGCTCGAGAGCCACTTGCATGCTGCACTGGTATGAGTGTGTGCGCACGTGTGACACAGAACTGCCATACAGCATCAGGCTCTTCTCTCCGCAGCAGCCGATCCAGATCAACGCTCCGGCCCCAACAGGCCAAACGGCCAACATGGCCCCAAAGGAGTGGGGGTGGCACAGTCTCTCGAAGCCGACGTGAGGCTTGGGAAATTATCCTTAATGTGCTTGTCATCGTCTGCTCCCTCCGGTTGAGTGTGCTCCGAGCCTCCTGTGCCAAGTCTTTCGTCCGTGATTCCACCCAGACTACCGAAGGCCAAATATGCTGTGGCCCAACTGGGGTTTCACCTTTCCGCGTACAGAAGAGACTCCCCATAGTTCGGTAAAAGGTATTTGAAACTTAAAAAAAAAAAAAAAAAATTACTAACACTGTTTAAAATGTAAGTGTTATTTCAGTTGGAAAAGACAATTCCTGTGTTTCTTTGAAAATAAACCTACTGCAGGTACATTGGCACAATGGGGTGCTCCATGTATGATGGTGACATGAAGGAGGGTACAGTTTGGTCAGAGGAGCTGTAGTATTGTGGTCATGGAACAAGATTAAGGCCACTGGTTCATTATGCTTTACTGCACCACTCTAAACATCCCGGATTAAACTACTATGAGATACTGGCCACCATACTTTACTAAAAACGAATACAAACACAAACTAAAATATGAAAATAACTTTCATTTAAATTACTTTCAAAATTGACAGATCAAAAATAGGGCATTAAGAAATGAACAAATTACTAATATCCATTATAGTTTAAAAATACCCCCTAAAACATAAGAATTATAATAATATATTGGTCCAAATCTAGATTCAATGTGACAAAGTATGTAGCAGAAGTTTCTTTGTATGTGAGAAAGATGTGCGTTTGTCGTGTTTAGAAGACTGCTGTTAGCATTTACCACACATTTCCTAATTACAATGAAGCCCTGCATGTCCGGCTCTCTGAAAACTAATAAGCAGATAGCATGGGTGAGCCCACCCCTTTTTGAGTTGACATGCTCACATCTGGCTTGCAAATACACAAACACAAAAACATGTAAACATGCTTTATTCTCTCCTTCACACACATACCCACACAAACATATACACAAATTTTGCCACAGCCCAAATCTGTGTCGAAAAGCAGTATGGGAGTAGTACATGCCTAAATCCTACTCCCAATCCGTACACGATTACCATCTGAAACTATGTCGCTGACCCCCCACCAATCTGCCTAGCATGCCACCACACATCAGTCTTTCCCCTTAGTTTCAATTGTTCAAATTGGTAAGAGTCCGTACAAGAATTTAGGATCTATTTTGTTTTTAAAAACGAACTAACCTAACTCCAACATCCACAGTGTTTTGTTCCAGAATACTGTTATCGCACAGGTCTCCTTAAGTCATTTAGACATTTTAGACAGTCCCTTAATGTGTTTATGATAGAACACCCTGGTTCCCATCTACTCTAGGCAGGCAGAGGTCACCAAAAACGTTGACAAAAAAACTGAAGGTGTCCAGATTGAGAGTTAACATTTGCATGGTTACAACTTACAAGGTGACAATGTTGCCTTTCTTTTTCACCCAACCTTAAATATATTTATTTATGAAACTGTTAGAGCTAAACATTTTTCTCCAGCAAATACATTTGTTACATGAAGTTACAAGGGCAGTATACATGATGAGGTTAACGCATATTTACATTTAGTGAAGCAGTGAATAGACTACATGAAGTTGTTATATTTACATTCAAGTTGTTACTGCATCTTGTTGATGACCAATCAGTGACAGCAGTCAAAATCTCTTGACCCTCTGAGTCATGGGTGGCTAGAGTGTAGCTAGGGGACTCTTTCTA
This sequence comes from Galaxias olidus, assembly GCA_026901105.3. NCBI lineage: Eukaryota > Metazoa > Chordata > Actinopteri > Galaxiiformes > Galaxiidae > Galaxias > Galaxias olidus. Next base: position 700,092 of record JAPMUY010003746.1, read on the forward strand.
ATTAATGACAATGATTGTAGTAATTGAATAGATATGAAATGGAGAATGACTAATGTGCATTTTAGTGATTCATGAGTCACCGGCTGGCCTTTGGTACGGGACTTCAAAACCTCTTAACCAACTATAATGTTATTTTTAAATTCAGTAGAAAATAAATATGTTTGTATGCTCTTGTTTTGCAGAATGATTGTAGAAGATACATTAAGCTCCATTATCTCAAATAACTTAAATAATTAAGGGTGGCTCTAGCATTTTTTACGTCTTGCGTTATCATAATTCCGTATCCCTGTATCCTGGCCGCAGAAGTCGCTAGGAAACCGATATAAACATGAACCCCAGGCGAGTTACCAGTTGCATGAGTCAAAGTTCCTATATAAAGGCCAAGTTTGACTTCCCAAAACAACCTTCATAAATTGCATTGAGCCATTCACACTAGGCTTAGATGGATCAGTGAAACATCTAGGTTTCCACAACATAATATAAAAAAACCCTCATCAAATAGACCTAAATAATCATAATCGACTTTAATCACCCCCCAGCCTTGCAGGCACCTACTCTACAATCAGGCCAGCAGAGGCAGTAGCTTTTATCTAGTTAGCACCACAGACAGGACTGCACAAAGAAAAGTGAAGTTCATAGTACTCATTTGGTCTTGCTTCCTCAGCATGACAACCAAATTCACACATTGGACATGTTCCAATGTGTCTACATTGCACATATATGCATTTATATGTGACTGGTCAATTTAGCCCTTAATTTCTCTCTTAAGCCTGAGGATGGTTAATGCCACTGCATGACAATAAACTGCTAATTTTAAACGTAATTTAATAAAATTGAATTACAAAATTAAATTACAAAATGTAATTTAATAAACTTATTTATATTCAGAACCTAAAACATACAATCCAATTTGGTGAATAATGGTTTTGGTAACAACATACTGGTCAAAATTACGGGATACAAGTCAAAATCCCACGTACAAGAAGCCACGATACATCGAGTACATTTGATATTTTGCCCACCCCTACAACCATTTATTCATTATCAGACCAACCTGTGTGTGGAATTACATCTGCAGTGGATCTTAAGGAACGATTTACTGCCATATCACACCAGCTTTGGCCGAGTTCACGTAAAAGCACACAGACCTACACCTAATGTGGAGCGGATCTGGACAGAAGATTGTGTAGTCTTGAGTTTGTCATGTTACCGAAACCTATTAAAAGCAATTTGTGATCCTTTTTTGAGGGGTAAATAATACATATTAAAATAGAAAAAGAACTTCTTCTTTTTTTATAAAGAGACAACTAAGAGATTATTTGTAGAGCTTTTGTTAGTTTTCTGGCTCCGCTGCAACTTTACATGAGGCTGCAGTTGAAAAGACTGCAATAAACTTCTGAAACCCAATGTACTGCATGTAAACACAATGGAAAACATCCTAAAGTCAATCTTCAATTAAAGGAATCATCCCTGTAAGAGAACCATAGTCATTGTTCCAACAAACTTTGTAAACAGAAATGCTGAATAAATATCTCCAACAAAGTCTGTTTTGAGAAGTACAACCACTGCTGAAATTTACAATATTAAGGCTTGACATTGCTGGAATTCTGCTGGATCCTAGGGACCAAACACATGGGGGATCCTAGAGACCCAACATGTGGGGAGGACTCTTTTTCTCATTTCCAGGACAAGATGTAAACACAGCCCCCCACCCAAAAGGGAATTCTACAGTTTTGTAAATGGAAAACAATAGCAATAGCAGGACATGCATAAACTATGGGGAGACAGGATGAATTGTGAGGCCAACTTTGAGAACAATGTCCATGTCTTTCCGAAAAGGAAAACCTAATTATTTGCACATTGTCGGCAAAAGGAACTTGCACTTGTTAATTGGAAGAGACTAGACGGTTATAATATAGATGCGGCTACACCTTCATGTCATATAAACTATAATGTTCACATCTACTCAAAACACAACAAAGGAAAGCGGAGTCATTTAGACAACAGTGCTAAAGTATTGCAGGAGCAAGCCAAACAAAACAGAAGACCCTTGGAAAGCCTGTAAACAACACAGGGTAACCATATGTTCAGGCCTCAGCAGACTGATTGGTTTCTAGAAGATAGGGCCCAAATGCACAAATCAAAATCACCCTAATCAAAGAGAAGCACCAGTGTCGGAGAAGAATGTTAAATGCAGCTTATTACAGAATAGACAGAAGAATCGGCCACCTTTATAGTATATTGCCCATAGATAAGGAAGAGGCCCCCAGGCTCTTTGAAAGTACAGTAGAGAGGAAATTACTTGATTGATTGGTTACAGTAGCCTGTCATTATCGGACAGAGAAAGGATTTCACAAAACACCTTCCCAGAATATTCCTGTAGCACTACACTTTAGCTGGCAGGGCTGAGAAAATAATGGCTGCATGTACATAGCTTCAAAAAATTATGTGCTGTTAACAAAGCTAGCATCGTATTATATTCATCCAAAAGCTGATGCTTCTCATTTGTTCTAGCAGTCATTTTAAAATTGTTGTTTCTTTCTTACTTTGGTAATTACACTATAATTACCTAAAGCAAAGACTATATTTTACCATAATGCTACCATGCCAAATATGTTTACTGAATGGCCATGCATTTAATTGTTCTGTGTTGATGGACACGTTGAGGCATGACAGGTGTAACATGGCCTCATTGTTAGAACTAAGGGGTATTTCCCTGTCATACTGCCCCACCACTTATCCCCCTATACAGACAACTGCCTCAGGTACTGTCTGCTCCCGCTCCTACCCGCCCATTGTCTTAAAACCTCAGTGAGGAAAGCTTGCTTTAGTTTTGAAAACAAAATTGCTTTCCCAGATTCACATTTCCAATGTGCCAGTCGCACCAGAGCAAGAAAGAGATAAGAAGAAAGATGAGAATGTTAATGCAAACATAACTAACACCCAGGCGTGGAAATTCAACCTCCAGTGCCCTCCAGTCACCTCCAATGTTCCAGTACCCCACCTATATGGCAGTACTGTTACATTTGCAGAGAAAAGAATGGGTCAAAAGGCACGACAGCATTAATCATGGTGTAAAGGAGATGGCTCAGGTTCCTAAGCGATCAAAGCAAAGCATATATTTTCTTCACATTCCTTACATAGCTTGTATGACCACATGGTATTTAAAGTGGGCGCAAAAGGGGCCATCATATGACATGCCTTCACATTATATAAAATAATGTGTTAATAACCTTGAGTAATTCACTGCGTTTTTCTAAGCCTTCGCATTCTGAATTGAGAGTAAAGGCTCCCATGATTCTGGCCCTGCAGCCATATTTGGCATGCTGAACTATTACCCACAAGATCTTGATACATTTCAGTCACAGAACAGTTGCCCTTAAAGCAAGGCAAAAACTCAAGGATCAGGGTATTCCAATTACCACCACACACTACAGAGATTGGAGAAAAATTTGATTAAATCTGATAGTTAAAGTGCCTCATAGTTTAGCACAATAATATTGGCATTCAAAAACCCCACAAACCCTATCAAGTCTAAGGTCCAGAAATTAAGACAGATATTCACTACATTTTGCAAATTCAACCAGATAACAATATTTAGAGTTGCTAAAATGTGCACGCTATGGCAGCAGCAGAATGACACAGTATCCAATATGACCTTGATAAACCAGACTCTAGGGTCTAGCTGCTAGACGTACAGTGAAACCAGACACGATGCAGCAGTCATCATGCTCAGCCTATATCACGGGAGTATTGTAATCTTCTATATAGATCGTGGACTACTAAAAAATCCTACCAAGCTACAAAGTACCCAAATAAAGAAAAATAGATCTCTTACATCCACAATGACAAACACATACAGCATAAATACGGTAGACTCACATCCACTTCAAATGGCAGAAGCATTAAGAATGATTGTTGTGGTTTATCTAACCTCTCACCCACAAAGCCTTTGTGTTGTATTGTGCCCTCTGTTCCTTGTATGTTAGCTTAAGAGTGTGATGTGCTTAATTGCCTGGAACACAGCAGTTGTGAGGTAATTTATGTTCAGATAATTGCCTTTAATATAGGTCAATGTGTGCTTGTGTGGAAAGCTCAGTGAAGCTAAATGTTTAGGGCTGATTACATCTAAAACTGCAGATGCATTGTTCGATATACATTTCTAGCGTCATGTCCCCAGAGAAGATTTGTTCTTCTGATAATATGGATTGTTGGCCTTAGCCTTTCAGGCTTCCACTGACGCAGTCATCAGGGTTTTTGTAACAAATCAGGCTACGTGTGGACCTTAGCATGTAGCAATGATGGATAGAGTACCCTGATCTTTCTAGGGAGCAGTATGGCATACTGATGTGTATACTGAATATTGTAAACAATAAAAGAAGGAAAATAAGAAGGATCAAGAACAGGGATAGAAATAATAATCCAAGACAGTTTTTCGATTGAGCAGCATTGAGGATTTAATTGGCATCCCTGAGTAATCAGATCAGCTGTCTAATTTCGGTCATTCAAGAATGACAGCGCTTCACTGAAGATATTAAACAAACTACACACAAGGTTTTTTTAATAGAAGTTGGCCTACTGAATGCAGCAATGATGTGGCAAAAAACAACAACTGTTGAACGTTTATAATAGTGCCTCTTGTAACACACAGTATTAAAACAGAGTACAAACTTGAAAACTTCCTGATATTAGCACATCTATATATAACATATAAAGATAATGTTTTTGAGATTATGCCAACATGTGGCACAACCAAGGAATAGTTATAAAGAAAGCGAGCTAGCTTATTCCCCTTGACGCAAACTGCCAACCTCCTCTTGGCACGTCACTAGCCTCACAGGTCCTTTCTGTTTACCAACACATTTTCTTTGTTTCTCCTAGACTGCATGACTGTTGAGAACATTTTGTTAAGGCAAACACTGTATTTCAATAGTACCCACCCATCAAGTGAAACATGAGATAATGCTTATCTTTTCTTTCCCCGGTGCATGCCATACACCTGTCTGAGTCTTCAGCCGTGATGATGTCTGCTCAATCATGCAGGTCTCACCTTGCACTGCTGAATATGATTAAAATAGCAACGGCATGCTTCTACATTGTGTGCCCTCAAAGAACTTCAAGAGAAATAGGTACATGAAGGAGGAGGCCTTGTGTGGTATTTGCCTCCAAGGATAATAAACATTAACATCAACTTTTGTTCCAATCAGAAATAAATCCCTTGCCTTGGTAGTTTAATTCACATTTGGCAGTTCATATTGCAGGCATATGCCAATCTCTGAAGATAAAATCTTGGGTAATGGTGATGCATAAAACTAGAACCTACAGCTAGCAATAATTGAAATGCTGATATAGTGTAACCTAAACCTAATTCATAAAGCTTCAAATCAGAAAGAAGTTTAATATGGTGAAATGCCAAGCCTAAGTCTCAGCCTAGAGCCACAGTAGCTTATCTCGATTAATATTCGTTTATGCGTTGGATACATTGTAGATGCAGAGTTTTGTGCTACTGTCATACAAGTACAATGTAACTGATTAGCCTTACAAATTTTGTTTCCATGTGCTTCTAAATTAGTTTACAAGAGCAGGAACTCAAGAATGTTTACCTGTTTTCTCCTTTTGTGTTTGAAGGCGGAGGGTGCAGAACAGTTTGGTTTTCCTCCATATCCACCACACATTTTGTGTTCAGTTCAGTCTCTGAAGAGACAAGTGAAACAGTTTTGTAGAGAAGTCGTTGCGTAGTTTAAAAAATATTCCAGCAGCGACCACCGATACCAGTTATTTCGATTAAAACCCACGTTATGCACTGGATATATAAAACCGTTATTTGGCAGTAAGCGAGTTTCATGTTTGAAGTCATATGCTCGCTATCGCTACGACCCCAACTTAGGCTGTCAGGTTTCTGAAAACTTTTAGCTTACCTGCTGCAAAATACATTTAGGATAACTGACCATTTTCATCGCTAAAGCCTACGAACTATGCATTTTGTACTTACCCCTGCGGTTCATAGGTCGAACTCTTACTGCAACTTTTACTTTAGTGTCCGACATTTTTATCCACTTATCCCACCCTGTCTGTGAGCAAGCTATGTAGCTTATGGTGGTCTAGCCTACCCACAATAATTTTCCGCAAACACAGATTTCAGCTAGGTACAAGCGAGTAACCTCTGTCCTACTGTAACAATCCCAAACAAGTCCGGTTCGCATAAATGAGAAAGGAAAAACAACACATATTGTTGTATCCATTTAAGTTAGCTCCCTATATAGATCCAGTCCGGTGCTCCAACCCCAGACAGCATCCTAACCGCCATCTTCCAGTGGGAGCACGGCTGCTAAAAATTCCGCTTGCCGACAGGAGACGTCTGTACCACTGAAAAAAAAAGAGGAATTCTCTCGACATGAACGGAACTTGGGGGAGACCCGTCATACTTAGAAAAGGCGATAAGTGCTCCACATGTCAATGCACGAGCACGGACAATAGTAGACCACTGAATAATTCATGGTAGAAATTTGGTTTAGATAAATGGATATGGAAGATAAATCTGACAAGTTCAAAAGAGGAACTTTCCCAGAGGCTCTTGTACCATTTGATATTCTCCCAAAACTGATATAGTTTGTGCTGTAAAAATAAGACCCCCCCCCCCCCCCCCACACACACACACACACGCACACACAAAGTTGGATTGTATGTGGTAATGGTGCTGTACCATTGAAAGTATTTATTTAATGTTGCAAAAATAGATGAGTACTGGTAAACACCCCAACTTTGCTACTGGGTTGGACATGTTATTTTGAGGCCATAATGTGAGAATTTGAATAAAAAAGCTTCACTGCATGGTCTCCACTATCTAAGACAATTAATTGGTCATGGGCTGTGGACACCAATCCAACTGGTTGGACTAAGTTTGTTTTTACAAGCGGAGTAGGTTGTTGGCCGTTTTGGACATTCCCAAAACTCCAAATCATCCCCTGCTGGGAGTCGATAAAAATCAGCTCCCCATTTTTGTTAAAAGTCACAGCAGACACACATAGCCACAGTACAGATCCCAAGCATAGACTGAAGCTATCTGTCTGAAAGAGTAGCTGAAAATCCTTATTAAATACTCTCAGCCTTGTTGCATTCCTATTTCTTGACAGATGTGCAAGGTCTCCAAGATGTTCCACTGTTGCAATGTAGCCTGTCACCTGACAGCAGGCCACTGCTTTTGGCTGTTGGAGCTCTGTAACAATGGCTTGGTTCATCAGGGTCACACCATGGGTATAGTCCACTATCAACTGGGAGAGGGTGCCAGTCTGGACGTCTGTGACCAATATGTGTCCACAGTTGTTCACAGCAACACCCCATGGGAACTGGAAAGACTCCTTCACTGTCAGTACATGGCTCCCCCTAGAGGTAAACACTTTCACTGCACTGACACCCGCATCGGTCACCACCACATACCCACTGGGCGTCACCGCCACATCTAATGGGTAGCAGATCTCTCCAAGGGCTCTACCTCTACGTCCGAAACTGTGTAGCGTCCTGCCCTTTGGACCAAGGACCACCACTCTCATGTCTCCGTCATGCACCACCACTATTGTGCCTGATGACTCAAAGACAGCTATACCTGTGGGGTTGACCAGTGTCCCCCAGCCACCAAATGCCAAGGCGAGATGAAGGACGCCATAAACCGGATTACAAACATGGCCGCTCTTTATACTTGCCCTGTGAAGAACTGGGGACCTGAGACTTCTGGAAGACAGTAGCTCCTGGAGGTCAGTCAAGACCTGACAGGAGGAGGTACCGTCAACATTACACCGATGTCGACAGAATGGACACTCCAGTGTCTTTGTGTGAGGGTTGGAGAGAGCCCTGATACATTCCAGGCAGAGCACATGACCACAAGAGAGATTGTGTGGCCTGCACTCCCTCTGTTGGGTGTTGAACTTCTCAAAGCAGACTTTGCACTCCAGAAGGTTGGTCTGGATCTGTCTCACTATGTCCTCTGATCTTGGGTGCCCGTGGTCATGCTTATGCAAGACAGGGTCTGCCATGAAATAAAATTAATGCAGTCTTTTCGTTCAATTGATGGCATCAGTGACGTCACGGTCAGCTGGAAAATAGTAGATGAAATATTTGTAAAAAGCTCAGAAAATGGAGAAAAAGTGAAGGGTGGAGAAATAAATATAGAAAAAAACAAGACGCTAGACGCATTCAAAGAGCACACTCGGGCAGTGGGCCCTCAACATCACGTGACTTACAATCTATAAATTATAAGGCTATTTGCCGCCCTCTTTTGGATGAAAAGTTACAACCAAGCTATTTCAACCCTAACAAAAACAAATACTTGTAAGAACCTAATTATCCACTTACATATCATGTTCTGATCATCTATTATCAACAATTAACGCTTAACCAACTTGGTCACCTTTTGAAATGAGTGTATATTTTTTCTCTCCATGTCGTTTAACAAGTCTGTATCTTTTTATAGGTAATTTTGTGGCAGCTATTTTTGTCTTTCTGTTCCATGGTGTGCCGACTGCATGAAATCCGATCCCACATTAGGACAGCTTCAGTTAGCCTCTCTTCCCATTGCTGCAACACACTCTTCTTAAAACACCCAACAAAACGATATTAACTTGTTTAAAAAGGATTTAAGATTATTTGCTTTGATACCTTGCAGAATGGAAATATACCATTGACAAAGATATAAATGGTGTGGGCAGACTAAATACAGCCATGACAACAATGTTCACTCACAGCTCATGGATTATCAAAGCACTCTTTCCATCCCACTCGGATGCCAACGTCAAACACATGTGACCAAATGTTTTAAATAGCAAGATGTGGGCACTTCGTCCACTAAATTTTAACAACTCGGCAATAAAGGACAAACATTTGTTTTTAAGAGGAAATGCAAAACATTTTAATATTTTCGATTAGTTCACAGTGAAAAAACAACAACAAAAGTCTCGTTTTCAGCACAGTTGTTTGGCAAATGGCATCTAATCCATACACAATGTACCATTACATACTGTAGACACTGAGCCTGGTCCGTTCTAAAGAGGATGACAGTGTCTGAATAATCTGGGATAGAGAGGGTAAATTGTGCCTATGTGAAACCAACAGACCATTCAAGACCTTACATTTTCAATAAAGCACTGAGATCCCAAAAATGGAACAGTAACCTAAAAGGTTATAGGCTTAAATCAAGCTGTAAAATTGTTAGGAAAACAAAATAAAACAGAGAACATACATACAGGCACAAGGGGTGTGAATTAAAATGTTAATATTAAAAGACTAGCAAGTGTGAATACTGGCTTTGTGGCGGTGAGACAAAGATATTTTAACTACTAGTGTGCAACATTCCCCCTCAACAAACACTAGGATCGATTTGACACATAGCCATGCAAATTCCATGTACCGATAACAATGACATCCACATAGCAAAAAAAAAGCAACCTGACCTTGCAGGTGGTCGAAGCTTGAAGACATGCAGAAACAAGAATGATTGCCTTCTTTTGTCAATACAGTCAAAGAAATATATAGCAGCCAAAGATGTTAAGGGAGAGCAAAATAACTCAAGGTCACAATGATTCGCAAAAACACTCAAAACGAAAACAAAAATATTACCAACGTACAGTATCTCAGACACAATAGAAATCAGTTGATCATATGGAGCTTGTGTGGAGTATTTTCCTTAAAAAGTGCTTAAACCATGTGCTTTTTGCTTTGACAGAAATCTCTGAATCATTCTTCTTTGCCAAAGCTGGTTTGCATTAAAGTCCCGTTCAAAATCGACTCTTAGTTCAAGTAATACCAACAAAAACTGTGAACACTAATGACCGTATTAATTGAGAATGATGGCAAGTGGACCCAATTTAGGGATGAGTAGCCTCCATCTATCAAAACAAATAAGGTCCAACCTCTGTGATATATCCTACACTACCTTTTACAATGAAATGTGTTGAACCAGTTAAAACACATACGTACAGAAGCTTTAGATTGATTTCATGACATTAACTGGTATATGATAACGATAAACCATATAGGTTTACATAAACCATTTATGATACATTATATCATAGGATAAATGTACAGTAGTTTGCAAATCACAATTTGCCAACTACAATGAACATGCATTCGAACCGAGGATGAGCAATACTGTCATCACATGCACTCACTCACAAGCAGTCACTCTCAAACAAACACACACACACACACACACACACACACACACCTGTGATCCGCGGGGTAGGAGCAATGCTCTGACTACATCACATACATAGGTGTTCACCTCTATAACCCAAGCCCCCCTGTACTAACACTGTACAGAGGCTCATCCTTACTGCCCACTCCTTCTCTTATGGGTGGCTGATTCTCCAGAGTTGATTAGGGAAAGTGTGCCCACTTTTCCTTCTTTCAGCTTCTTTTATCTCTCCCAGCTTCTCCATCTGAGTTCAGCCAGCCACCCTCTGGCTCCCATTCTTACTGGCTAGCTAGCCCATTGATAGTTTTATCCTTTCCAGAGTAATTTCCTCTTCGTCTGGTTGCAGAGTTGGCACCTTCAACCTCTACCTCCCCTAAAAGAACAGGAACACATTTTATGATTTTACTGATAAGAGTTTTTTGTTTTGGAAAATATCTGTCAGATCAGCTATTCCGCAGCAATCTATTGAGACTGCACTACAAAGGTTTATGAAGGCATACATTAGTTTTGGTCAAAATGTTACTGTGCAGTGCAGATTACATTTTTGCAGGGGGGTTTGCAGATCATGGGGATGAGGATTTAATTTGAAAGAGTAACCTAAATATAAATAGGCTTGATTTCCAATCAATTTAGTTAAAATCTAGTCTTACCATATACATGTGACCACTAGGTGTCAGACAATCACCAGACAATTTCAAGTTTATGTGCAAACAAAACAAAAAACCAACTGATTTTAAATAAGACATTTAAAAATAAAAAAGAGCAGTGGTACCTTTAAGAGCTTCTGATGGAGGGTCACTAAATTCTGTGTAGTTGCTGTCGTCACATTCTGAGTAGCTCTGGAAGAGGATAAAAGGTCAGTCATGGCATGACTAAGATTCCACGAGTGCTCAGGACAGGAGACATACAGAACCAGCTAGTAAAGGCACATGTGCACTGGAGAGCAGGAACTCTTAATAGGAAAAACTTAGCAGGCATGATCCTCAGGGGTAAAGAGAGTTTCTCTTGGTTTGGCAGTTTCTCTTGTCTTGGCTCGGTGTAATAACCAGCATTGCTATAAACTTCTGAATGTCATCTGACTGCTGAACAAAGGTTTCCATAAATAACTAAATATGTGTCTGAGTAACTGCTTTAAGCTCAGACGAAGTAAAGCCAAGGTTGAAAAGGGTATTTAGCATTGTCCACCCACCTTGTCTCTGGGGCCATAGTTTTCTGCGTACCAAACCATTCCATATAGGCACATGAATGTAATGAAGGCCTATAGACAGCAGGAAAAAATAAGGGTTAATTCAGGTTCTACATAACATGAAACTTGATAGATCTGTTTATGTTAACACATTATACACAATTGGGCCAAAAAAGAGAATAATTTGTGGTGTGATTTAATTATTGTAAAGTTTTGAAAAATATGTACTGTACTAAAACCATTTAAACATGGGTTACATCAGTTAAAACTAGTTTGTAATCAAAAGGCTTTCGCTATAGTAATCCTGATGGGGATCTTAGTGAGCGTGGAACCGGTCTTACCACACACAGGAGCCAAAGCATCACATAAAGAATCTGCATTTTGGAAAAGAGGTCCTGGGCAAACTTGATACACGCCAGGGCCTCCAGGAAGGCGATGGCCCTGTGATGTAGTGAAGACACACCAAGGTCACAGAAACAGCTGAGCTCCCTGGGTAGGCAAGTACATAACCTATCTGCCTGCCACTAGATTGATGACATGACTGAGTGAGAGAGGGAATGCAAGAGTCAGATCAGATTACTATACTTACGTACTCACAAATATTATTAAAGGGGTACTATACTTGTATAGGGGTTATAACTTTTTTCTTTCTTCCTGACTGTGTGGGTGGCATGGTGTGAGTGTGCTAAAAGTCTGGCCAGCTACAGTTTGTCAAACCACAGATCTGTCGACATACACAGCCAAATTGCCCTTTCTTATTCAGCCTCCTCACCAGTCACATACTATTTGTTGTTGTTATTTGTTGTTTGTACAAAGGTGCAAACTTTAAACTGCTATCTTTTAATGTTGCCCATACAAAATATTACATTTATTTTAGGTTTCACTTACCCAAACACCCAGCATTGTGTCCCAACTCTCTTGCACTGGGTGTCAGTAAGGTATGCATAATACTGCCTAAAACATGAAGCAAAAATAACAAACATGCTAAACATCAAATATTAAAAAAAAAACGTACAGCTTCGTGCAGCAAAAAAAAAATAAAAAAAAATAGAATATGATCTTTATTTTGAGGAAAAGGAATAATTAAAACTAGGTCTGCAAGGGTCCCTGCAAGCATCCATACCTAACTGTTGGCGCTGTGATGATGCCAATAAACAGGATCCGACACCAGCTGAGGGCATGGCATGCGGGGAAGACGAAGATGTGTTTCAGGAAGAACGTATTCAGCTCCGTCAGCTATTAGCAGAGAAAGACAAACCGGAAGACACAAAATGTTCTAATTACTATTAAAAGGAGGCCCAGGTTTTCCCCGGGATTATTTTACAGTCGCACATAAACAATCACATTGGAGATCATCATAAACATGCATCACTAGAGTGTGAATGTTCAAGGACAAAGGGTTTACATTGGAATGCTACATGGTGTATCAGTTTATTTTATCTACGCAAGAATATAATGAGAGGCTAAGGCCTCCCTCATTACTCTCTCATTTGGCCCAGAGCCTGTGTAGATGGACCCAGTGGAGAGGAGCTAAACTGTAGTCACAGGCTCTCCTTTGCCTCCCCCATCTCTCCAACCACTACCAGACACTGGTAATTACTATTTGAAGCCCCAAGAGAGTTGGGAACAGCCTGAGTGAGAGAGTGGAGAGGAGGATTCTATTTCATTACGACACAAAAGGCAGAGAAGTGCCTTCATTCATTGCCATGGCAGCCAGTATGGAGGACAGAGGGGGTGGGGGAGGGGGATTTTGGCTGCCTCAGTAGGCTCTCCAGTGGAAAGCACTGGAGCCTACAAGTTCTACATACATTGTCATGCCTTGTCCATAAATTGCCCCTTCGGTCACCTAGCAGGTCTGCCACTCTCGTGAGATAGGGAGCTACTGTGATAAGAGCAGGACTCACACATACATCCATCTAAATCGGCTTTATGTTTCAGCAACAGCCTATGTAATTAGATTAGCCAGGGTTTACAGTGATAAACACACCTGATCATCCCTGACTAGTCAGCATTTAGTCGTAAGGAGATGTCATGAAGGGATTGATCTCTTAACACACCTGCCAGATGATCATGAAGAGATAGACACCTGTCACTCGCTGTAGGGAGGAGTTAGGGTCAAACCAGCGTACATAGGTCCAGCTGGCTGGAGTGAACTGGAGCACAGCTCGTTTGATCTTTCCAGTGGTGCTGTGGATGTCTCTGGACAGGAAGACACATAACACGGGTTACAAAGACTAGCAGAGAGAAATACCATAAGATAAGTGCTGTATCAGAACAAGAAGGAAACACAGATGAAAAGAATCCCACCGCATTAATCATTCATACGTCATGGTTTCAAGTTTCAACTCCATGGACATGACATGAGCTGTTTGGAAAACACTCCAACAGCTATACCAAATAATAACACATGACTTGCATTGGCAAGTCACAAATGTGGCGGAAGGCAATAGAAGTAAACTCAGAATGAACCCTATGACAGCGGGCCATTCATAGGCCGGACGTACTTGATACTGGCCCAGTGGTATGTCCTCATCTCCAGGAAGCGACAAACAGTCATCCCCATCCAAATGCCCCCTCCATTACACAGCAGTATGTCTAGAATCACCTGGTCCCACCAGCACTCCGCAAAGTTGGGCAGCAGATGCATGAAGAACAGCTTTAAAGGAAAAGAGGGGATTTTTTGGTAATCCCAGTGCAATACAAGGAGATAATTTGGTAGAAATTACACACAACACAAAATCAATGACAAAAATTACTAAAATACGCCTACATTGCCTCATCCAAAAATGACACAGACAAAGGACTGTGTGACGTGTGTTTACCTCAGTGAGCTCCCAGGTGATGCTGATGGTCCAACAGAGGCCATAGCTGCGGATGAGCAGAGCCTTCATGCCCCAGCCCCAAAAGTGACTGAACGCAAATATATCAAAGTGGCTCAAGATCCGTTCCCAGGTGATCACATGACAATTCACTGCATACTCCTGCAGGGAGAAAAGTTTCAGGTTCTTTGCCTGAGATGAATTAATATGTATATTCCATATAGGCTTAATTGCCTTTTTGCTCACCATCACATCGGCCTCCCTTTTGGCATAGCGCAGGTTTGGGTCTAACCAAAACATTAGCTGCTTCACCTGTTCCCAGTTCATGAAGATGATCAGGACCAGGAAGAGAAAGTAAAGGACGCTCAGCCCTGAATAGATGAGAAAGAGTAAATAACTCTTATATAATAAAGTTGAAACGGGATAGAGGAAACTATACTAAACTGAAAAGTAAGTTTCTTACCAAAAACCATACGCCATATTGCTGGATGTGGTCTGGTAAATGGTCCTAAAAAGACACATGGAAATATTAGAGAAAAAGTAGTTTGAGAAAAACAAGAGAAGGCAAAAAAACGTTCTGCTTTATAGTTAAGAAAAAATTAATAACGAAATCACTAACATCCTCATTACCGCCACAACATAAATGACAAACACCTTAAGGGTCACAAAAATTGTTTACCATTTGGAAATGCCAGGATACTGATGATCAGAAAGAAGGAGATAACAACAATTAGACCTATCCACAGGTTATTGTCAGGATTTCCATCGTCCCTGAAATCAATGTAAGAAATTATCAATTACAGCTGCCAATTAACAGTTAAATAACATTTCAGTAGTATGGTTAAATACATAATAATTGTATTCCAACCATCACACAATTTGAAATCCAATAGCTACGTTATGAATGTGCAAAGAAAGCCTCTGCTCAGGTGTTCGCAACATCAATCCAGATCTAATCCTGTGACTGTTTACGGAGTCTCAGATACAGCCTACTAAAACATCACCTAAAATAACAGGCAAACATTAACTAACTTTCCATTTGTTAGTTTGTTTGCTATGTTGAAAAGGCCATTTGTAAAAAATAAAGAGGCGCATTATGCTCAGCAATATAATAGCAGCTTCCTGTTGACATCTCGTTTGAGCAATACGATCTTTGCAAGCTGGTAGTGGTAGTAATAGTGTGTAAATTCGTGCCGAACCAAGCTTGCTAACCTACTAATAACGCAACATAAATTATCAACCCAAACAGGCAAGGACAATATCAATGCCAATGGTCTAAGTTAGAACTACTACAGCCATAAGAGTTCAAGCTAGATAGCCAAGAAGCCCAATAATGTCAATAATAATGACAATGAAACGTTAGCTAGCTAGCTACCAAGTTGTCGAAGTAGATTTGCTGGGCTACGAGCCTCACCTTACCTTGTAAATGCAAAATACATTAAGCTGAGCACAGTGCATGTTAGCAAAGTTATTGTGTGCGGCTTATAAAAGAAGTCGATGGTAATATCCTCTACTTGCTGTTCGTTGATCATTCGGAAATGCATTCTGTAATTCACATCATCTTTACTCAAGGTATGGGATCCGCTGTACACGGACGCCATATCTTTGGACGCCAGGAAACAGTTACTAGGGGTGCAGCTCGTTTATAATAACATTATAGAAAGATCAACAACCTACTCAAATCAACAAAGATTTCCTCAACGGCAGAAAAAAATATATGTCCCTAAAAAATGTCATTCGTTTTTTCCTAACCCTCCAAATTTTTTTACTTAGTATCTCGCTGATGATGCCCGCAGCGAGCAGAAGGGGTTAAAAGTATGCAGCTGAGGGAATAACTTCATGTGGTTTTTTTGTATGCAGGGAAGTGCCTTAATGTGTAGTGCTCTATCATGTTCCCTTTATACTTCCTTTCCAAAGCCAGTTATATTAACTAAATTAATGTGTTTTAAGTCTACATGCTTAGCGCTACTTTAACTTGCATCACTACGTCCATTAACGGGACGTATCAAAACAGTTATGAGCGGTGGCGTGGCCACAGCACAGATAATTGACTCTGTCCCCCTCTTGTGGTAGTACATGGGTGACGTAGCATTTGGCGTAGCCGTAGCAACTCCACTACTTTGCAAGATCTGACCACTATTTCACATAGGTGGCGAAACCGTACCAGAATTCTCTCTCTTTGAATTACTTCATTTGGATTCAAACGGTTTTACAAACGTGGATTACGATTTAATGAGCGAATGCTGGATTCAGGCATCTCGGATAACTGCATGTACTGACGGGAAGATGATAGTTCGATGCAAACACAATCATACTCTGACTAGTTTTCCACAAGTTTTTTTAATTAATATTTTAACAATTTTATATTGTGTTGGGTTGTAATCAGCCAACAAAACAACAAAATGTAGTTAACTTTTTTTAAATAAAAACTATTGGGGGATTTGATACAAATTGTAAAAAAAAGAAGAAAAAAAGTCGGATTGATTCCTTATTTTTAGCAATTGTTATTGACTTTAGTTTCAATTGTACCCAACATACATTTTTTGCAGCATACTGGAAATGAAAGACTACAAGAATAGCACAGCTGCATTATTCCAACTTATTACAACAGTTAAAGAGAGAAAGAAAACAACACCCACACAACCCACCTCACCCCCCCCCCCCCCCATCTCTCTCTCTTATATATCCTTTTTCCTTTTTTAATTAACTTTTTTTTTTTCCTTTACTATCTTCTCCAGTTTCAGAAACTGCATAATGTCTTGTGAAGTTAGGAGGTGCTTGTTCCTTCCAGGAGAGAAGAATGAGATGTCTGGCAGTCAAGGAGGTGTGATTATATAAGCTTTGGTTTGGTACTAAGGTTGGGGCAGGACGAGATCCTGTGTATGGTTCCGCTTTACAGCGAGGTAATGAAGGGTCTACATTGGGGAAAACTTTCCAAAATTTTCAACGCAATGCCAATGCAGGGACTGGTCAATGAAACATATAGGCTGCTTATATATTTGGCAAAATCAGCCATTGTGTAAAACTACATCACATGTTCTCTTTTGCGCTGCCTTATTTCAGGCTCCACGTTGGCCTCTTGTATATCCCACCACATTTGTTCCATAAAAAAATAGTTTTGCAGAACAACTTTGAAATGAACACATATTTTAATTAGAAAATATTTGGAAAGGTTTAAATTAACTGATAGCCTATACTGTGGTACAAATGTCAAGCAAAGCTGCATTGCATCTGCAAGTTGTGTTCTTCTCTATAGTAGACCTTAGGAAGCTAAAGAATATCGAATATACAATGTACAACAACATGCCAAGCTTTCCCCAATAAGCAACATTTTTCAAAAATGTTTTTAGTCAATTATTTAGATAGCAATCAAAAAAATATTATCAATAAAATGTGATTATATCCCCAATTGTTCTTTGCACGTTTCACTAAACAAAATGTTGTCAGTAAATCTCCTTACAAAGAATAAAATACATTTTCATGTAGATTTATCACCCTACATCCTCTACATGAGACTCAGTATTATGATTGAATATGGAAAGTAGATTGTTATAATACACTTAAAGAAAGCAGAGTTTGTAACATGTTCACCTTTATTTATAAATTGGTTGAAATATTTTTACAACAATGTCCCTTATCCAAAAGAGCCCTTGATTTAATAACACAGAAAACGTAAAACAAGTAAGCGTATTTACGGTGAAATAGGTCATTTTTAAGAGGTACTTTGTATGTGTGATTGTTGCATTCCACAAGTGCTCTGGGTTTGCATCTCCTGCTTTAGGGTGACCATTGGCTAGAATAGAATGAAGTACCTCATTATTCATTCTTTGATCATGTTATGCATAGTGTCAGAAGGATGTTGATGTTTTTTTACATACCAGAATGTTGAAGTGTTGTCGGCATATCGCTTTACTCTCCCAGTAAATCAAAACCAGGGCTATCACCATTTCAAAAACCAGGAGGGCTGCTATCATGCCAATAAATCCTTTATACATCCCATGTTGCTACCCAAAAAAGTAAAGTGATAGTTTGTATGCATTGTCAAATATCTTCTTCAGTAAATTTGACTTTTCATAAATACATTTTTATGCAGTTAAATTAATCTTCGATTTAGCCGAACTTAATGTTTGCAGCAGTTATAATCTTTTACAAATTAACTAAGCATTCCTGTCCTAAAATGCATTCTCACCGTTGTAGTTTCTTTCGAATGAAGAACCAAATAACTGGAACAGAGACAAATAGCGGCAACAGACCAGAAGAAGCTGATAATGTTCATTATGAATGACAGTTTTACCTGTAGTATAAGATGATGTAACAAAAAAGAAGAATGTTTAAAATTGTGTACCTAAAAAGATGACTTGACTTCATGTGTGAATCACACTGAACACATTTAGACTACATTATTTTATGTAATCTAATGTCTGTAATTTTACAACAATAATCTGCACTTACCACACACATGTTTGGAGAGTGACCTGCGGCAAAGGATAGCGTGCCAGAAGCCACAAACTAGGAAATATATTTTTTTTCTCATTCAGTTTGAAAAGCACATTACTATGTTTAACCCTAGACTACACATAGAGCATGTGAAAAGATAACTTTTGTTCAAACTTTTTTAAGAAATGCCCCATAGTTTAAAAAAAGACTTGTAAGGACGGATATTATAGGTATTTTTTGTTTAGATATTTTATTTACCAGCACACTTGGCACGGTGTAGAACAACACAAATGTGCTGCCTTGAAAAAGCAGCATACCGATGCAAAGGGTAAAAACTCCAGCAGTGACTTGAGCCGCCTTGTAAAAACAAAAGATAATGTTTAGAATACAGAGCAGATAATTATTACGGTGTTTTTGTGTTATAACTGGTTGAAAATAGGGAACGACAAAATGTTTTGTGCAAATGTAAATGGTTCTGAAATTAAATTTTGGATGTGAAGGGTTGGAAATATTTGTACAATACCCCAAGAGCTCTAGGTTGCCCTTTAAGGAAGACTTTGTAGAAATCTTTGAAAACACAATGGAAGTTTTCAGGCATTAACTGTCCCTCTTTTGCATCTTTGAGACTCCCGAGAGGTATGGTGATAACCATACGCTCATCCGATTCGAATGTATACTTCATTTACCTGTAAATAATAGGCATACAAATGTAAAACTTTTAGATTATCATACAAATATTGCACCAGCATCAGTGATAATTTGCTTCAGTGACCCACTTTTATAATTTTTTTACTAGCATATAGAGAATTACGCTTGGTATTTATGGACCAGGATTACAATTTTTTTTTGCAAACAAGCGTTACATATTGGAATGTTGTTTTCTCACACTCACCCAAACTTGCACACAACAATTGTATTGGTTTAAAATCTCTGAGCAGGGAAGTTATTCACACAGTTTGTTTTTAAACTCTGCTTAAGCCTCTCACGCCCAAGGCATAGAATGTTTGCATGGGAGTGGTTTCAACGATTGTAGGAAATGTTGCCTTACACAAACAACTGCCATTTTAAACTATGCTGTGGTCACTTTGGTTTTAACTAACAATGTTGTGTGAAGTTTGAAATATTGCTACGCAGGCAATTAACAAAGAAATACAACATAACATTAATAAAAGAACATAAATAACCTCTGGGTAAACTGATACATAATTATGTTCTACCCTATCCTCAGTTAATAATTCTTGCCATTATTAATGCAGACTTTTATTTACCCCGGATGCGCTGACACAGACAGAAATGAGGAAATCTCACCCTCTCTTGTTTCCATCTCACACTTTTTCAGGAAGGAACAACTGATGCGCAGAGTTCTAACAGATCTGCAACATACAATACATGACAGCACAGTACTATTAAAATAACTACGGTTTGAATAAAACCTGGTGAGTTTTATAATGAGGAGTTGAAAATGCAATGTTCCATCAATTTGTGTCAATGTAGTTACATTTTCCAAACTTCTTTAACTTCTTATTCAACCATTCTTCTGTATTTTCTGAATAACATTCATTCAACAGATAGCAATCTTAACTGGACATTTGTCATCTCCATTAGAAAGGCATCATGGCTTGTGCCGACATTCCTATGGATATACAGGGGTCTAATTATGAGGAAACTGTGGAGGAGGACCCGGGGGATCCACTGATTAAGTATTACAAAGCCACTGAGATAATACCCCAGGCCAAGTTACCGTTGCATAGTCTGCTACGGAAACAACCTGCAGTGCTTGGGGTAAGACATCAGAATTATTAGTGCGCTTAAAATGGGAACTTCAATTGCATTTGTATAGTGTGAGAAATCTGTATTTGTAAATCTTCATAATTTTTAATGCAAAAAAAAAGTCAAAAGCAAAAAAAAACAATCAATGCCCTAAAATGCCATGTGTTTAGTCTTTGCAGATGGTAAGCGGGTCTCTAAGTGTCGGACTGGGGGTTATATTTGCTGCAACCCATGCGATGAATGCATCCCTTTTTATATTGTTTAGAGTCCCACTGCTGACAGGATCGCTCGTGAGTAATGCAGTTAAACAATAAATAAGTAAAACCTTTTTGGGGTGAAATTTAAATTGCATGCTAATGACAATAACTGAATAATTTCTAGTGATATTATTATTGCTGATAAATAAACTGTTTTGTTGAAATTATCTTAATTTCAACAATCATCCTAATTTCAAAAATCATAATAAATGTTTTTTTCTCCCCTTGTCCTTAGTATACAATTGCTGGACTATTGTCCACCCTATTATTCAAATGGCCAAGACTACTATCTGTGAGTAAAACTGTTTCAATAAAGAAATCTGACATTAAGCTTTATTTTATACAATATCTTTCTCTTATATTATAAGAAAAGTTATAATTAAAATAATTAATAAATAAAATAATATAAATGATATTTGAAATATACATTTATTCTTGCAGGTATGTTTTTTGGTGAACATCGGATGCATGGTTGTGGCGTTTCTTGGAGGTGTGCTGATATGCATTGACTTAGTGCTGTTGGATAAAACAGAAGTTGTTGATCTGAAGGTAAAGTTATTATGGGTGATTTTGAATTTGCAAGCATATTTGTATCTCAAATCTACTAGGTTTTTTTTAATAAACTAAATGC
Source organism: Galaxias olidus (assembly GCA_026901105.3). Classification (NCBI taxonomy): domain Eukaryota; kingdom Metazoa; phylum Chordata; class Actinopteri; order Galaxiiformes; family Galaxiidae; genus Galaxias; species Galaxias olidus. The sequence goes on from JAPMUY010003746.1 coordinate 721,378, forward strand.
ATACTGGTATGGCAAACAAAAATAACTACTTTTAGGTATGGTCAGCATTTGAATGAGATAATGAATTAGATAATGTCAAGATATAGTTTTGTAACCTCAAAACATTTAACCAAATTCAACTTTCAAGTTAAAAATGTATTGAACAAAAAAGATTTACTCCATTCACTTACATTGTTTCTATTTAAATGTCACAGCAGGTCTCCTTTATTCAACTCAGATTTCATTCGTCGACATGAGCAAGAGGAATGCATGTGACATTCATCAGATTTTTGGCAGTCAAAAATTAATAGTTACTTGAGAGTACTAAGTTAGAGATGGTAATACTATGAATATTCAGTGTATGCATGGCACCTATTTTGATAAAAAGCTGTAATTTATGTGCTATTGTACTAAGGATACAGCGAAAGAACAAGATGGCAGGGAGACAGGTAGTTCAGAGGTGGAGGTGAGTGAGAAAGGAGGCTGCACTTAATGGTGTTTGCTTTCATGCCAGTTTGGTGGGCATAACATTTTAACAACCGTAGACCATAGACTACTGTTCCCAGCTAACACACTCATGCATTAATAAAGTGTTACATGCGCAGCGCACGCCCCTCCATTAAATTGTCTAGGAACCCAGGTTCGCTCTGGAGAAAAAAATGATTGATTTTATTTCAGTATACAGTATTTAATCATCTAGTATACAATAAATAATATTTAAGTGTGTGGTTCCATAGGCATACTGCGTCTGCATGCGCGTAGTAGGCAATTCTGAACACAGCCAAAAAAAGTTACTGAACTCCACCTTTAATTCTTCATGAATAAAAAAATAGATAATAATGATTTTGTTATCAAACATCATTCTAAATATTTTTTTGACATACTTTTGGTGGTACATCTTACAAAAACGTGACCTATGTCTAACAAACCCTGTGTGTGCCTCATAGATGGAGGTGTTGGAGCTGTGTGTACTGGGTATGGACGTGCTCATCTCTGCAATCCTGTGCCGCTGGATCAAAGTGGAGAAGAGCAGTCATTCCCTTTAATCTCCTGCTGTCCATGTGTCTGATCATAAAGACAACAGATCCCATTTCATATTCACAATGTCCATTCATAAGTGTTTTCTATTTTTGCATATCATTGGAAGAGTCACCTGCATATACTAAAAAGGAGAGGCAACCAGATAGATAAGCATCAAGTGCTTGTATGAGACAAAGATTATTTGATGTTAACCGTTACAGAATTGCTTCTGGTGAAACCCTTTGGTTTGAGCGATACCTTGTTTTGTGGGTATTAGAGATGTAGGGATCTCTGAGCAACATTGCAAACTCGGTGTACAGACAGAACTGGTTAGACTTGTGGTTTAACAGAGAGCTTGTGTGAAATACGGGGGAAATGTTGTTTCATTAGCCTGACATACATTCTTCCCCATCTGAAAAAGTTTCAGTTCACTTTGCGTTGCCTTATCAGTGAAAACAGTGTAGAGTTATTTGCCTGTGGTTAAGGTGGGGACAACATTTTTATGGACTTTTGTAAATACTTGCCCGAATATAAAAAAAGAAGCAAGGCTGCATTTGTTAGTAGCCCGGTTGTTATTTACCTTTCAAAGTATAGATCATCCAAATGATCTCATGCACAATAAATGTTTCACAACACCAAAACGTTACCACATTATTTTTAATAATCTGTACAGACATACATAAAATGCACACAAGACTGATGCAATAAGAGAAGACAGTAGGTGATGCTTAAGAAACATGAAAAACTAGCAGTTTATCACAATACGCTTGTGTTCTTCTTGAAAAAGACATAAAAGCTAATCTACAGTATAAACATAGAGGCATATTATATATCATTCAGCAAACAAATTTACAGGCCATGACGTACCATTGCAACACATTGTTTTTGCTTCTGTGTTGCTTATTTAAAGTACATCTGTGTGTCAAATTTACACTACATCCATATGTATGATATAAGGGCAGTGAGTCGCCACATTAACAGCTTATTTTGTAAGTACTCCAAAATCAAATGTGCCAGGAGATTACATCTCAGATTTCAACCCGGTCGCTTCCGTAACAGCTGTTCAGCTTGAAGACTCTTGAAAATACCTCACAGCTAAAAAGAGAAAAGAAATAATACTTTTAGGAAAATCATAAAAAAAAAACTCAAACCTATCAATACCCATTTCTGTCTCATATCATTGGAACTGTGCAAAGCACAATGTGAATTCAGTGTTATCCAGCCATCACCATGTGCTACTATCTAGCTGCCAGAATAACACAGGCAGCTTGTAAATTGTGTTAGTTTTTGTTTTGACTGTCTTTACCATATGCAAAATGTGTTCATTATTCATTCATTCATTATTTATATTCCACGATCATTTCAACTTTCCATGCACAGCTTTGGACAATGTGAACATATGAAGATGATTTACTAAGAAACACAAATTCTCCCCTGTTGCCTGAAAGATGTGAAGACCGTGCACTACCACCCAGAAGTAAAAAAAAAAAAAAAGACAAAAAAAGACATACAGTGCATCCGGAAAGTATTCATACCCCTTCACTTTTTCCACATTTTATTATGTTACAGCCTAATTCCAAAATGGATTAAATAAAAAAAATTCTCAACATTCTACACACAATACCGCATAATGACAAAGTGAAAAATGTTTTTTAGAAATTTTTGCAAATGTATTAAAAAAAATTAAATAAAATATCACATGTACATAAGTATTCACATCCTTTACTCAATACTTTGTTGAAGCACCTTTGGCAGCAATTACAGCCTCAAGTCTTCTTGAGTATGATGCTACAAGCTTGGCACACCTATTTTGGGGCAGTTTCTCCCAATCTTCTTTGCAGATAATCTCAAGCTCCATCAGGTTGGATGGGGAGCGTCGGTGCACAGCCATTTTCAGATCTCTCCAAAGATGTTCAACCTGGTTCAAGTCTGGGCTCTGGCTGGGCCACTCAAGGACATTCACAGACTTGTCCCGAAGCCACTCCTGTTATCTTGGCTGTGTGCTTAGGGTCGTTGTCCTGTTGGAACGTTGTCCTCCAGTCTGAGGTCCAGAGCGCTCTGGAGCAGGTTTTCATCAAGGATTTCTCTCTCTCTCTCAAAACACCCCCACAGCATGATGCTGCAACCACCATGCTTCACTGTAGGAATGGTATTGGCCAGGTGATGAGCAGTGCCTGGTTTCCTCCAGACATGACGCTTGGCATTCAGGCCAAAGAGTTCAATCTTGGTTTCATCAGACCATAGAATTTTGTTTCTCATGGTCTGAGAGTCCTTTAGGTGCCTTTTGGCAAACTCCATGCGAGCTGTCGTGCCTTTTACTGAGGAGTGGCTTCCGTCTGGCCACTCTACCATAAAGGCCTGATTGGTGAAGTGCTGCAGAGATGGTTGTCCTTCTGGAAGGTTCTCCTATCTCCACAGAGGAACACTGGAGCTCTGTCAGAGTGACCATCGGGTTCAGGAAGCTCTAGGAAGAGTCCTGGTGGTTCCAAACTTCTTCCATTGCGAATGATGGAGACCACTGTGCTCGTTGGGACCTTCAATGCTGCAGACATTTTTTTGTACCTTTCCCCAGATCTGTGGCTCGATACAATCCTGTCTCGGATGTCTACAGACAATTCCTTGGACTTCATAACTTGGTTTGTGCTCTGACACGCACTGTCGACCTTATATAAACAGGTGTGTGCCTTTCCAAATCATGTCCAATCAATTGAATTTAGCACAAGTGGACTCCAATCAAGTTGTAGAAACATCTCAAGGATGATCAAAGGAAACGGGATGGCCCTGAGCTCAATTTTGAGTGTCACAGCAAAGGGTGTGAATACTTATGTACATGTGATATTTTATTTTTTTATTTTTAATACATTTGCAAAAATTTCTAAAAAACTTTTTTTCACTTTGGCATTATGCGGTATTGTATGTAGAATGTTGAGAACTTTTTTTTACTTAATCCATTTTGGAATTAGGCTGTAACATAATAAAATGTGGAAAAAGTGAAGGGGTATGAATACTTTCCGGATGCACTGTACATCACACAGAGAAATCTACAACCTTGAAATGACACTGCCATGCAGCACAGAAAACACCAAGAGCTGCCAGTCCAAGGCATGTGTTCACACCGATTAGTAGTCCGGCCACGGACGCAGCTCCCCTCAGCTGTTAAAGAGGCTATGGACAGAGCAACATAGAAGTCCACTCTGGCAAGACCGATTACTTACTGAGCTAAACCCCCTGATTCAGACCACTGTAGAGAGGCCTATTGTTATATGAGAGGTCTTGCTCTGGCAAAAAAAAAGAGCAAATTCATGGTGAGGGAAACTTGTGATCCTCTCCACTCTGCTGAAGCGCCGTCATGTATGAGGAGATTAGTGGCAATGAGCTAGGTAGGATTGGTCACAAAAATGTCTCCCCAGAACAGTTCCACTATTGTCTGACTACATTTTAAAATCTGATTTCCACAAAAAATACATTTAACAATGGCACTTAGATGGATGTACTCCACCTAGAAATGTGTTTCTCTCTCAGAGGACCACCGCATAATACTTTATTTAGACATAATAATATGTAATATGTAATCAGAGTTACTCACTGCTGTGATGAACTTAGTGCCCTGGGCTTGGAGGTCCTGGTCCTTCTGGAAGAGGATTGGCGATGCCAGTGGAGAGTGTGAGGAGGGAGGGGTCGTGGAGCACAGGAAAGAAGAGGTGTCGCTGCTGTATGTTTCTATGATGATGCTGGGTATGGGTAGGGCACTCAGCCCTGTCACACTGCCCCTGGTTGTGCACTGGGACGAGGTCTCGGAGCCTTCAGTGACTGGAGGATGAAACAGAGGAGCAGGTATGAACCTAACAAGCAGTGGCCCACCGTTTGCGAGGGATGGAACATTTAGAAATGTGATTCCTGCTCACTCATGGATGGCTGACTGCACGTGTCCTGCTCCAGCTCATCCTCCTCAATGCAGTCGTAAGGCCAGTGGCCGAACGACGGCACACTGCCAAGTGGGTGTGGGTGGGGATGAGCAGGTGACGAGTAAAGGTGGAGGTTCAGCGAACCCAGGAGGGAGGAGGAGGACTGACTGCTGGATGAAGAGGTGCTGCTGTTGGAGATGGTGGAGTGAGGCCTCTTGAATGGGGTGGAGTGATCAAACGATGACACTGCAATGGACGCCCGGGTTCTGGACTCTGGAGAGAGTCAGACAGAAGGACAGGACGTTAAGCATGTGTATTAGCACTGAAGTAGACAAAAGAAAGTGTATGGGTTCTTTTGTAGTTTCTGTGGCACGAATGTTTAGTCGTTAAATAACTTTTCGGGACTTCTTGGTTTCTCCATGAAAGAAAAGTAATTTCATTTAAAATGTTTGCAAATTAGTTGATTGGGATAGGAATGTCACCTGAAATAACATTTTAAGGAATTAATTAAAACCCTGTACAGACATACCATAATAAGACCTGCTACAGAAACAAGTATGGGCAATTTAAAATGCATTCTGGTAACAAGATACATCCGGATAGGATGACATCATAGTATAAAAAAAGTATGTATTGCTTCCTTTAGCTTGACATGATGCCTCCTTCATTTAGCTTCAGAATTTGAATCTGCATGAAATGTAGACAAAGAGAGAGAGACATAAAGAGGAAGACAGAAATAGCTCTTACCTGACCCCTTTATGATGTAGTCAACGGCTCTGTCACTGATAGCTGCATCACTAGGCTTTATGTCCATGAAGGGTTTGCTTCCAATACCCATAGAGACCATCTCCTGCATACGCAATTCTGTCATTCAAATAGCAAACATATGAAAGTTTACAGTTATTTAGCTGGTTAGGTACTCTATTGTGGAGTGCAAGATGTTATCACAATACATGTAGAGAGATGCCTGCATAGAAAAAGTATTTAATAGTGCTTTTCTTACCCCTGTTTCTGAGGGCCTGCCTCCAGAGGATCTTGCCGATGATGGCTGTCCACACAGCCTTAACCTCCCCAGAGCTTGCCTGGAGGATAAATGTGTCCTGGGACTTTCTCCGACGGAACCAGATCTCAAAACGCAGGCCGCTGTCCCCCACATTCTCTGTCATGCCTATCTCTGCTGTCTGGAGACGGGAAAGAGAGTATACGGATTTCAAACACTGAAAAAGCAGCTACATACAAATACATTTCAAATGAGCTTTTACTGTATTTCTCTGACCTTATAGGATTGTTTGTAGATATAGATGTCATATCCTCCCTCTATCTTTTTGGTCTTGCTGAAGAGGATGAGGTCTTCAAACAAAAACACATGGCGGAGGTATTTCCTACGTCCGCACCAGACAATGAACTCATCCTGGCAGCGGAGCTGACCCTGTTCTTTTAGGTTAACCTTTAAGGGAGACCGGGAAATGCACATGCGTCAGAGGGAACAATGCAATACTGAACAGGATCCCACCTAAACTATCCTGTACACTTGACTCGGTGACCTCTAATTCAGAAAGGCAAACATGCATTGGCCACGCTTGTTCATTTTTGTCTTATGCATCTGTTTTTTTTCCGTGGGTGAGAAAACATGTTACCACATTTACATTCACCAACTGACACCCGGTGGCCTGTATGAATAACTGCTTACATCGCAGCCTCGGATAGCGTCCATAGCCAGCAGATCATTGCCGTGGCGAAGCTGGAACTTGACCATCTCCTCGGCAGAGCGGAGGTCCCCTAGTTCCTGCTCTTGAGACTGGCTACACTCCTTGATCAGGTCTTTGAGAAGCAGGGCATATTTACTCATCCTCTGGATTGGCTTCAGCAGGTAGGAGGCCAGGTCCATCTTGTCCCCCAGCTCTAACTGCTTATTCTAAAAGGACATTGAGACACAGCAAGGGGTCAGTGTGAATCTGGAACTACAAATTGAGAAAGAGAAAAAACGGAGACTACCTTTTCCCAAACTATTTTCTTGACCTGTACAGGAACATAGTGTGTTTTATTTGTTCTTCCAATCTGTTTATAAACCTTGTCTGCAGATGAGGTTTGCGCAGAGGACCTGTCCTCTAGGCTGCAGTGTAACTAGACCCATGGCCCAGACTCACCTTGAAAAATTCATTCCCGTGGCTGGTGAGCAAAGTGTCTGACTGTGGCTTATTCTTGCTGTAGAGAGCATACATTCCAAACTGATCCTCCTGCACACAAGAATAACAAGTTACAACCCCGAATACAGTAAAAGGCACATACGCCTTTCGGCAAACCTAACACTGAACGATGTACCTCAATTGAAGCACTAAATACAGTCCTTTGACCACCTTTCCATGTGTCTAGTATTGGATTTTTACACACAGACCAGAGGTCAGCGCTATGGCCACATTAATGTCAGTAAATTAGTAACAGAAATCATAACAAGGACATTCAACGTTTCTCTTTGGTTACTTTCACACTAAATGTCACAGCTATTTGGAGATCCCTCAAACATGCTAACGAGCTTCCTGCAGACAGTCGGAAACCAAGCCACTGGGTTCGCGTGCCGTGCTCAGGCTGTTCTTATCCAGCCTCGGGGTGCAGCGTCTGAGACAGTGCGACTCACATGTCGAGAGAAGCAGCTGCTGATGGACAGGGGGGAATGGACGCGGGACTCCAGCTCCTTCAGGAAGTACTGGCTGTGGAAGTCGCACAGCTTCTCCACGTTGCCGAAGATGATGCTGCGCTTCCCCCGCAGGTCCTGGGGCAGGTCCGGGCGCTCCATCTCGGGGAAGTAGTGCTCCACGACGTAGCCCAGGGAGCGCACGTACTCCCGCTCTGTGGCGATCATCTCGTCCATGATGTGCTGCATTTTATTACTGGACACACACAGACAGAAAAAGACAGATAGAGAGAAAGGGAGAGAGTAAAGAGAAATAGAGAGAGAAAGAAATAGAGTGAGAGAGAGGGGGGGGAGGGGGTTAATGTAATGACTTATTCGAGGATTCTTTCTTTTTCTTTTCTCCAATTCACGTGTATTTCTATAAATACAGTGTGAACATATTGACATAACACCATGAACCCTTTGCACTAATCATCATGAAATGAATCCTCGATACATCTGGGGGTCAAATCGAGGTGAACCCTACGGTGTCAGTATACGCCGCACCTTCCAACACGTTCGCCTCCTCGGCCTCACCTGCCCTGCTTCTTGCCGTCTCCGTCCGACAGTCTGCTGTGGGCCCTGGTAGGGGACGACATGCTCCGACTGCGGCCCAGGGCGGGAGTCACACCGTCGGGCCGCTGCAGCTTCTTCTCCACCGACACGTTGTTGGTGACCTCCAACCCCTTGATGTACACGCCGGTGTAGCCCTGCAGGTGGCTGGTGTCGGCGTGGCCCTCCCGAGGCGTCAGCTCGTAGCTCATGGTCTTCTTCATGATCTTCTTCAGCGGCTGCTTGCGGTGGTGCGACGCCCCGGAGTAGACGGGCTCTGAGTGGCAGGAGACGGAGGAGTCGACGGTGCAGTCGCTGTCCGTGTCGTCAAAGAGCGACGGGCTGGTCCTCAGCTTGCCGTCGCTGCTCGGGGGGAAGGGGAAGTGGGAGAACGAGGCGAGGGACGCCGAGGGGCTCCTGGAGAAGGGCTCCGCGGAATGAGGTTTGGTCTCCTCGTAGTCTAGTGGCGTGAACCTCCGGTTGGTATACGAGGGCTGGACAGGCAGGGAGAGGCTTCTTCCTGTGGAGCTTCGATGCTGTGAGGGATCTCCGTCGGCCGACTCAAATGGTTCCGTGTCGGAAGGAGCGGCGTCGGACTCCACGGCTGCTGCTGCTGCTGCTGCTGCTGCTGCTGCCTTGGCCAAGGTCTCCTCCAGCTGCAGCTTGGTCTGCTGGCACCTGTGCCACAAGCTGTTCCACTGCTGGAGCTGCCGGGGGCTGTCCAGGCTGAGGACCATGTCATTGAGGGGGCTGAAGTTTTCTAGAGAGAACTTGGAGGCCTCCGTGTGGTAGTCCTGGAGGATCTGGAGCACGGCCGGCGGGAGGCTGACACCCTGGCTCTCCAGGCTCAGCTGACGGAAGTAGTCCTGACAGTGCTCCATCCACTGGTTGGCCTGTACAGTACACAGGAGATGAAATAGACAGCTTATGTTATATATTTTCAGTAGTCGTTGTAATAGTTGTTAAGAAACGGGCATCACAACACTTGTCAGCTCATGGGGATCCTGTATATTATTAACTTGCACATCCAAGGAGGCCGGTCCCGGATAAGCGGACTTACAGACTCATAGAACTCATAAAGGTTGGTGAGGGTGTCTAGCTGGGACCTCCTGGTCTCCACCCGGGCTGACATGGAGCTCAGGTGTTCCTTAAAGTCCTGGACTGCCGAGCTGGGGAGAGACTCCGTCACCAATTGCAGACCCTGCTTCTGATGGTGCTGTGCAAGAACAACGTATCGAGGGAAAGTGATGGAGGACTAAACATAAAACTACAGTCAGGATGCAGCATGCAAACAATGAAACAGGCTTATTGTAAGTAAAAAGGTGCATTTATGACTATGTCAGAATATTTACAGCTGAGTCTTGTAGAAATTGGTCCAAACTCTGCCTCATGTCTTTGACTGCACTCAAAGACAGTGTGAGTTGGTCCAGAGGCACGGCCAGCTTCTCCCCCTCCATGTTAAACCACAGTTTGATCTGTAAGTCAAGAGCATATATGTCCCAAATGTTTCCCACATAATATGTCCCAAATGTTTCCCACATAAAACATCTTGAAATCACCGTAATACTTTTTTTCTGGTAATAAGGTTTTAACAAGAAAGTCAAATCACCCATCATTCAACTCAATGTTGAGACTACCCAAAGCAGGCCTACCTGTTGTGTCTGCTCTTCAAACTGGCGGACCTCCAGTAGACTTTCCAGCTGTTTCTGTGACTTATTGGACAGGATGACAAGCTTATGGACCTCCTCGTCAACTTGATTATACAGAGTATTCACCATGTCTACTGCATCCCTGGATGAACATAAAATAAAATCAAGACGGCTGTGAAATAAATTGTGGGGGCACAATATAATCAATATTTGTATACATGTTCTTATGCCAAGGCATTCTTCTTTCAAATATAGACATTTTCAATGACAAATGTTGCTGAGCTGTAGCGAATGGCAAAAACAGATTCTGTTGGAGGAAAACTGAATGTCAGTCCTTCCTGCTGCTGTACCTGTAGTTGTCATTTTCCCAGGCCTCATCCTTCCTGATGCGGGCCATGAACGTTCCTCCCTCCATTCGCAGTCGGTTCAGACGGCTGTCCTCCAGGACACACTTCATGAGGCGTCTCTGCTGCTCCATCAGCTCAGAAACCTCCTGCAGTGCACAAACACTGGGGAGTTACGCACACTCACACTGACTTTATCCATACAACTCATATAGAGGGTCATTCAATAGGTTGGCAGAAATAAGTCACAAACTGTTCACGGTGTACTATATTTGTTTTAAAAGCTAGTCATGTTATTCAAGATATGCTGCCGCAGTAAAGAGACCAATTGGGAATGATCAAGCACAAATAAAATCACAGGTCTAGAGTGATAGGCAACTAGAGGGAGCGATTCTGACCTTGGAAGTCTCTGGGTTGCCATTGCTACTCAATGTGTTGATAGAGTCCTGGAGGGAGGAGATGGCTACACTGCAACTGCTGGCAAATGGCTCGATTTTCTGGCAGAAGAAAAAGGTTTGCAAATTCTCTTGGAGGCAGGTTGGGGGGTTGTTGCAAATTATCACATATCATCAGTATGGAATAAGCGTTGAGTGGGAATTTCAAAATGAGAGGCTCTCTATTGCGTTGCACCTGTCTGAAGTGGACCCAGTGGCTGTGGGTGTACGGGAAGCTTCCCTCCAGGTCTCGCGTGAGCTGAGTGGAGTCAATGTGCTTCTGCAGAGCCTTCAGTGACGTCAGGATCTCGGTCTGAGAGCGGAGAGAAGCACACGATCGTTCAGTCTGCTTTCACACGCTGCCTCATGTTCCGCCTGGTGCTGAGTGACTGTAACTGCACGCTCATTTACCATCCGCCATTTCTGTTTAGGATTTGCACAGCCTTGGATACACATAACTAGCAGTATCTCAATATGAATAAGTCAGTAAGCTATCAGAAAGACTCAACAGCTCATTTGTTACATTTGTGCAAGACTGAAATGAAATGAAAGTCTGATGATAAACTTCACATGAAATTGAAGTGGTACGTTAGACAGATACTAGGTACGTTGGATTATTATTAAAGGAACACACTGCGGCAAGTCATTTTGCAGATTTGATCAAGGTACATCATCCATCAAATCATATAATCCAACATGTAATGGAGAGATTCCAGGAATATTAGCTTTAATTCAGTGTTTGTTTTTGCATGGCTCTGCGATGGATGGTTTCATTTGGACAGAAGAGGGCTCCTAACGAGAAGGATTACATTCTCCGTCAGCCAGACATGCGGCTTCACGTAGACATAGTTCAGATACTCTGACGACCCACTCACCAGGATCTGACTTGCTGCCTGCTCACTCAATAAAGCCAAGGCCTTGAGATTGATATGCCACACTATAGAAGCCTATCGCCATGGTAACCTTGGTGGCTTAGGACCGTTTTCTAGAAGCTTGAGATAACTGTATTTTTCTAATGTAACATTATGCTTGTTCTTGTAAATGGAATGTGAAAAAAACCAATTCCAGATACGAACTCAAGAGGCAGCGTGGGTGAACAAGACAGAACAACACTTGTTTTTCTGTAAAAGCCCTTACTTTGGACACACATTTCAATACAACATTATCCATATTGCAATGAGTTTCCTTTAAATACCTGTACGTTGATGTCTCTCTCAGGCTTGGCTCTCTCGGCTGCCTCCTTGTCCACCAGTAACAGAACAGAATAAAGTGCATTCGGAAATAATGCCTAAGGAATCAACAAAAAGCAATGTTGATCTACTGTATTCAAACAAGCCAATATAACTTACAGGTCAGTTTAGGGAAAACTTATTTTAGAGTTTTTGTCTACATTTGTTACACACTGTCATCTTTAAGCAATGCCAATGTTGCCTTTAGCATTTTTACACTATAAGCGAACCCCATTCTTCAACAATAGCTAGAGTATCGCCTGTGATGTATTAAGGGTAAGTTACATTCCCTGGTTTATAACATAATCCTGCATAGATTAGTGAGTTACACATCATCCTAACATGCTAGCTAAGGTGTCTGTTGTTAGCCAGCTGCAGCCAGTCCTACACCCGTGTGTGGTTAAACAGACAAGTGAGGACAGGTTCTCCCCACGAGGCCCCAGGCTACTCTTTCTCACAAAAATGCAATGGAACTACAGGGCACAAAGAATCAAAGTGCTTCGCAAGAAATCAAACTTTGCCATGCAAACGGGTAGCGAAACAATAGCCGCAGTAAAAGCAAGGCTGCAGCAGTACTGACAGTGAAAGAACATTACTTAATGCCATAAAAGAAGCACTGTGGAGATTCAGCGGTTCATGAAAGCACCTGGGGCAGGTTTGTGAAGAGGGGTAATTACATATTTTCCACCGTGGGCTCACCTGGAGTTCAGACAGGGATGAGAACAGGGCTGGACTGGGCTGATGCCTCCTGGTGTCTACAACAACAGCCAGGCCTTGATCACGTCTCTCTCTCCTGAAAGCAAGACGTGTGTGAACGGCAGTACGCTACGCTAACCATATTCCTCCTCCCAGCTGGGAAGGAAAGGTCGCTCCTAACTGGCGAACAGGAACCTTCAGTGTGGGCCTCTCGCTTACCGGAGAGTGGAGTAGTAGTATTCCAGTAAACAGGTGAGGTTTCTGGGCGTGCAGCTCGCCCCTGCCCACACCTGACCCCGCGTGCACACCTGCAGCACAGACCGCCCGCTGCGGTCTCGGTTCCCTGGAAGAAAGAGATATGGCCAGCAGGGGGTCAGCGGTCCCATTAACAACCAACATACCCTCAACGACGACCTGCCATCAGTTTCCTTGACTATCACAGTAGAACTGTCCATAAGGAGTGTGTAGTGCGATTTCACTTGGACTCTGACGTGATTGAGGGTCCAGGCATGTCAATAAGACAGTGTGTACAGTGACAATTCTAAGAGGATACTGTGGGATGCCATTGAATTACCAAGCCGGATCAAATGAATGGAAGAGAGCACACGTTAAGCTATGTGTGATAACCTGAGTGGCAAAGATGACAAAAAGTGGACAACAAAGTGTGTCCCATTCACTCATTACCTACCGGGTAAGACGACGGCTCCAGAGGCCAGTAACTCCAGGTTGACCTCTGACACTAGTTTGGGGAGATGCAGGTTACTGTCAGAGGGGAGACTCTCTGAGGTAGCCAGCTGAACAGGGTCTCCGTTGGCAGGTTTGGGACTGCGACAGTCCTCACCACCATGGCTGTGTCGCCTGGGCTGACAGGAGAGGTTCACATCAAGCAGCCCTGCAGTGAAAAAACAAAACTCATCAACATGGTGTATTTCTTTACTGACAAATCTCAAATATGAGGCTGTGCTACGCTGGCACATCTCTCCCTCCTTATCCCAGGCCTTCTCCTAAGTCCACCAACATTATGCATCAACATAGCCCCTTAAAAGATATTGTGCCATCTAAAGTAATAATTACTGAACCTGCAAGAAGGAAAAACCCCGCCACCTAACCTCACCTTCGGTCTGTTACATAATAGGCTTATAAAGCCCACCAACCGTAATTAGGTCTCGCTAACAGAAAGAGGCGTCAGTCCAGGAGGTGCTCCAGTTGTGACTCCACGGTGAGTCACCATGGAGGCCAGGTGTTTGGTGTGTCTAACTCACAGGTTCTTCAGGGTAAGTCTGGTGTTATTGGGCCCTATCCCAGCCTCCTCCTGCATACCACTCCATCCCCCCAAGGTCCCGTTTACAGGAATGCCGCTTCGGACATTCCCAACTGGTACCGCTATCGAAAGACCTTCTCCTATCCTCTCGGCAGGCCTTGAAGCTGCCAGTGTTCAAACTCAACACGCCTGGTACTCCGGCTGCTCTCTATCTCTGTCTGTCTGCATCTCCTATTCCCTTTTTGACCAAGGCTTTTGACCAAGAGTAACATCAAAATGTTTGTTAAAGTAGTGAAATGGAATAAATCGTTGATGAAAATGTGACACCATGTGTTATAAAATGAAACATACCACACGTATAGGAAAAAAAAATAAATGTTGATCATTGTAAACAGTAAAGAGATAGATACTGTAAAGAGAGTCAGACCATAACAGAAACACATGGTGAACATGCACCTGGGGAGGTCATTGTCTCTGAAGAGCCATCAGACGCTGCCAAATGACATACCAGGCGACAGAACATGGCGTTTTTAATTCACCCTTTTGGGTGTTGCCTTTTTATGGTAGTATTTAAGGTAGTATCTAGCCTGCCGTGTGGTCCTGACTGTGACCTGTGACGGTGAACCCTCCCCAGCTCAACTGCTATTGTGCTCCAACAGTCAACATATTTCCTGTGTGACTCTGTGGCTTCTGTTTTGCTCCGTGCTCCCTAAATAGCTTTGTTTTCAGAGGAAGTGGCAAATGTAGAGCAAAGCGCATTGTGCCGTGTAAAATCCCTGTGTTACACAGAGTTTTACACTATTTCTAAGCCATTGATGCCAGACAGAAAATGTTTAGGGCAGGTTATAATCAAACAGCCTAGCTAGCAGATATACTGGTGCTACTGAGGTAAAATGATGTGACGGCACATTGACTGCAGTATGACATCTGGGGTAATTGTACACCCTCTCTCTGATATATTGTAACATTTGCTTTCAGGACCAAATGGCAGAAGGAGCCGGCTAGCTTCGCTGTTACTGTGTTGAATGGATCTTACACCAGCCCAGGTATCGTTGTAAAGCCTTTCTACTGCATCCCCAGTGGCTGACCAAGTTACAATGAGGCCTTTTGTACACAATGCAATCCATCTGTCTGGGAGCATAGCTGTCCCCAGTCCCAAGCAATTTCGAAGGCAAGGACATTTCATTGAGGGACCCTGAATACATTAAATAGAGCTCCCTGTTGTGGGAAACTGGCTTGGTAACTTTTGAAATGCAACCCTCATTGACAAACACTACGATGATGTGAACATGACAGTGATGTCATCTCTCACTGCTCACTGAATCTTTGTTGTGATGCTGAGGTTATTCGTACATAAGCGAAAAATGTGAAGTTATATCTTTCTATAATATGTACTCTTAGTGAGCACTCCAACTCGGACACCAGGTTACGGCTGCTGTGTATAGAGTAGGGAGTTTTCGGAAATTAAATTTTATGTCAATAGGCGGAACAGGTTGTGGCACTTAAAACAGCACGACTCCCTAGATGACAGTTTCCTGTGCTATCCCTCATTAGCCAACAAAACGGAGAATATGCGGAGTTCAAGAATGCAGAATGGTTTCTGGTCCACGCCTTTTGCAAGGCTAAAGCTTTTTAGGGCAGGGCCTTGCGTGTCACTAAAAACATGCCAGAATACACACAACATGGATTTTCCATGCAAAAAAAAAAAAGAAATCTCAGCAACAGAGTATCTTTTAACTGAACTAACCCAAGCTCTCTGACGGGTTAACTGGTTCTACCTTCTATGACTGCAAATCATAATGACACTGTGGAACTATGGGAAAACAACCTTCATGTCTGTCTGCAACAGATGAGCTGATGAGCTCAAGGCTGTTATGACTCAACCCCTGTTGGAGAACAACAATATTTGTCGAACAATCTAATCTTACCACTACAAATCTTGTAAAGCTTTATGGACGGTATTTGAAGGTAACAGAGATATTGATAGAGCTATTTAGCAACAGTCTTATCAACAAATCAACAGTACATACCCGAATCCTCTTTCAAACTGCTCCTCCTCTCTGCACCAGGCAGAGCGGCCTCCAGGTCTAGCTTCCCGAAGCGGAAGGCGTAGCCGTTGATTAACTTCCTGGGAGAGAGGCTGGCCGAGCCCCCAGAGGAGGACCGTGCCCTGTGACCTTTGACCTGGGCAGCCTTGTTGGTCCTCTCCAGGGACTTGGAGCGCCGCTCAGCCCTGCTCTCAGCACTCCTCAGACCTCTCTGGAGGTAGAGCAGAGGAGTGCTGGGCAGAGACGTGTCCCCACCCAGCCAGCCCCTGGCCCCCAGTCTACGGGCCATGTGTTCCCTTGGTGTGGCCCGGGTGTCTGGGCTGCTGCCCGGCGTCACAGGGCCCTCTCTGGGGACGGGCTCAGGGCCCTCCTCCAGGATGGACTCGGAGCTGGAGCCCAGGTTCATGGGGTTCTGCAGGGCCTCCATGTAAGATTTCCTGAAAAGTCTCCTGGCCTCAAAGCCAGAGTCCCTGGGGTTGCGCCGGCGGGGGCCTGGGTTACTGAGATCAGTGCTGAAAGACAAAGACCTGGTGCCTACTCCCCTCTCTCTACCACCTCCAGCGCCATCGCCATTCTGCTCCTCCCTCTGTGTCAGTCTGCCCTCTCCAGAGACCCGGCCTGTGCTAGTGCTGGTGGGAACAGCGAGAGGCGCTTGGAGGCCCTGGCTCTCCAACATGTTGAGGCCTGAGCTCTGCGGGGCCTTGGCGCTGCTGGGGTCCGTGCGAGGCCTGCTGAGCGTGGCAGGCTCGGGGAAGGGGGAGTCGGCGCCCTGGGAGTGCAGGGACTCTCTGGAGCTGCGGTGGCTGTCCAGGGTCCCCGTGGAGCCGCTGGTGCTGCAGGCGCTCAGGTGGCCCCGGAAGCCGCCCCCGCTGCGGCGCGCCTGGAGGATGGCGTCGGCCGTGCTGCTGACAAACAGAGGGTTGACCACGTTCTTCCACGGCGTCCGATACACGGCCGTGCCGGTGGTGAGCAGGCAGTTTTGCAGGAGGTGCAGGTTGCGGTCGCGCGTCACATTCTGCAGGAAGTCAGCAGTGAAGACGCTGCCGTACATGCTCTCGGCGACGGGGATCTCCGCGATGGCCTGCCCGCTGAGCGACAGGCATTTTATCACCAGCTTGGCGGCCTTGCGGCCCAGAGGAACCACCTGCAGGTAGAAGTCTCCCTGCTTCAGGCGCACCTTGTGCAGCGGGGCGAGCTGCAGGACCACCTTCTCGTGGATGCAGAGGGGCCAGCCCTCATGGTAGAACAGCAGGCCTCGGAACCGCACCTTAAAAACAGAGACATGATCCCGACAGTCACTCCCAACACCCATACATATCATGGAAGACATCGTGTTTTAATAGGCACCCCAGACATTTTTGTGCGTGTGAACATGGTGGTTAACCTTCATGTTTTCAGGGAACCCTATTGAATGAAGCACGACTGTCTGTCAGGCATGCTTTTAACAAGGGGATGTTTCCCGACACTGGGACAGGGGGGCTTGTCTTATCAGGCCTGCTGCCCTGGCAACTCCAACACAAACGTTGACACCACACAACAACAGGACCTCAGAGCAGATAGACAGAGCCCAAGGGCTGGTTTCTGTCGTCTCTATGTGTCTGGCTTTCTGTGAAAGTGAAGGGGCCAGCAATGAGAACGCAGTCTTTCACGGAAGACTATCCTGTTCCTGGGGGCACAAAGACTGTCCTGCCCAGCAAGCCAGTTTCTTGGGCCAGGCTGCAGCGAGTTGTTTCGCTGTACGGCTATCATCACAGTGTAATCACAGGATTGATGAATACAGGGGGCTAAGGTTTCAGGGCTTTTGGTCATGACCCGCAGCAATCAAAGCCTTTGGGAGCCACTATTACATTTCAGTATAGACCCAAGAGCCCATGGCAGCCTTTCAAACAGACCACAGTCTCTGACTGTTTCCCTATTCAGACTAGAATGGTTGGCTTTCAGCTTGGCTTTTTTCCTGAGCAATGATCAACTCTGTCCCCGTTTGTTGTTCCCGCTGCCCTTTCCCTGATGCTTTTCGTTTTTTTTTTTACCAGAGCGATTGAAGGCGACCCAGGAGGGTTTTAAGAAAGCACATTTTAACATCTCTTTGACTGAGTCTAGCTGGAGACTTAACAGGGTAGGAACGGGCAAATACCTCTCCGGGCTGAGTCTCAATAGAAACATGCAAGCCTCTCACTTCAGGTATTCCTGACTCAATTTATTTGTCCTCAGACGAGCCCCTCCGTCTAAAGGCACTCACACAGGTCTCCTGTTGGATGGTCTGCAGGATCCTCTTGGCAGGAAGCAGGAAGTCGATGAAGCAACGGAGTCCGTCGCCCCGGTACTGTCTCTCCACCACACTGAAGAGCTGCCACAGGACGGTGGCAGCAGTGGCGCTGAAGGGAGGGTAGAGGGCAGAGAGGGTGCTCTGGATGCAGCTGTCTAAAGACTCCGAGTCCTGCGGGGAAGGACACACACAGAGATAGGCAGAGTTACAATGTACAATGATATGTTGATATTAACAATGTTATGTGGGTATGCGAGTGGACATTTGCTCAAGGCTAGCATGTTATCTATTCAAACTTTTTTTTTTTTATGGCTTAGCATAAAAGGGAACAGTTTGAATCTCTCTAGACAAAACAAAGTCATGTGATAAACAATAAACCATCATCCACCAATTCCACAAAAATTATCCGGGCCAAGGTGTCCACGCCCTATTTTCTTTTTGTGTGTGTTATGTTCTGTATAATAAAGCCCGTATACATATGCGGTTAAGCTTGTAAATAACACACACGCCTAGAACACATACACACACAGACACACACAGATACACACACAAACACAAAGTTAGGATACCAAAGGGTCACAGGAAACAGTTGCCATGAAAGTCTTTCCATAAGAGAGAGAGAGAGAGGGGAAACACCTGTGCTAGGTGACGACACAGGCGGCGGACACAAACAGCAGAGTTGGAAAGTCCTGACTGGGCTCCAGTGGTTTTTCCTGGTCAACCACGGCGTAACCAAACCCTCCGACAACAACAGAGTCCCTGCTAACTATATCTGACCCTTACTAGCCCTGACCCCACAGTGTCTCTAACAGCACATGTCATGTCATACACAGTGTAATGACATGCCATTACAACTCGCCCATGGCTGAGAATGACCTGCTCTGAACAGCCATGTTTGTGGCTTAGTCCGTGACCTTTCCAGCCGCCTACAACCAAAGTCCCAACATCTCCCACGCTGCCTCCCCTTCCCCAATGGAACAGAGGAACACAGACATCGGACTCTGATAACCGCACAGATAGGACCCCTCGGGAAAGTACAGGAGATAAAAAACAACAGAAAACCCATTAGTGGAAGCCAGGGCAGCTGAGAGCGCTGCATTACTGCAGTATCTTGTGAGAGACATTATTTACTGTTGTGCTGAACGTCAGCATTTTATACACGGAAAGCGACTTGGTGCGAGTGCATTATTTACGTTTGCTTATTGTTGGCCTAAATGTGTGCTGTCGAGCACCACCAATCAGGGGAGACTAAACGGAGTGAATTGGAACACTTTGCCACGGCCGCACTACAAGGCGTCCATTGTGGCCGCTGCATCCCTAAGTGCTACGTACAGTAGGGTGGCCATGGAACTAACCGCCCACCTCCATTAGCAGACAGCTTCTTAGTGGGACCAACGACGACTCTGGGCATTAGTCACTCTTGAAACAGGGAGGAGAAGAATAACATGGCATTTATTGGAGGAAAGCTAACAATGGGAGGAAAGCCATCACTTGGTGGTTTGGAACGGCACACGGAGCAGCTCTATAGGATTCCCAAGGGCAAGAAAATGGTAGGAAAAGACGAAAAGGAGTGTTTTGAAAGTTCATTTATCAGCAACACAGAGATGTTTTGTTAGAGCGCTATTATAAATCAACCGCTCATTCAAACCAGTTCCACAGGCCTATTCCACCAGAGGTCCCAACCTATGAAGAGCCCGAGCCCAAACGATAGATACTTGGAATATTTACAATCTCAACTGAGACAAGTATTTACAATAGATACAAGGGGTAAACAGAACAATGATTGAAATCCCTGAAAGCCATTATCAGCCAGGGAGGATTTGGTATGGAATTAAGTCTCGGACCTCAGTCAGGGCAGATCGGGGCATAAATTCCCATTTATGATGCCAGGTATTCATAACAATAAGGTACATAGAGGCGGAAAACTGGTCTGCTGATTAACGGCTTAAGGATCCAGGTGGAACGCCGTTGTCTTTGAGCTCGGTGAAACAGCTGTTCCTGAGGCAGGTAGAACAAACAAGGCTCTACTGACCTACGCAGGTGTCCCGTTAGCAAGCTGCCAGGCTCATTGTTGTGGCTCCCTTTGAGTTGGGAAGCAAAACAAAACAAAAAAACGTTTCCAGATCATTTTGGATGAAATAAAAAGACAGCTGAACAACCTGTTGACATGAGTTTCAAATGTGTAAGAGAATAAAAAACGGATTTTCCATTCTTATTCTCCTCCTACACTGAAAGATGTCTCACCCTGCATCCAGCAAAATATCTGTGCTAGAGGGCAAAGCATAGTGGAAGAAAAAGGAAGAGAGAGAGAGAGAGAGAGAGGTAGCCACAGACCCATTTAGTGGGTCAGGGACACAAAAGGAGCTGCGCACCAGGCCTCCAGTGGAGCATGAAGCCACCAGGGGTGAGCAACAGGAGAGCCCCAGAGCCCCAATACAGACAGCTCACTAACCTGCTACCTACCAGCCACTAGCAGGCTCCAATGTTACGGGCACGCACAGGCCACAGGTTTCTCAGACCCGCTCTGCTGACGGATGTATCACAAGAAGCATAGTGATACCTTCATGTCTAAAACCTGCAGTTTGGTCCTTGTTTTGAATCCCTAATATAGAAGCCTTCTCCTAACACGGCGGGGAAGAATGGGATAGGGGTCAAAGAGGTGGCTAGAGGGTTAGTGGTAAAGGGAGGTGGGGGTAGAGAGAGAGAGTAGGGGGGGGGGGGGGGTTGAAAGTGTTTTGACCAAGCTTGGTGGGAGGTCTTCAGATAGATAATGACCCAAATAGAGAGGTACCTTCATTAAATCAAAATCTGGATATTCAAAACTATAATCCATATTCCAATAACACATCCACAGTTTGATAGTGTTTGACCACAACAAACAAAATGCCTACAAGTATATAAAAAAAAACACATGTGCACACTTCAGCAGATAACAGCAGATCATTATTTGAGTGTAAAAGGCACCGTTATCTCAGCTGATAAGCCAGAATTGACAACAGCCTGTACGGCAGGTAGCATAAGACTAACAGAGTGATGGAGGAGCTGGCCCACATGCATCAATGGCTACTGTAAACACACAAAATAAATAAGAAAGATAACAATATAGGCATGCTAATGTAGCTAGAGTAAGCAAAGCTTTCTAAGCTGGGAGCAATACATGTACAAGTGGTTGTCAGTTGGTGGGTCAGCTTGGATATAGAAAAAAATGACTCCGTATGCAACAGCCATTAAGATCATGTTGTGCAGGGACTTGATTCATATTTTCAGGCTGATAATGACTTTATCCTGCAGGATATAAACACGGTGGGACAGGATATTGTTCCTGAGCATCCAGTGACACCTCCTTCACCCTATGGGAAGTTACATCACTGGGCATTGTACTTTGTATAATATGCAATCTCTGCTATCTAATACATTCTGGGGTTGTTACCGATACTTAAAATTAAGCGCATATTATTTTAATTGAAGCAGGTGTTAGTGTGTGTTCCCTTCAGAAATACAATCACAATAGGCATGCCTCTTAGAGGCCACGCAAACACATACTTTGAGCAGGTCATTAGTCTGAAGTATTACACATCCTCATACCATAACGTTGTCCAAAATAACGGAGCACAAAGGGACAAAGCAGGCTGTGTGTTCACACGGAATACCTGCTCTACAAAACAAAGTCATACTCATTATTAAAAGAGAAACCGACGTTCTGTCCTGCATGACGTAGCAACCTCAGCATGTAATGTACACCATTGACTCCTAAGGAAGGTTAGTTTGCCCCCTTCAATGTGTAGATCAGTGTGTAACCTAAAACGTGAGCTTCAAAACGAAGATAAAAGAATACCAGCGACTGTGTACGGGGTCCACAGACAACATCTGAAAGCCGCACAGACATGGCCAAGTAAGTGAAAAGTAAATGGGGAGCTACACCTCAAATACAAAGAAAGGATTGGTTCAGTGGACGCAAATGGTTAGGCTGTGACAATAAAAAAAAATAAAAATAAAAATTTGTAAGATACTTTAACATTTCCACTAACTTCACTCTCAGCCCAACATGGTTAAAAAAACAAAAACATTTTGAAGTGAATTGTTTCCAGCTCCTTACCTTAATGCTCAAGTAGTTGTCAACACTCCGGGATTTTGCTCGGGAGTGCATTTCGCTCAGTGAAAGCATTCAGGCATGAGAAAAAGTCCCAAACATAAATAAATAATTAAGTGGCATCAACCACAAAACATAGAATCCAATTTGGAATCCAGTCTTTTCAGTGCCGGGGCATCAACTTTCCCATTGCTCTGGCAGCTTTGCCTTTCTCTGCATGTTTCTCTCTCGCTCTGTCCTATGGTTCAGGGCAGCCTGAGCAGACTAAACTCCAGCCTGAGCGTGAGAGAGGCAGTGCACTGCGTTCCCCGCCACCACTGTCTCTCTCTCCCTCTCTCTCTCTTCTCCCACTAACAAAACCAAAGCACCCCCGCCCCTCGGCCATGCTACTGGAGCCTCTCCCAGCAGGATAATGCATACTGATGCAACTTCCCTCACCGTTCAGACAACACATTACCTGACCTGCATGCACACACACGCACACACACATATAGATGAACAAACACACACACACACACACACACACACACACACACACACACACACACACACACACACACACACACACACACAAATACCCCATTTTCTCCAAATGCACCACCCCCCTGCCTCTCTACTCAGCAGGGGTAAAACTCTGACTAACTTCACTCCACCCTCCCCACCCCCTGACCCCTGACACCCCCACCTCACCCCCTCCTCCTCCTCCTCCCTCTTTGTCCTGCCAATACAAATGGACTAAGGTTTCAGCTTATTCTGCTGCTTTTCAAAAGGGGGGCTAGAGAAGAGAAAAGAAGAAATCAGCATAGCATTGACGGTTGAGGTCAGCCACCACAATGGTGTTCCCTTCAATCTTGTCAGGGGGAATCCCTAATCCTTAAACCGGTCCTGACACACCAATGACATATGTAGGCCACTCTCCTGTTGAAGGACGCAGAGGTGATGTGTTCAGAACAGATGACCTTATAAAAACCTCTAATCATTTAAATGGCATTTGATTCAAAAGTATAGCTTGAAAATGTACACTTCTCAAGATGCGACAATACCTCCACTACATGAACTTGTTATCGGCATATCCTGAGAGCATAATCTGACGTTCAACAAGAGAAGAAAGCTTGTTTACGGTTTGAGATGGAATGTGGTGAATGACAGTGTGTCAAGGTGCACATCACAAGGGCATTCCTATCTCTCTAGCCCATCCAGAAACCTAAACATAGGAAATCCTTGTTTAGGAGAGCATGGGCTGTGAGAATGGGAGCTTTGTGTGAAAATGTGAAGATCATATTAATCTGCCCTATGTAAGCAGAGAGGTTAGTGAGGATGGCTAATAAGGTTGGGTTTTATTTGGAAAGGCCACTTGTGTTCTTCTCAGGCAGCGTTAGTCACAGACAGCACAATGATCCCGAGCACGTAAGCATCAGTCAGGCTCCTCGACAGTCACACTGAGGTCCATTCATTCAGCCATTACCTGGGCCCACACCAGCACACAGCCTTACTTGACAGTAGCATGAAGATTATACAATGCCGATCAATTTGATTAAGCTCCTACACTTAGGCCAGAACATCAAAGTCTGTTTAAATGTCCGGGTTAAAAAAAAGAAAAGGAGAGGGGGAAAAAAGAGACATAACTACATTAAAATGTTTTATACCATCTGTATCATAATGTTGGAAATGAATCAAGTTCCCATGTCCTTCCTCCAGATATAGGGGGCAATAAATTAGAAGCCCCCCCTTCCCATGGCCCTCCTATCGGTCTAATGTTGCCCTGTGTCTGCTCTCTCTGAAAAGATGGGGCGTGGAGACAGTATTTAGCTCCGTTATGTCCACTAGAGGAGGCCCATGGCTCCTGTTGATTTAAGAGCTTGTCTTCCTGAACTTGGACAAACAGTATATCAGGGGTACTAAATTGAGATGAATATAATACAAAACAAGGCCGCGTCATTTCTCTGCAGTCCAACGTGAAGCAAAAAGTGTTTCTTAATATTTGACTTTTTTTATTGGTATTCTGTTGTACCACATTTTTATTTGTGAAAAAAAAAAGGTTATTGGTGTGTGCTTTGAATGAGTTTAGATCTCGCTGAACAGTAATACAAATTAATACTTTTTCCTCAGCGGATCCCAGTCTCAAATATATTATGCCACACACGTAAAGTTGTTTCGGTGTTTTTATGCATTTTGGGGGTTTTAAATAGCCCAAATTAGACTGGCATCTCGTAAACAATATTTATGCAATCAGATAGTGCGGTCCCAGGATGGCCTACAATCTGATAAGGCAATAATGAGGACAAATAAGACAGATGAAACTGGACAAACAGAAACTGATATCTTTTACAATCATACATTTATTGTTACTACACTCGGATTTTAGTATCTAGATGTTTGTACAATGTGATTAAATTCTGTAAGATATCAGAAGATGAACAAGCAAGATGGAATATAGCCATACAACCCATTCTACTTAAATTAATGAGAGTCCTTTAGTGGCTGGTTAGTCAGCGAGTAGTCATCACAGTTTAAAAAGCCACAATTACCAGTGCTGCACCCCCTACAAATCACCACACACACACACACACACACACACACACACACACACACACACACACACACACACACACACACACACACACACACACACACACACACACACACACTCTAACACGCACCCAACTGTGGAATGTAGCACCCTAGTCCCACCTCAGTTACCAGCCACACAGTGCCACACAGGTCACCCAATTCTCATTATAATGAAGACTCAACTTTCATTCGGCCTCCACCACTTTCTCGCCAGCACTACAATCAGCTAACGTACTTAAGCAGATACACCGCAACTATATAGTATATAACAACGCACATATTTTCACAGCTCAAATTACGTTGTTTGGCACAGTGTTAAAGATGTATCGTTTTATTATCTTATACATAGTATCTATAATGCTGGTCATCTTCTATGAGTAGTAGATCTAGAGTTGTAGTAATATGTTTCTTTCACAGTTCACCAGTCGAGATAACCCATACCACATCAGTGTCTCGGATTACACAGCTCAAATTTGCAGTAGTCCGCAGGACGGAATTAGGATGACATTTGTATGAGATGTTATCGTCAAAGTTATCAGACATGAAATTTCCCAACATGAGATCAGCAAATGTCCAGATTAAATAATGACTTAAAAAAACAAACATGTTTAGGAGAATACTTACAGACTCAGTTTTCAGACAAAGTGGCAGTCAAGCACGAAGCAGGCTGACTGCACAGTGAGTTATCAGCAGCCTGCCAGTCCACCTCACATGGCCTTGAGAACACACACCCCACGCCAGTGTCCGGGACTGAGACACTGGGCCACCACGCCACTCTGTTCCCCCACCCACGGCCGGCAGTCGGGGAGTCAAACCCACTTAAGACATGGGAAGGGCTGCACGTCCAACTTCTGATAAGATAGCGCAGAATAAAAAGGGCCGTGGAGCTCAAGAATTCTCCCGCAAGACTCCACTGGGAGCTGTCCTCCTCAGAACACCTCAGCGCCGGTGTGTATTCTGGGTTCAGAGATCCCCAACTCGATGACCTCGTTGAACAAACGCGCACAGCTATTCAAATAGCAAACACAGCCACATGCACGGGCGCCTCCACACACACACACACACACACACATACCCACGCAGCTAAGTGCATCCAAATATCGTACAAATTCAAATCAGATCCAACATTTTTGTAGTCAAGAAAAAGCCTCAGGCAACATCACAGCCCCTCCAGGGAGGACAGCTGTTCCAGGACCAGGCTGAACACACCCAACATGCTTTTTATTGAGGAAGAGGGTGCCACCTGTCGTAGCCCCTTAATGTACCCCAGACCCCTGTTGTTTGAACGTCTCAACTCCAACACAAAAGCCACTGTTTTCTCCCAAGCAGGCGAGCACAGGTGGCTGGAGGAGGCAAGGTTGAGTTACAGCAGTAGCTTTCACATTGCAAATCATTGGCACTGGAGCTCTCAATGGGAGTCATGGACATTATACTTGAGGCCTGCCTAGCACAATAACTTGCCCGTAGTTGACGGTTTGAATATTCTGTAAAGGGCATAACGTGAAGTGGTAAAGGCTAATATGAAAAGGTCTACCCTTGTTCAGAAGGGTGTGGTTGATAAAATCCAGAGCTCAAATGCAGAATTGTATAAATCAGCACAACAATGGATCTCTTTCTACTAATAAACGTTTAGTAAACAGGAGGGATGTTTTCACGCCTATGTCAGCTGAATTAATGTCCTATACGCCCAACGTTATCAAACCTCAAGTGTGTAAACCATTTGGTTGAAAAGCTGATAACATCCATGACCCTTAGTCCAATAATATCCCACTAACTCACTTATCTTCACCTGACCAAATTCTGAGTGACCATTCAGTCATAAACAGTAATAGTTTAAACTATTGTCCAGAACCTTATATTCAATAGTATCAACATATTAAAAGCTGACTGAACCTTTAAAACCTTTCAGCTAACAGAGAATATGTTTTTAAACATATGACAAATAAGTTAAGAACATTGAAAGTACTATATACAGAAGGAGCCTGCTTATCATTACCTCAAGCAGTGCTTACTTTAAATAGAGCTCAAAACTCTGAGAAGTTAAACTGTTCCTTTCTATCCCAACAGAAATAGCAGGTCACCATTAAGAGTTGATGCTAGGAACCTTAACAGTCTGCCCTGACAAACTAAATCTGCTAACTAATCTGTTTGTCTCAAAACAGTTCAATCATTAAAAAGAAATGACACTCACCTTATTCTTTTAGCCTGCTTTGAAGTGTCAGCCTAAAACAACACATGCAGGGAGTGTTAGCCTCTACTGGCTGTGGCTAAGCTGACAGCTGTCTAACCAGAGAGAAGCAGCCCCTGAGTCCTGGAGGAACCTGACGTGTTCTATCAACCGCAATACTTTGTGTGCCGAGCATAATCACCATCAGGAGTCTGGGGCAACGTTTCCAAGCCCCTGCAGGCAGCACAGATCTTTGGTGGGGTGTAGCCCAGTGGTCTAATCTTTTCCCATCTCCCCATGTGTGTACACTGCAACCCCCCTCTAACTAAACACATCAACAGGAAGTTAGCTAGCCCATTCCACTTTACCTTAGCCTTGAAGTCAGATGAGTTACAGGCAGCTGTAAACGCAGAATGATTAAGACAGACCAAAAAGAGACTGGAAAAAAGCAACACAACTATACTTCCAATTTTGGTGCATCGTTAAATCAATTTACCAGTTCCAAAAGTACACATAGAAAACCAAGTGTTGGTAGAAAAAGTACTCTACAACAGGAACGTACACTACTGTTATCCGAAATAAAACAGGCAGTACTCATCAGACGGCCAAATGCCCCCTGGTTTTACCTGATATCAGTTTGCATTGGCACATTAAAAGAATCCCTCAGCACACACCTACAGGTGTGCATTCCACACCAGAAAGGAGCAAAGTGGAAGCCCCTCCTCTGAGTCAATAAAACCCCAAGTGTTTTTTAGTCCAATTTTTAAGCCCTACTGCTCTCCGTAGAGGGTGAGCCGTTAGAATTAGATGTTTTGATTGTACTCTGCCACACTTCTGACTCTTGCAAGATCCATTTAATCTGAAAATATTTTTTTTAAAACACGCGCACACACACACACACACACACACTAATCCAATCCAATTCACACGGGAAGAATATGAAGCTCCAAGCATGCCATTCATCTGCGCTAAGATTAAGGGGAGCAGGATGAGGAGATAATCGTAGGTCTGAACAGTACACCTGGTCTTTCCTCACTCTTTAATCTGTGAAGGAAGGGCCAAAAATTAGAGGCCCTTTCATGGATCCCTTGTCTTGGACAAAGTGCCATTGGCGTGTAAACATTACCACAAATGAATCACTGGCAGTCAAAGTGAACACAAGCATGTGATCCGAGATGAAATGTTTAGGTTTCTGCGATCGCGACTGGCCTGGCCAGCTGATGCTAAATTGATGTGATTAAGGCATAAGGGAAGTAAAAAAAAAACTTTTGTGTACTTCTCACTACCTCCCTTTTTCACATCTATCAAAGTCATCAAGGCAAGGTAATAACAGGGGTGGTCCTGTGAATCCCTCAGTACAAGACATAGCCTAAGCCGAACATTGGGTCTCTGAAAAGTGAAGAAGTTCAGATTCAGTGCAGGCACAAGCTTTCCTTCAAATACACCAAAGATGTGTATTATCAGCATACAGAGACTGAAGGTGAGACAGCAATGAAAAAGGCAACATCATTCGTAATAAATCACCATGGGAGAGTTCATAGTAGACTTAACATGTCACAAGTATTCGTTGTCATATGACAAAACAACAGAATCCTGCACCCCCACCCCCCATACAGTACGACAAGATAATTGGTCTGTTTTTTTATGAGATTGCACGGTAACCGCTCTCTACTCGTTTCCAGTAACGCTTAGATGTGAAAGGCATCATGGGACTTGCTCCTCTACACTTGACCCTGCATCTCTGAGACTTATGGCACATCTGTACAGAGAGAGATAGGGAGGGTGAGGTGTTTCCTGTTTCCATCAGTTTAATTACACTCGTCTCTGGAGGCTGGAGCGTTTAAGGAAGAAGAATTGAGAGTGAGCAATCACCTCCTCTGTAAAAAATAAACTTCACAAAAACAAAACGACAAAACTATTGTTTTAACACTTTACACTTTTAACACCACATCATGTGGTGTTCAATAACACAACATATACTGAAGATATGTTAGACTTGATGAAACTAGATGAAGATATTTTTTATTATTATATGTTCCATTTGTCACATGTATAGCAGTTTCAGGTTATAACAATTGTTCTGTAGAACAAATGTTTATGATGGAGCTATTTATGTTTAGAGTTGCCCCTTTGGTCTAAAAAAGGCAAAGTAAACAAAAACAGAGCTTCAGGTGAAAGATAAATACGGTTTGGGTTAAGCAATTTAGTGTTAAGGTCAAGAACAACTGCTTTTGTATAAATAAGGTTGTTTGTCAGCTGTTATCAGTATAATGATTTCTTCCTGTTTAAACAGTGTATGAGATAGATGCATCAAGTTTTTGGGCAATTTTAAGATTCTGAGTTGGAGGAGAGTTTCAAGAGATTAAAATTTTATATATTGCATAATTTCTATAAATTTAGTATGGTAAGATAAAACTGACTGTAACGCAAAAAGTAAAATCTGCAACCACTTCTCTAGTGGTCAGTACTAAGTACTAATAAGAAACATTTTCAAAACAAACCGAAAGAAACTTATTTTGTCTGTTTATTTGAAATTTTGCATGCTTGTATGAACTTTTCAGATTTTCATTCTATTGCAGTGGTAAAAAACATACGAGCAAGCAAAAACTCCATAATCCAACTTTCAGTCTCTGTCGGACAAAAGCAGGATAACATGACTCAATTGGACAGCCCAGTTTTGTAATCAGCATTTAGTCTGTCAATTAGTATGCAGAGAGGGGCAGGCGGGTTGAGAGGGAGGGAGGGAGGGAGGGAGTAAGATGAAGAGAGTAGCTGGAAGACCAAACTCCCCGACTGAGCTCCCTTTATCAACCAGCACACATTGCTTGGCAACCACACCATTAAGCAGGGAACGTGTAAAGTGGTCTGGCGACTGTTTTTGTTTTGTCTCTCCTTTGTTGTCTCACTCATTGTGTTAATTGCTTACTATTAATAAAAAAAGAGATTTTGGAGAATGGATTCTCAAGTCAGACTGAAGTGCATAGCTCGCTAAGAAACAACAGAAGAGTTGAAAACAAAACTAGGACAGGATAGGTGCTATATATACCAGCAACAGCTATATCTTTTGGACCCACAATAAAGAACTTCTCGGTGATAAGTCGACCTTGTCCTCTGTTGTAAAACATCTATTGTAAACCACATTGGCGGTATTCACACCACCAGCAGAGGAAGGTTACACATTGCATGAAACTGAGTGCATACATTTATTGTATGAACTGACTCTCGATGCCTCCCTAAATATATTGAATTACCACTGTGTATAAATGCATTACTTAGTTAATTACAATCTTACAATCAAATCAAATAGGGCTTGGAGATAACCTATGAGGAGTCCACTATAGCGCAGGACACGTTCAGGACACCCTATGGGCAGTGGCATGCACTTAGGTCAAAGGGTAATCTCTGCAGAGAATAACCCAGCAGGATCAGCATGAGCAAACTAAAGAGATGACACTACAAACCAGATTCAGTCTCTCTGTCTTTCTTTTAAAACCAACAATATTCTTTTAAGTAAGACTGCTGTTGTTGTTCTAAGATAAAAAGGTATTTTGAATTAGGACACAATGCACAGTCTTCCTCTCTGGTGGGAGGCTTGCATCTTAGAATTAGTGAACCATTCCCCCCCAGATTCAACTCCAGAGCTTGGGGCTTAATCAAGTGGAAATGGAGAATAGGGAGAGTGGGGGTGGCCTTGGTAGAATGGGGCAATTGTTCGAGAGAGCTGCATGCTGAGTTGGCTTTGATGTCTCTCTGAGGGGTAATGCTGGGACTTTACAGTAGCATTTTGATCAGATTATTACTATGATGGCAAAAAATTGTTTGCAGTTGAGATACATTTAGCAAAGGGCAGTCTTATGGCCTTGCAGGGCTTCACTGGAGCAGACCCATAAAGTCTTGAAATATATTCAGAATCTAATGTGCTTCTGCTGATAATTCACAAATGTTTGTTTTATTGCTTTTGTGTTATTTCCTATCTGCCATGTGTAAAAACATGCTATCACAAACATTTGTGATCTCTCTCTCTCTCTCTCTCTCTCTCTCTCTCTCTCTCTCTCTCTCTCTCTCTCTCTCAGATTCCCTTCCCCCCAACACACACACAAACAATCTTTGCCCAACGTCCCCACAATATCAATATCCAATAGAGATTCCTCTCAGTTAGCCTCATGTCTATACAAGCAGGCAAGCTCCTACTGATCTATTGTGTAGCAAAGCCTTTCTCATGCATGTCTTGAATGAAAGCCAGCGTATCGATGGGATGAGGATAATCACGTTTTCCATAGAGTGGTTAAGCTGCACTAAATAAGCCACTAGAAAAAGTTGCCCGAAACACAATTATGGTATTACAAGTAGGTAAAATGTAAAAGGTGTTTTTACCGCAAATACATTGTAGCCTAATAAGCTTATTTTCTTGCTTTAACCTTTATTGTTAAATAATAAAAGTTTAGATTTTCTAAAGAATTGTAGACAACGCAATATAGCTGTACTAACAATCCCCCAAAAATTCCCATCTGTGGATTTGCAAGTAGCTCACATGTCTCTGTTTGGTTCTTGTGCAGGTGCCTGGATGTGGCCAGGATTCCTAGGCTTCAGTATCCAGTAAAACTTGATTGCGCCAAATGTCCGTCCCTCTTAAAAGTTACACAGGCCGGTACGCAAACTTCAATAGTAGATTAGCCGACTTGGAGGTGCCATATAGTATTAGTAGTATTAGCCTAAAGATAGCGATTGCAAAACCTAAAGCACTGTATCCCAGCATAGGCAAGTTATCTCGGAAATCACCATGGTTGGCAATGTCATAGGCGGTTCCTCGAAGCCCATTTGCATCGGCCTACCCCTCCCTTTCCCGACGCTGCCATTGTTGGTCACAGATTCGGGTCTGCGTCCGATTAAACCCTTGCTCATAGATCCAAACCACTGTGATGTGGTTGAAGTTGCGCTAACTATCTAAACAATCACATATCCTACATATATTTCAAACATAACATACTAACTAGGTGTAAACGTGAATTAACAAGATCAAAGCAAAAGATAAATTGTGGGGTATTACCTGTACCTGCAGGTTATGTCGTTCAGTAGGGCAACAAAAATGGGTTGAGGACTCTTCCCATCTTGTCGAAGTACCGACATCAACCGGGAGTCTGGACAGTTTTAATTAGGCCTGGAATCTGTGCATGCCTTTGGGAAGCTAACCTTTGAAATAGACAATGAATATCAAGAACACATAGGCAGTGTTGGGGAGTAATGAACTACTACATGTAATTAAACTAGTAGCATTTTGCAGTAGCTTGCTGATAGTTCCAACTACATTCATAATTGCTCAGCGATTCAAGTAGTAAAACATGTTTGTGCCATTTTCTTGTGTAGTTAACTACTGAAATGACAAACTATGTTTTAGCTGTTGCCAGATAACACAAAATCCAGATTTGGTTACAACAACAAAAAATACATAGCATTCCTTGCCATTTTGTCCTTGTGAAAAGCCCAGGTGGATTTTTTTTCTTAGGACTCCATTCCTGATGGATTGTCAGTGCACCTGTGATTCGGCTACAGTTCTGAATGTTTTTAATATTTTTGGTGTCAATTAGTCTTGTGTTGATTATTGTTATGTATTTACAAATGTTGAGAGGAGTTGTTCCATGCTATTTTAGAAGTTACCTGGCTAACTGAGTAATCCTACTTGGTGCAATACCCCCACCTGGACTCTAGGTTCTGGAAGGCAGGTGTCTGACTGATGGACATTGTATACAAAACCAAAGCTGACATTCCTTGCACTTTCTCATGAATAGTGGGATTTTTTATTTTGTGGGTTTATGTATGACCTGTGAACAAGTGGGCACTTTCATTGCAATAAAAGTAATTGAGTGACTGTGTTTTGCTAGTATGTCACTTTCATGTCATGTCTTATGTTTTGTATCACATGTGAATTGTAATTTTTGCACAGTATTTTTAACTACTTTTTCTAAATAGCTTTAGTAAACCAAACTAGATTTCTCCAAAGTGTAGCTATGCTGTAGGTAAACCTCTTCCAGTGTGAAGTAATTGGTATCTTGCAAAGGTATGCCTTCAAAATAGCTTCCCCAACACTGCACATAGGCAGTGTGGCATGCAGTATGTTTCCAATAGTCTACTATGCATTCTTAACATACAAAATTTGGCGTAAAATGTGTATGCAGTATGTGCATGGTACATAGTATGCGCAATTTCAATACGGAAAAAGTTCCATATTTAGAAATAATTATGTCGATGCTTTATACTCCAAAATGCAATGTGCCAACTTACTTTTGCTTTGACAGAATAAATGGAAATGTGTGCCTGGCCATGTGTTGTGGTAAATTGGGGTTTTGGTCATTTGTGCCAGTGTAGTATACTAACATCTTAAGCGGAACTTTGTAAAATGTGTTGTTTTGGTTTCAGCATACAGTATACATACAGTATGTACTCATTGAGAATATAGTATATAGTATTTAAGTAAGTGGCTCCCAATATAGCCATTGGAAAGATTTGTATTGATTTGTTTAGGGACATATAATTCCAGTGGGAGTGAGAGTTGATCTTCCTATTTGTGTTCTGCTATAATTCTAACTACAGTTTTGCTATGAGTCAACTACATTTATTTCAATTGTTTTGAAGTAGAAAATGCAATAAAACAAATTGACTAGATAGGCTTTATTAAAATATATAAAAGACAAAATACATATGCATAATAATAGTCCATGATCAAATATGCATACAGTTTAATTATACAGTAAAATGTGTTATATATAGATTTATATATATTTATATATATATATTTATATATATACCGAGACATTTTTGCATTAAAAACTGGCAGTGGTGATTTCATATTTCGTTTTCCAATATAAAAAGCCTACGGTCCACAGCAGGGTTCCGAGAGGAAGTAGCCTTTTGAGAAAAGCTAAGGAGCAGCACCTTTACACCTGAGATCCATGGTTTAGAAAGCTCTTCCTTAACAACACACCTTCTATAACCAAAACTTCTGAGAACAGGAAACAGCATTAAGAAGGAGATTGGCAGCTTATCTGTATCCTTTTTCTGGAATTAAGTAGCAGGCAAAGTAGTCCACTGTAGAATCCATTGACCGTCGATTCTGAATTGTGCTGTCTTTAAGAATTACAACAGGCCTTCAGCAACTCCCTACAATCCAATATCCACTTGGAAAAAATTCCACCAGGAGGTCTGATCTCAGGATAGGTCAGAAAAACTAGCAGCCTAGCCACACATCGAGCTGGGGGAAAGATCCTTGACAGTAGTGGACGTGGAGACATTCCCAAAGGGTGTGGTTGGTCCTGTGAGGCCTAGTGTCAGTGCCCTGAACGCGGTCATGTCTGGTGGTAGTGGTGGTAGTGGTGGTGGTGATGGTGTTCGTGGTGATGGTGGTGCTCGTGGCGCTGCACTAGAGGAACCACTATGCCCGGGCTGCCAGGCGACCCAGACACTTTCTCCCTCTCCAGCACAGGCAGGACGGGGGGCCCCGCGGGGTGATGCGGCTGGGAATGGGGGTGGGAGTGGGGGGACAGGGGCGTTTTGGAGGGAGAGAGGGCCTCCCTGGCTTTAGCCCGTAGCCGTTTGCTGTGGCTGTGCTGCAGAGGGTGTTGGTGGTGGCCTGAAGGCTGGGCCTGGTGGGGGAGGTGGTACACATCCTGGCCCCCGTGACCTGTCGAGTTACCACTGGGCAGCATGCTCTGCACTGGTGGGTAGTAGCCGTGACATTTACTGGGCTTGCCACCTCCCATGCTCCCATTATTCCCACCGCCTCCCTTGTACATTCCTTTGGGGGACTTGAGGAACTGTGTGCTCTTCCCTCTGGTCTCTGTCGGGGTGCAGTGATCGCTGATGACCTGCGAGCGGCGCTGGTGAGCTGCGTGGGCTTCTGGCTCCTGGGAGCGTGAGCGGCTCTGAGACTGGTGGTGGGAGCTGCGACC
This sequence comes from Galaxias olidus, assembly GCA_026901105.3. NCBI lineage: Eukaryota > Metazoa > Chordata > Actinopteri > Galaxiiformes > Galaxiidae > Galaxias > Galaxias olidus. The sequence continues at coordinate 756,203 of JAPMUY010003746.1, forward strand.
CTGGGCCGCCTGAGGGGGAGGGGGAGGGGTGGTGGATCCTGCAGAATGGAGGTCCACAAGTATTATTCAATGAGGTTCATCTCCTATTCTAGCAGTCACTTAAATATGTGTTTATGAGACAGGCCATGCTCTTCACATAACTATTGTTGGTATTAGTAGTCTTGGACAGCTATAGTTATCACTATATCAGCATATTAGTGAACTCAACGTTGACAGTCAGAAGTGAACGACAGAAGATTGTCATGCTGTCCATACAGTGTGGCTACGGTGTAGTTTAGGGTGGTTGACGGGGAGGGAGTCAGTGTGTGCCGGGTTCAACGAGCGCCCAAAGTGAACTCGGTGCGTTGGTCTTCCTAACCAATGATTTGGACTTTCACTGCACCCAACATTTTATAGCTATGTCCTCTGCATGAAGTATAGGGAGGGCAGGACCCACCTTCAAATCTGGAGGTGTAGTTCTCTATGCCGGCCAGGTCTAGATAGTGATTCCTCCTCTCTGTGTTCTCGTCCACGCAGTAATGCTGCTGGCCCTCTGGGCTGGGGCCCTCGCTGCTCTGGCCTCTGCCACAGCCACACAACAGACACACAATAATTATCATCTCGTTTGTAATTGGCTTTGGCTGGATGTAGCCGATGATGTCAATGCGCCGACCTGACGTGAGACGAGAGCCGCTTGTCTGCCGACCGTCCCTCCTCCTGGTGACAGCGACCGTTCTCACGATCTGTGGACAGGCCAGACAAAAGAGTTAGGCCTCACACCACGTAAGGCATCCCCATGCAGAAACAGGTGGGAGTCGGGGAGCGCTGAAGTGTCTTGCCTGCTCCGGGGTATTTCCTGCGGGCGCCGGGCTCGGGGGTAACGGTCAGTTTGACACGGAGAGTCTTACTCTTGTTAGGACACGAAGAGTGATTCACGGAGGCATCTACCACGTCATAGATGGTGTGCATCAAACTGGACATGTCCTGAAGCAAAACACCCGCAGCTGTTATTATTATTATTATTATTATTATTGTTATTATTATTATTATTATTCTTATTATTATTATTATTATTATTATTATTATTATCATCATTATTATTATTAATAATAATAATATTATTATTATTATTATTATTATTATTATTATTATTATTATTAATAATAATAAAAATTACGCATTTTATTGTAACAAGAACCTGCTTGGAGATACAGTTCACGATATATATTTTTGTAAAAGGTGGTGAATATTTCCTAAACTGACTGACTACCTCCTTAGTGACCCGGCCGCTGTTGTCGAAGTCATAGAGGGTGAAGATCCACTCCTGACGGTTGTCCTCCTCCACTGACACGGCACATTCCAAGTCCTGTCAACAAACACACTCAATAAATAAGAGACGTCTTCCTTATATCTTTTTCTTTTAAAACAGATCCATACTATTCAATACTATAGTGTAAGGCTTTGTTGTTCTAATCTGTTTCATGTCTAAATTGGTCTTGTGTAATTAATTCCGTTGCAAAACTGCAATTTAATTGACCAACAGAGGGCAGCAAAGTCCAGAAAATCTCTATTTACAGTACTGTTATCCAGAAGTACCTTTCATGACTACTTTTCAAAGCAAAATGGAAATCAGTAGAAGAATCACATTTCAGCAAAAGCCCATTAACTCCCTGAGAGGGGAAAGTGAGAGAGAGAGAAAGGAGGGGTGTTAACTTCCCGATATTCCCCTTTCTCTTTTGCTGTTCCAGGAAAAAGACTTCGACTACCATTTGAAGTTACAGCTTTTTGGCAGTGACTTTTTTCAAGGATATCTGGTAGCAAAATGTAAAGTGTGGGCCTGCAGTATGCACATAGGGGACCTGTGGAACTAAGATGGTGGCTGGTAACAAAAGGCTCTCTAATATTACTAGCATTCCATCATTACACTCAATAATGTATAACCTAAGTGGGTCTAAGCAACGCTTTCAATGATGGACTTCTATATAGCTTTCATGTGTGGCATTAGCGTGCATGAGTACATAATGGTCACCTATTCAAACCGTGTTTATAAGGCAATATGAACAGAGAAAGAAAGAAAGAGAGAGAGGCACAATATGATGCAACACAATGGCACTAATCAAAATGCGAATGCAACACTCTTAATGCAAGGCCACACGGGAGGACTTGGTGGGGAATCGTCTTACATCCAAGCTGATTCTTTTCTTCAGCTGAGCTTTGGTGTGCTCCCTCTCCCGCTGTCCGTCCTCTGAGTTGAGGTAGCGCAGGTACCTCTCACAGCCTCCCGTCTTCTCTGGAGGGAGGACCACTGGAAATAGAACGTGTCCTTTAGAAACTCCATTCATACTTTGCTCTGTACAGGTCTCATGCTTGTACAAAGTGCTAATTTGTCATTTAACCATAAAAAAAGACTTCCCAGTACAAAAAGTACATCCTCCACTAATCAGATCAGATGCCTAATTATGCCCTGAGATATTATTTAAAAACATGATGTTCATACATTCCAACTGAATATAATTGAGTTAGAGATTAAGGCATTTGAAGAAAAAAAAGTATGTGTTTTTTGACATACCCTCTAGGGGACAGTGATGGGCCATAAATCGTCCATCCTTCAGCTCACTACTTGGAAACTCCTAAAGATTGAAAGAGAATAAAAATTAAATTAAGAAAAATAAGTAAGAAGAATAAGAAGAAGAAGAAAAAGAAGGAGAAGAAGGAGAGAGAGTTGGGGCAGGGAGGAGGGCAGGGAGCAGGGTGATGTGTAAGTGAATCTACAGTTTTGACCACAGAGGCAGAGAAAACAAACAGTTCCAGCTCAAGCATTTCCGAGTTGGGAAAGGCCCGGGACCTGAGAGGGAGACGGCTGGAGGTTTCTCAGCAGTCAAACACTTTGAACATCTGCACGCTTATTGTATTGCAGTGTCTGGGTCAGATAGAGAAGATAGAGTCCTGCTGCATCCAAGCTCAAAAGAGCCCTGCAACAACATCACTCCTTCAAACGGACTCATGCATGCATCATCCTTCAATGATATGCCCTCCATCATTGTGGCTTTCTTGAACAATGGGACGGAGGCAAATCTGTTTGCTCTCATAGTACTTCAAAATGAACGAAAAGCTCACTTGTGTACAACAAACTTTGTTGGACTACATTTTGAGAAATGCTGATCCTCAGGTGCATGTCTGTGCCTATTTCAAATTGTAGTTAAATTGCCAAATGGAATGTTCCAAATGAACAGGATGGAACTGATTAACGGTAGGATTTCAAAGCAATGGAACAAAAAAGGGTGGATTTAAAAAAAAGAAAAGTCATCATAAACGTTTTGCAATTAAATGTCTCAATATAAATATACTATTCTATATTCTATGGAGTGCTCCACAGCCAATAGAAAACCAATCCTGCCACTCACATTCTTGCACACACACACACACACACACACACACACACACACACACACACACACACACACACACACACACACACACACACACACACACACACACACAAAACAAACAATGGAAAAACTCACATCTTACTAACGTTTTTTGACAATTGCGTTATGGAAACAATGAAATGGTTTAAACGCAGCAAGGGGCCTCGGCACAAAGTCTTAAACAACAAATGAATCAACTTATTTACGTCATTCGTACTCAATAGGCAGGGTTTCCGCTTACTTTGAAATACAACCTCCACAGACTCCATGAGGGAGCCACACATCAGGGAGAGTAAGACAAATAAAAACAGATAGAAGCCAGAAACCAAAGTCAAACATCAAGTACCTATAGGACAGAAAAGAGGCGCCACTGGAATCTGCACATCTGCATGCGTTTAGGTGAGGAAGGCCCTCTCCCTCATCTCCCTCGCGGGCTAATGACAGTGCCAGGCCCCATGGTGTTATTTACCAATCTCTGAGCCCGTGATTATTCTTTACTTCAGAGAATGAACCTGGAGCCTGTAATCTGGCCCTGACCTTCACTGCTGAGGGGGAGCTGGAGTGTGTGTGTCAGGGTCAGGCCAGGGCTCACACACCCTGCAAATTGGTCACCGGAGACCCTGGGAAAAACACAGGGGAGAGGGTGAGGCTGGAAACCTTGGTCGTCTGCTTCAGAGAGAGGTGAGAAGTGGGTTTGAGTGAAAGGGATGAGATTGGCGGAGAGCAGAACTGAAAGGACTTCAAATTAGAGGGCGAGAGGGACAGATAAGACGTATGGACGAGACAGGAGAGTGGGTCTGAGGAGTGGACGAGACAGGAGAGTGGGTCTGAGGAGTGGACGAGACAGGAGAGTGGCCTGAGCAGTGGACGAGACAGGAGAGTGGGTCTGAGGAGTGGACGAGACAGGAGAGTGGGTCTGAGGAGTGGACGAGACAGGAGAGTGGGTCTGAGGAGTGGAGAGGGAGGGTCCGCTCACTGTCCCAGTAGAGATAAGATGCCATCCACCCACCCTCCTGGAGTAGTGAGGGACCCTGGGAGCAGAGTGGGCGAGGCAGAGGTGGGCTTTGAGCCGACTCTCTGGAACGCTTCAGTGGGAGGTGGAGGCAACTGGTACCTTTCCCTGGGCCCCAAAACAAGCAGCTGTCTTTAATCAGGACTCTCACACACACACACACACACACACACACACACACACACACACACACACACACACACACACACACACACACACACACACACACACACACACACACACACATACACACACACACACACACACACACAATTTCCATCCTCCTTTATGGTTTTCTGTAGCCTGGTTGTTGTTTCCTTTCCATAGTGGATGCTTTTATCTGTGCTCTCTGTACATCAGAGCCTTAATGAGGTACAGAGGATGGAGGGAGTTGACCACCACACACTGCTCCAGTGTGGATGTGAACATCAAAGGGAACCATCCGCCATGTAATCCAGGTCCCTATTGGGCCTCGATGCAGACAATACACGTATTGTGCACATGAGAGATTTAGTTGTGGGATGATTTAGGACTCATCCCGAGGCTGTTCCTCCTCTTCCTGAACGAGGTGTCTTGTACCAGGTGGGTGGAGGAACGGGACCTTGACCTCCGCAAAAACAAACCTACACCCAGCCAGGGTTTGACTGCAGTCTAAAGTGTTTGAAGTTTAACACATGCCATGACCATCGCCCACAGTGTCAGGCCTGAATCTGCCTGCCACATGTGTAATTAACTGTGCGCTGGCATCACGCCACTCTCATTCCTTCACTATCAGATCACAGACTTGTGTGTGTGTGTGTCTGCTACGTTGGAACATTTTGGAATAAACATTTCCTGTTTTTCCATAATATTGATGTGCTATAGTAGACTCCAAGCAATAAAGAAATGTGGCCACAGTCTTCCAAGTGTGCCGTATTCGTTTGGGGGGGAACAGATGAAAGAGCCAAACACGTCCTTAAGAATGACAGGAAGACAAAAAAACGATATTAGATCTCAACCATCTAACAAACAACACCGTGGATGCTTGTGCTGACAGTGTTCCAAGTAAACAGGGTCTGTCTGCCAGATGCATCCACATTAGACGGCTAGAGAGATGGCAAGGAAAAAGTGAGGGGAAAGACGGAGAGAGAGACAAACAAAAGAGAGAGAGAGAGAGAGTGTGAAAGTAGAGTACGGTGTTTGTTCCTGCTTCATGCGGCAGCACTGCCAAGCGTGTATGAAGGCGCAGCCCGCTGCCAGACTTTAATGTGGGATAGGGTAACCAGGAGAAGCTTTCATAGCCCTCTACCAGGTGACATCAGACATCCCCCTGCAGTCTCTCTGCCTGCCTGCCTGCCTGCCACCCAGCCTCCCTCTGGAAAACACTGCACATCTTTGTTCTCTTTTCACCCGCTTACTCAACCCCATAAATATAAGTCAACACATCGTTTCTGCTCCATTCTTCAAACGATATAAGTCACTTTTGATTTAGGAAAATTCTTAATATAAGGACGTTAAAATGGCGTTACGGCTTAAAGTTAATCTACATTCCGAATTTGATGGTATATTCAATAGGCATTTAGAAGGTGTTTTCTGTCATACAACCATTGTACTTACTTAATCAGTTGCCCATAGGAATATGTTACACTTCTACAGGTTACACCAAAAACCAAGGTACCCATTGACTCCTTGAGGACATCATGCATGGTTAAAAACAAAGTCCCCTGTACCTGATACTCTAATGGGCACCCCAGAAGGGCCCGGTGACGACCACTGCACGCCTCCTCCCAGTGGACAGTAAGCAAAGACAATCTGGGTGTTTCACAACACTGAAGATTAATGAGGACAAAAAAATAATAAACTGACAATATGATGAAAGGACATCAAAATACAAAATAAACAGCTAGCCTCCTCATTACTGCAGCATGAAACTAGAGGGGGAGTGGGAAGCATTGAGAAATAAAAGCCCTTCATTCCAGAAGAAACCAATCTGGCCTTAACTCAAAACCATGTGTAAATTGTTATGTTGAGGAGAGAGAAAGAAAAGAGAGAGAGAGAAGGGGAAAAAAAGGGAAGTTGGTTGACAGAAGAAAGAAAGGGCCGGAAAACAGGGGGAGTTGCACAACAAAAGAGAAAAAAGGACAATCTGTGGGTCCTCGCCCACTAGAGCCCTCAATTCAGCCCACATCATGATGGCTGTGGCTCCCCAGGCAAACAGGCTCCATTCACTAAAGCAAATGCATGAATAATCGACTGATACAACAAACAAAACAGTCTACGTTACAGGGTCCAAGTCCAACAAACAACTGCCAAAAACAAGACTTTTCTTCATGAGATTATCTATCACAGTTATGTAACCGTCGCCCTCTGATACACTTTCCTGTCTTACCTTCGGACATCACTTAAGTCAAAGACAGGCTCAAATGACGTTCTACGCGACTATAGACGTTCTTCATTACCACGCATAAACATGATATCAGCACAGGTATTTTAAAAGAATCGTCATTCACACACATTATACGCTGTCAAGCCCAACAGCTCTGGTCACTACCGCTCACATCTCTTTCAATCCCTCCTGGGCTAAACAGCTGAGAATTCGACTTTGTCCATCAGTTGTGTTTGTTTAGCTACGGGCCCATCTATCTCTGTGCCATGACGGAGTCTCTATGAATGGCAGTGAGCTAAGAGCAGAATGTGCCCCCCCCCCCCCCAGCCAGCTGGACCAGACCCAGCAAGCCCAGATGGCCCAGAGATGGCCCTGTCGGGGCAGCAGGACTCCTCACCCAGAGGTCAAACAAGAGGCACAACCTCTCCCTTGGCAGCACATGAAGCGACGGGGAGAAGCCCCTTTGGTCACAGTGCACCAACAGCTGTGGCGAGAGATGAGCGCGCTCGTCTGTCTGCGTCAGAGCGGCGGGCCAGCCGTTTGAAGTTCCCCTGCCCTCCTCTATCAGGGGAGAACATCTCCTGGACTGTCCAGCCCCTTTTCTCCAACACTAATCTTCTGCTCCCTTTGATTATGACCTGCAAGATGTCATAAGCACAGATTAGTATCGCCGGCTAACCCCCTCCCTCCTGATCCTGTCAGCAGTACTGTAATCAGGCTCCCTCTATTAAAGCAGGCTTTGACAGGGGGGCTGATGTAATGCATGACCCCTACGCTCAGCCGTTGAAGTGGCACCTAGTGTACGTGTAGCAACATGGTAACAATATGTCTCATGCTATTACTTGCAGTGAGAATCACATTTCTGACGGGAGTCGACTGCGTTACCTCATTGTCTGCTCTAAGTCTCCGATGCGTCATGCATGTATACGGGCTTACAGAACAAAAAGGCATTGGGGTTACACCAGGATAGCATTTCCTAATACTCGGAAGCAGCTGTTATTTTATACCTTTTCAAGCATAGCCTCCTTAGAATTTGGGACATTACAAATAGTTTATGTGCACTATATGTGCTGTACTAGGTTGAGCATTTTGATGAAATTCCAATCCTTCTCAGGACTGTATTATTTGATGCTAACTAGGTGGACTACTGCTGTGTACTACTTACCCTGTGCACTCAAGTACGCATTGGCCGACTTTCCCAAAAGTAAAACATGGACAAAAGGTGATTTCAGCAGTTACATAGAGATGCCTGATAACACACACCACCATGGGCCCCAACCTAAAGCAGCATGTCCTGTACTACCAGACAACCGACTTTAAACAGAAGTCCGACACAGGGAGGGCCAGACAGCAGGGCACACACGGTAGGCAACACAAGACTAGACACACGCACGCCCAGGCAAATATGAGAACAGACCCGGCGACGGCCTTTCAAAGGCGGTGTGGTACCGGCGGTTGGACTCAAACAGGATGTTCCTCTGTTTCTGGCCTCCGTGTGAAATTCTTGGCTCTTAAAGGCGGGCCAGTGGGCCGATAAAGCTGAGGGGATTTGGTCGACATTCCACAGACCCTTTAAACAACACAGTGGATCCCAGGACGCCAGGTTGTGGGTCAGGTGACTGGGATCCCATTAAGCGGCTCTGCGTCTCACACGGGAGGCGTCGGACACTTTGTACACGTCCCTTACCCCGTCCGTCACTCCCGTTCATCGTAAACGACGCCGCCCTAGTTACACCTTCCCTCTTCATTGTTTACTGTAAACAAAGCGTGAGCTACTGTCGGGGGTTAGGACTATGTCAACGCGCACCACTAATCTCTCTAGTGTTCAAAGGTGTTTGTTTTGGCACTGACAAACCCGGTTTTCCATTGTCCTGCCCCGTGAGACCTACGGTAGCATGTCGGCATTGCTTTTATACCTGCTCTTTCTGTTTATCACAACACTTGTGAGTCCCACGTTTGAAGTGCCGCGGCGGTATGCCATAGGGGCCGCTTCTGTGGTCTGAGGGTGGTGTAACTGCAGCCCTTACAGCGCTCCTGTGGGTGACTGAGAAATGTAAACAAACCGTCTGAAGGAAGGAGGCGGGCGGCACCGCAGAGCCAGCGAGTAGTACTGGTTATCCGAGCTGGAGCATGGGGAGGCGCTGAGCTTTTCCAGGCCAACCCCTCGGCCCACTACAGCTCCCCACGGAGCTCTCCGCACCGACTCACACGGAGAGGTGCAGATGCACATGACTGCCAACGATAAGGGGAGCCGTTACGGCCGTGACCAATCCCCCGGTAATGTAGCGTGAACTCTCACAGCACATCCATCTGGGAGCCATGCAAAGGCCCATGAAGAGGGGCGGGGCTCGTGCTCTACGATTAAGGCAGTTGGCCCCAGGGGCGAATCTCGCCAGCCAATCAGATACAAAGCCATAGAACGACAGCACGGTCCCTGTAATGTTGCGCTGAGGAACCCACCACAGCCTGATCAATTCAAATTCCCATAACTGATAGAGCGCTTACTGCCAAAACCTAAGCTCCCCAGGGACATCACTTTGTAGCATAATTGCAAGTGTTGGTTTTAACCGCTGGAAAGCATGGCAAAATACTTCTGGTTTGAGGTATCATGAAAATATGTATATTATTTTAACCAATGTACCACTTTTGGCATAGTGTTAAGAAAATTCGCTCCATATTCCACTGAGAGCTAAATCTCTTCTGGTCAAACACGTATTTCGTGCTTTTCCTCTTTCTGACTCTCTCCGTCCCTCTCCCTTGGCTGTCTGTCTGTGCAGTGGCTGTCTCATCCAGTCTGTAGGGACTGCCAGCCTCGGAGACCGTGAGCATTCTTGACACTGGTGCAAGAACAGACTTAATTCCAAGCTGTGAAGTTCCTCACAGGCCTGGAACTGGACAGGGGGTCGTTGCAAGGTCAACAGAGACCTTTCCCCCCCTTCCTAAAAATACACCCCCGAGGCACAGGAAGAGGAAGAGACTCCGGGCTGCTCAGACGATGTGAACAACGAAGCCTGGATTTCTACAATGGACCAGTGCCAATGGGCCACTGGCACAAAGGCTTTGGCAAAGGTTACATCAAATACCAATAGACAAGAAGCCACAAGGAGACGTGACGACGAACAACCACATAAACAGTCGGGATGTGAATCACAAGATTAAATCTTCGTTTCATTTATCCGAAATATTTGAAATAGGATTGTTAAGAATCAAAATTCGAGGTCTATGAAAAACTAAACTATGAAAAACCCGCTCGAGGGTTTCGAGTGACAAACCGCATTTGCCTGACTCACAGCACCCCGGTGAGATGAAAGGCCACGGCCTCACGGCTCGAGACCGCGGTGCCTCCCCAGATGGCCATGTGTGCACCTCGGTGACCTGACAGGCTCGCTGTGTGTGTGCCTGAAACACTGTTCCCCAGTGTGAAATTCTGGAACGTAATTCATCCATGGCACAAGCAGAGATCAAAAGGCTATGGTGCAGAGGGCAGCTCCGCTCCCCCCCTCCCTCCTCCTCCTCGCGGCAGAGCACACAGAGGACCACTGCTTTCACAGCCATAATTACTGGAAACCAGGGCCGTGAACAGAGTGCACTGAAACGTGGCCGAGCTCTTTTTGGGATCCTGACTGCTTATTTGGACTGCGTTATGGTTGCATTTGGTCTGGGCGGTGTATTCCTATCTTCTCCGAGGCACGGCAAAGGTGACAGCCCTACTTACCGACGGAGGGTGGAGGGTGGGTCCAGGGGGAGAAGCCCACTTGAAAGCAGTTAAGAGTGACACCCTATGCGAGATAGAAGGTTTTTGAAAAGGGATGCGTGCCCCCACAAAGTGGAGGGCGCTGAAGTGTAATAACACCGTGAAGGTGATGAGATAACACAGTTTCACCGGGACAGAGGCGCTCTCTGAAGTCGAGCGCCGGGGCAAGAGTTCAGATGGTGTAACACACTGGCATTCTTGGGCAGATAGGATCAGTCAGACCCACATGGACATGTAGGGCTGGGTGCTACCTGTCCACCTGAGGAAAGGGAGGGGCCTGGCGGGATCGAGTCAGAACGTTTCCCTCAGACTCTCCGATCTTTCCAGTGAAAATGAGAATCTGTAAAGACATACATTTACTTTGTACTACATCTACTCTGCTTGGACTTGATATTGTTTGGCCGTTTCCTTTTTAAGGGAAATGAGAAAGCTCTGTAGAATCAATGTAATAGTAACTATACTGGAGGAACCTAAAAACAGAACAGATTCCTCTCCAAAGCACCTCGCATTGGTGTAATTTTGTGTCACTGAAAGAGCCTCAGTAACGGGCAGCCATCTTAAGCCGACTGTTTATTTAAAATGAGCCTTTAGGTAAACATGATACGCTCCACACAAACCCAGGTCAGCTTTTGAAGTGGAGGAGGTTGGGGAAGAAATGGGTGGGGGGATGAAAATAGGGCCGCCTTCAGAGGAAATGAGAACAGAGGCCTCTTTCAGCACTTTACACCCCTCACCCCCCTTCTTGCCACATATAGAAAGAACACAAAAAGGATAGACTTATAAAAATAAACGAATTAATGAATGCCAGATACAGTGAATTCTACCCTAAAGACAGACTATATATGACACTGAACCAGTGAACACACACGTTTATGGTCCTCTGAAATTCATTTTAAAGAGATGATCCTCTTTAGATGAGGCCTGTCGAGACACTTGATGAGGGAAGCAGGTTTGCCGAGCCAAATTGACTTAGCAGTTATTCCCCATCGGAAAAGAATGCGATGTGCACGGAGGTGAGCCAGAGGAGGGCCAGAAGAGGGCCAGGCCTCCTCTGTCTCCAGCGCCCAGATCCAGGCTTTGAAGCTTCGAGTATGTTTCAACAATTAACCACTTTCAGATGGGGCCGTGGCGTTTTATGAGCTGAATTATAGCGATACCTACATATGTGCTAGCTTAGGGGTCTATGAGAGGGGGAGTCAAATCTGCTGGGAATCGGGCTCGATTGTGTTTTATGCATCAAGTGTTATGAACAAAAATCCAGGATGGGAACCAAAAGTAGAAATAGATGAGGCGTGAGTTACAGTGGGAAATATACAGAGAAACATGTATAAAAATAAGCATGAATATCACCTTTCCGTTTTCCAACTTTCATTTTGGCAATCTTTCCAACTTTACATGAACCTGTGCTGCAGTCATCAAAGGTACCATGTATACTGCTGTATCCAATCCCAAATCCTTATGATACCCTTGAGTCTCAAGGGACACAACACGTATTATTTTTGCAGCCTAACCAGTATGCCTTCCCTTCCGCTAAGGCCACGAGTGGAGGTGTAGTGTTTCAGCCCCAGTGGGGCCGCCCACTGTCTTCAAAAGAGGCTCGGCAGCATTGCATCAAAACAATGAGTGGCACCCAGGCCACCAGTTCCCTCTGTCCTCCACTCTGCTTCCCGGACCGGTGTTTGTTTTGTGAGCAGACAGGAAGCCCGGGTTTTGGGTGTCTGTGGAGTTGCACTCCCCAGCTCCAAAGCTTGCGGGACGTCAAGCTCTGGAATGTGGAGAGGGGATGAAGTTTCTAAAGCATTGGGGGGGGGGGGGGGAGAGTGACACGGAGGGCCTTTCACGAGGGCAATAACACAGGAGTAAATGTAAAGCAGTCTGCCTGTGAGCGATGCACATTACATCAGCAGATTGGGGAATAGATGTCAGGTGTAAATGTCTGACCTTTATCACCAATACCTTGTTTCCAGAGGTCGGATTCAGTGTTCAACAAAAATAGGCCGGATATTTCACTCTGGTTAGGAGATATCTTGTTTCATTTCAGCAAACAAGTAAAGGAAACATATCATTTTATCAACTGGATCATATTATCAATTTAACATAAGTAAAACAATATATACAGTTTATCTGTTTTCAGTAACAATATGTTCAAACTCATCAAAATTACCTCATACACAAGGAAATGTATAATTAAAACAAAGTATTCGACTAGGAACAGCTATAATGGCACCATATAATAACAGCAATAAGAACCATGACTGAAAAAAAATCTAATATTCCCTTGGCTGCTTTAAGGCTAGCAGAATGAGGTCCACTTGGAAAAGAACTAAAGCTTTCTATGAGGGAACAGGGGTTTATGTGGAAACATACCTTGCACACTAAAATGTAATAACCTTTGAGTCTCCCGGTGTTTTACTTGGCTGGGAGAAGCACGAGATCAAACACAGACGTGGATCCAGCAGACTTAGCCAAAAATGTCAGCGCTAAGCACTGGGCTCGAGCTCCAGGTATTTTCTTTCCCCTGGCAGGTCGACAGCAGAGAGCCAGACCAGTGTTAACCCGCCCTGGGGCTCCCCCAAAACAGCCACCCGGCCACCAGCACACAGTTCCCTTCCACTCCACTAACCACGCATGGGGAAGTGAGGTCTCCCTGCTTCCTGGGGTTTTTCGGTGTGACCATTCATGTCTGCACTACAGGAGAAGAGGAAGCGTTAGATCTACCGGTTTTCCTCGAGGGAAAACGATATCGGGACGATACGTTCTTATCACTTGGATTTTTACAATCAAAATCCTGAACCACGTGTGTGTAACCTCAAATAAATCAACCCTCAATCGCAAACTTTTTCCTTAATTGGCACGAAAAAAGATCTCACAGATTGTCCGAGAAATAGCAATACGATGGGTTCAGGGAAAGCGCCAAAGACAGCCTCAATGCACGCGACTGAAGATAAGAGCACCGACATAAAGGCAGTTAAAAACGGTCATCTATCTCTATTCCGAGCTTCTGAAATGTCAGCACTGCATAGCTAGCTGTAGAACAACACAGAAATAGAAATGGGCCACAAGGCATTCCCTGAAGAAAATGTATGATGGAAGTCGCATGAAAGCTTAGCCTTGTTTCTATTTCAGGTGCAATATAAACAACATTGCGCAATACAGTATGTACCAAGTTTGCTTATTTGTGTTGTTGCTATTCTCAAACCTACTACATTGTTTACACTATGTGAAAGAAATCCGTCTATTTAGATGAGGTAGGATGGGATAGGCGATGGCACCTGAAGTTCCTCCAGAGCCTTCATCCCCTTCTCTAGCAGTGTTCAGAGGGATTAAGCTGAAAGTGAGCAAACATCTTCAAAGAGCCGTCTACAGTATAAATATCCTCAGATAAATAAACATTCGATCTGTCTGCAGTGTGTTCTAATGTCTTTTTCCATGAAGCACAGACCATAGAAAACTTCTGTAGAATTCTGTAGACAGTTTCAGTGTGCAAATACAATTACGCAGCACCAATGAGGATGAAACAACACTATCAAACCTGAAGTGTGTCTAGCCAACCAGGTGAAAATGTTCACACTAACAGCGGATTGGATGTTTGCTTTGGACAAACTGGAGCAACTGAAAACGGGCCTTGTTTGATGTAAGTGTTTAGTTAGAGGTTGAAAGTCAAAAGGAAGATCAGGATCAGTAGCAAAAACTCTCAACAACAATGCGGTTCTAGGAGCCAATACGATTCTCTATTCTTCAACCATCCCCCACTATCTTCCACCCCTGAAATATCTCCCGGTGAAAAAGAAAAAACACCCCAAGCCCTCCTCCTCTTTTCCACCTCCCTGCCACCTCCCCCCATTCCCACCACAGCCCCTCTCCCTGCTCCAGGACTTTGCTGTACAAACCAGGAACAGATGTCTGCCGGAGCTGTGCTGAAAGACCCCGCTGTTCTGGACTCCAGCCACATGCTTTTCATTCAGAGATGAAGGCGCACAGCTCGCCTTCTTGTGAAGCCAATTTAAAAAAAAAAAAAATAAGGGAAAGGAAAAAAAAAAGCTCTCCAAATGCCTTCAAAAGCGAATACATATGAGCACACCTTTGCATCCTCGACCACGCAGCTCTCACTGATACCACTTCAAAGGGGACCTTTTTCCTTTTCCCTCATAAGCCGCCCAGCACAGCAGACCGCATGGTCTTCAGGATGCTGGAAAAAGTCATAGTACTAACTAAGAATACCTATGGCTACAATTTGTGACATAGCCCTAAAAGGTCTACATGCCCGAAGAACAATGGTTGTCCTTAATCACAGCTGTGTTCAGGCCACACTCCTGTAGAAGTCACAAAAATAAGCACAGAGAATAATCTGTTGTAGAATACAAAATGTTTCTCTAAGGACTCTAGTCTTACAATTACCCCGATAATCTTGCCACACATCCAAAACAAAAACCGATAACTCAAAAATGATTATGATCAATAGAAGCTCTATGCAAATGCATTAAGGCGGTAAAGTTCAAAACAAACATGTTATTTAAGTACATTGGCTAAAAGGTATGCTCTATATCACAACAAATCACCAACCTCAACATTTTCCAATCTTGAATGTTGGTAATAATGGCCTTTGTTACAGGCTCTGAAATGTTGACACGCTCCTTCTTAACGGGGTTAAGGCTGGAAGTCGAGAGACAAAGGCCGTATTGAAAGGCTTAATTAGGCTGTCACAGTTTGGGCACCCGAGCATGTCTCTTAAGACGCTCCCAAACGAAGCAGTCTGTCTTTGAAACATGGCCGAGACTGTTGATGTTTCCAAAGGTGAAGCACAGTCAGCCTTCACAGAGCTCTCCGGCTGGTTATTTCACATAGGCGCTGGGTCGCCAAGGACTGCCCTGCCGCACTCTTCCATATTCACCATGACTGGGGTCATTTTAATGAATATTGAATCTACAACACACACTGCATTCATTCTGCCACACAAAGTTGGCTGTCCCTTTGATTTTGCCTCTGGTGATTTAGTTAATGATGCCAGGTGCTTGGACTGATAAGCCTTGTCTCCAGGTTGGGCCAAGTCATCTTGCTCAATCAATATCTATTTCTTCCATCTCATTGGAAAGTTTGAGAAGGGTATAAGTTAATATTTCATGGGCCATATATGCATTCTTGTTTGGTCATGTACGCCATTAATGACTTGGAGGGTGTTCTAAGTTTTAATAACACAACCATATTTGATTGATAGTCTGTTTTGGTAACATGAACAAATACCACATTTGAAACAGAATGCAATTATTGGAATTTAAAGTGCTGGCCCAACACAATGAATATATTTCAAAATGAGTGAGATTGTTTTCACACAGGTCATAAAATCCATTTCACACAGTTACAGTTAAGTGTTTTAAGGATATGCCTTTCTAATTATGTAGAAATAAAGCTCTTAATTACATACGAGTCCATTTTCCTATTCCCCTCCCGTGACCCTCCATCCCGCAACCCCAACCCCCGGGACTGGGGGCTAGGGGTGAGGGCTCTGAGGCTCCACTGATATCAGAGCTCTTTTATAACTCTCAGCACAGCTCTTTGAAGTCCCAGCCAGACAGCTCAGGAATCCCACTCCCCCTTTTGACAATGTGAAGGGGGGAGGGGAGAGCCTAACAACAAAGTTGCTTCATTCTTTCCCAATATGGAATAACAAACATTTCTTTACCCAGTACTATTTTGATTGGCTAATCCCTTTTGAAAAAAGATGGAACTATTACACTCTGTTAATTCTGATTAAAGTACTGAATAAACAGATGCATTTAATCCCAAAATGCTTAAACGTATTAGAACATTGAAAAAAAGCAAAATTTACATCAATATTTAAATAAATAGTAATACTTCTGAGGACACCATCATGTTAGGAGGAATAAATGGGCATCTATTTCAAAAGGCCCTGTTGACTGTCACATGTTTAACGTCATTTGTACTGTTTTTCACTTGGCTAAACCCATGACCATTATCAATCTTAAAAATGGATACATATCTCGAGGCTATCGGGTGCTCTCCGTATGTGATGTCTCCATAAAGCAGAACAGACCCAACAGCGGACGCTGTTTGTTTTGGAATCACTGAATTACCCAATCCGCTGTGCTCCTTCACTCGTTCACAGAGCACATGTTAAGCAGACCAGAAAGATGAATCTCGGCTAGATGAGCTTAAAATTGTATTTTCACAGATCTGCTCTGAATGTGAAGAAGGTTTTAACCTACAACTCAAGAAAAATAAATCAAAGCTCAGACTTAAATTGCGAGTGAGAACCACCTACTAATAAAATCCAACAATACTTTTGGCAGTTTCCCCCTTAGGGAGTATAAACCAGAATTCCTCTGATGTAGAGGAAAATTCTCTTTCAATTTGCAATTAGTGGGCGGGTAATAACCCTGATATAATCCATAACTCCTTCACTACAGCCACCCACCTCAACCAGTTTCTCACTATGAACATAGATCTTGTGGAAGAAAACAGAGTCTTATAGTAATTTATATGTACAATCAGGTTGTAAGAATGTATTCAGAATTAATCACACAAGCATTGACAAAGGGAATATAACTCGTTTGTCAGTGGACCCTCCGATGCCAACCTCTACCGATAGAGCGTGCCTAAATTGAGAGTCGAGTCCACAGACTTTTACAGAATACTTCTACCCTGGAAACAACATGTCCCTGGCTTAGTATAAACAGGTGATAGTGCTGAAAGAAATTGGTGAAACCGTCATACTTTCAGCTCTTATCAACCAACCAGACATGGTGGTGCCAATCATATTCTCGAATACGATTAAGATGATTATGTCACTGCAATAACTAATATGGCAATCAATAAACAATAATTATGCAAATCATTATATAGAAATAGGATTATTTCAACAATCTAAAGTGTGAAGGCTTTCTGCAACGCGCCCCACTCATTTAACTGATGTCACGCTATGCCACAGAGGGCTGCCCGCTGGGACTAATAGGAGTTATAGAAATAAAGACACAGCCTTTGGTTTTGCGGCCAGGATAGCTGTAAGAGTCACCTCTATATCCTCCAGACGGAGCGAAGACTAGCTCTCCACCCAGAGTTTTGGAACGGATGTAATGTAGCCTATGTGTGTCGGTATGTCACGCCCACTCCTTTGCCAAACCTCCCAACAGCAATCACGGCTGTCATAACCTCAGCAGTGGGCTGGGGAATAAATGCAGCACGGTTGTACTACAGCCAAAATTGACAACATGAAACAACAACAATCTATGACTTCAGGGAGACCAACCAACGTGTCTTCACAAATGCCTGTGAATACGGTGTTCTTCTCTGTTAGTTCAGTGGAGATAATCTCATCTCATGCTCACAGGAATTTTCTAACTTTCTTAAAAACAGCTTTGAAGTACCTGACACCCACATCAAGAATGAAAGTGTAAACACCTACCTGTGTGACTTGTGTCAAGTCTTTTGATAGTTTGCACTTTACAAATTAGACAGACACAAATGCACATTTCAAGGAAATTAACACAATCACAAATGAACAGACACGCACATACACACACAAAGATATAGTGTGAGCTGATAAGATGTGTGCAGCTTGTGAACATTAATGGGTTAGAGGGTCCTTACAAAATGTATTAATTGCTCTCATAAGTCAAGGTTTTTGTATTACTTCTGCTTGTTTAGATAGCAAATTCTTACATCTAAAGGAGGCTAATTAATAGACAGTACATGTTACTAGTCTATACATTTTTGTGTTCATTTGTAGTATTAAATGTCTGTCTGCCACATTAAACATTGAGAAACAGCAACATGAGGGGAAAAGAGTAGTAAGATAGACTTAGACATTACCTGACTGATCTTCAGTTTGTGATCAGATGGGCAGTATCTTTCACATTCCTCCATCCCTCTCCGTAGGAAAGCATTCACTACAAAACTGTCTCCTACAAATAGGGCAACATATTACTATCAGCGTTTCTTTACAAGGGTCCAATGAAATAGTATTTTATTGTTATAAAAGGCTTATTTGAAGACTGTTTCCTACCTTCAGGATTCTCTCTGCGCTTACACGCTGCAACCCGCAAAGCATGACCATACCGGAATACAGCAAATAAAATGAACATTGTGGTCAGTGGAATAACAGTTTAACAAAATGTGTTTTTTTATATAAAGAAGGGGGTTTACCATGTTTTGACTGAAGTTTCCCCATTATTGCGCTCCTTAGAATAAATAGGTAGGTTACTTCAAAAATCCGTCAGGGATATCACGATAACAGGCTCAACATAGTCACATTGTATCTTAGTAAACTCCAACTTTATCCAAGCAAAAGCCATCTTATATATTATTCTAATGAACGTTAATAATATTATTTATAGCGTAAAAAACAAGGTACTCTTTCTCATTAAAACAAACATCAAATGTTCAAAGAGATGAGAGCAGATGCTCGCTCATTGCGTCTAGAATCAAACTGAACCGTAAAACAGCGCGTGCAGCGAGCGCTGAACAGAGTTTATCAATCTGTAGCGTTTTTCTCTGATGATGTGAAGTGCGTCCCCTTTTGGTCTTATTTGTTATAGCTACATTCTATAATCTATTATTGTATTGACTAAAAGTAAATGTATACACGCCTCAAAAACGGCGTTTGGAGAAGTTTTCAAATGCCATCTGGAATAAAATAATGTATGCATGAATAGGCAAGTATGGCGCTTTAGATAGAAGAGCTGCAGTCTAAGTTAGTCTAACTGCTGGATAGAAAGCTATCAAGTAAAACGTCGTCTTTTAGAACCACATACAGCAATTTTATGAATTGTTGGTCCTTTTTTATCACTTGTGTCTAATCTTATTTTGATAAGTGGATTTGAACCAACTAGCATGTGTACTGTAGCCCATTGTACTTGAAACAGAACAAGGAAGAGCATTCCATTACACACTGCAAGCAAACACCACAAATACTGTTTAACTTGTCTTATTTTAGAGTTGTCAAACCAGGCCATGTTTACGAGCTAAATGTTGAGTGTTCATTTGCTCAGACAATTTTTCTGCATGTCTTGATATCAATGTTAGTCAAATATGCATCAATTAAGACAATTTTATTTTATAACCCTACCATTATGTTATGCCTATGCAAGTCTATTTTCCACAAGGAGGTAAGTCGTCACTCTTTTACTGTATACCTAGACCAAGCACTGTTAAGTGAGCCTGATGTCTGGAGTTGCTGAATCATAACAGTTAAACATTTTAATTTAAGCATTATTTGACTGACATTCAAGTTATTACAGATTAATACGCAAGATAAACCTGTGTAGTGAGAACAAAAAGGCATAAAGCCAAATATTCTTAAGGCTACACAAACGTTGATGGTTTGGTTTATCTCTGGTTTCCACATGGAATCACCATTCACACACTTTGATGCTGCCTTTGGCTTCGAGTGACCAGGTATATAAATTAACCCAATGTGGGGTATGTTAGAGATCACTGTGAAGGTTTTATAATGCAGTTACCTTTTGCTACCAGTACAGCCAGATTGGTTGTCTGTCATCTGATTATTTCACCTCTTTTAGTCTAACCACAAACATGCTTGCAAACCTACTTCTCTCAGATCACTCTCCCTCTCTCGTTGACAGGATATGCATACATTTGCATAGCTCATTGATGGCAGCTTGCTTTGATCCTAGATGCCACACCTAATTATCACCATACCTCTATGCAAGCTTCCTCTCTTGCTGCGGTCTCTTCACAAGTTATCTCTCCTTTTCCACCAAGCTCAAGTCTAACACTGTTTAAACGGAAGACAAACATATAGAACACGTGCCCACAGGATTAGTGCACAGACAACAACTGGTAATACAAAACTCCTGACAGAATATTGTAGATATGGGGAGAAAGCATCACTTGTCTTTTCACATTAACATGTTCCACAGGGACGAGAAAGCGCGGCAACGATCAAAGCCCGTCATGTAGACGGAAATCTGAAGATGAAACGGCAGCGCTGACACGGTTTAAATGCTTTATGGATTTGCATTAAGAATTCTTACAGATGGTGTGCATGTCTGCGGGTAAAATCTAATTCAGGAAACGGGAGATCTGTTGTATTTTGGATAACAAAAATAGCAGCGACAAAGTCTGTGTTCAGTCTCTTAAACCATTCTGATATGATACATATGTCCCCTCCCAATTTGAGTTACTGGTACCTGTGCCAATATTCCTTTGCTTTTGGGCATGCACCTGAACAACAGTTGAGCGGATAAACATCAGACTGTTTTGTTTGGAGTTTCAAACCGCCTAGAGTGATAAAACCCATGTAACAATAAGGCTTCGGAACATGTTGGTGGATTTTTCTGTCTTGATGGCACATAAACAGCTGCCTGGGTTTCAGACAGATTAGACATGAGCATAAAAAAGACATCCAATTACATCTTAATATATATTTCCCATCTCTACAGATATCCCTCTTTCATATTTCAGTTTTTCATGACGATTTAACTGTGATCCAAGTCTTTATCTATTCTACATTATTTATCTTACAAGCCTAGTTACAAAAGAATAAAAAAATGTAATACTCTAAATGTAATTTTACTGAAGGCAGTCAAAATTAAGGTCTGTACAGTCTCTCTTCAGCTTTTCTGAATCTACACAGAACACCCTTCAATCTTTCATATCCCTTTTCTATTTCTCAAATGTTTCTATTAAGCAACAAATAATTCATTAAAAAGGGTTTTATTAGATAAGATCTGCTTTGAAAGTAACAGTACAATAAGCAATAGTATGCATATAATCAGCATTCATATACAAATGTAACAAATCACATGTTTACAAACATTGTCCCTACTTTTAAAATTTCCTTTGACTACATAAAGGATCCTTTGAAGCAATAGCTGGCCATTAACAAACAAGGGCTCCATTTTCTCAGCTCTTTGGCTGGCGTGCACCAGGACAGCATTTGTGGAGTGCAAAACATGTGCATGCTGAAAATGGAAATTCTACCTTGATATCCGATTTGTCTATACAGCATCAAGTTGAAATTTACAATTCCTTGATAACTGCTTTTATAAACTAAAGTCTATAATGTTATTCTTTAGGAAAAGAGGGGAATTTTGTCCAATTAGCAGATCAACAAGCTGTCTCCAGAGTGGTCTAAAAAATATAGTATTATTGCTCCGTCCCAAAAGTGATGAAGATTAAGGCATTTAACACAATAATCTACATTAGTAATTTAATCAAAAACAAAACAAACAATAAAAATAACAAATAAGGCTCAGATGAACAATGAAATATTGGGATATTCTACATACTTAAGACAATCAAGACATCTAAATCCTTATAGCTTGATTGTACACTCAATATATACGCGTAGAGAAAGGTCTCAAAATGAACATTAATTTTAAACAAGTAAAATCACTTCAATATAGTCTGTCCTAGTGTTTACCCTTTTGGACGCTACTCTCACATAAGTGAGCGCTACAATCACATTAGTTTGGCTTAATACAGCTCAGCACGCAAAAGTGCGTATAGGTTAGTTATTATCTCCTAAACTATGAGCCAAACTTAATATGGGCTTATGGCGCGGCATCCGTTCTTTTCTGACTGTGGGCAAAGGAAAGTCCACCTGCAGGGCCATTACAATCTTAGACACTGTTGACAAGGTTAGACTTCTCCTCCTTCTGTTTGTCCACTGCTTGGTCCATGGCCACCAGGAACTTCTCCAGACTCACTGTTGGTGTCTAAACACAGGAGAATAAACGCTTGTGAGCAGGTTTTGTGGAAATACACAAATACACAAAATTTTACATTGAAAGTCTTAATGCATTCTGCGGGTAGATAATCTTTACTAACCTTTACAAAGAGTGCATGGGCCAGAAATGGTAACTTCCTTAGTGCTCTTCCACTAAGACCTTTGCTTTTTCTGAAAATGTCAATTACATATTTCATTATTTGTTGTCTTGTTAGTTGATAAGAGCTGAAAGTATGACGGTTTCACCCATTTCTTTCAGCACTATCACCTGTTTATACTAAGCCAGGGACATGTTGTTTCCAGTGTAGAAGTATTCTGTAAAAGTCTGTGGACACCACTCAGGCACGCTCTATTGGTAGAGGTTGGCATCGGAGGGTCCACTGACAAATGAGTTATATTTCCTTTGTCAATGCTTGTGTGATTAATTCTGAATAAATTCTTACAACCTGATTGTACATACAAATGAACTTGAAGACTATACTTTCTCCACACCCTGTCAAACTAGGATGGAGCCTAGGGGCAGAGACTTAGTACTCACACGGCAATGTTATTTAGAATAAGACTGTGCTCTGACACTTCACTCTCTGCAAAGCCCATAGTCTCCAACTCAAACATAGTAAACAGCTGCTGCCGGGGGTAGATGATCTGGCACTGAAAAATAAAAAACAGAAAGTAAAGCAAGATTCTCACAGGCACTGTCAAATGTTCTAAGAATTCATACGACAGCACACAAATAGTCAGCAACATTCTGGGTTCTCTGACCTTCATGAGCTCCTCTAGACAAGACAGGTAGATGTTATAGATGCCACCCACAGACGGGGGGCCTATGTACTGCTTGATATCCGCTCTGTCCACAAAAGCCAGGTCAATCTTCTCGGTCACATTTGAAGTTGTAAGGATCACAACATTTGAATGTCTACAAACAAGCAAACATACAGAAGATTCAAAAGTCTAAGCAGAATGTATTACTTTCAAACATAAAGGTGCCAGGTAAAAACAAAAAAAGTCCACTTCTCAGAGATCAATCAGGCAATGTGATTCCTCAAAATAACCCCCAAAAAAAAAAAAAAAGTATATACGGTTTTTCATAGGACATTTGACCTGAATTACCTAATAGATCTTCAGAGAGGAAGCAGAGCCACTGAGCTCTTTGAGAAGTTTGAGAAGTGCAACTCATATGTCTACACAAATCACACACACAGTGGTCACAGCTTATCTGGAAAGCGACAGCCTACTTTGCTTCATTAAAACAAATTCTCATTGGAGGGCTTTAAAACATAAACGACCCTTTAGAGGGTGTTCTCAGGCCTTTTAAGCTTAACATAACAATGAAAAGTAAATGATCACATCAGACCGTTTGATCTGGTCTAGCTGTGTGAGGACAGAGTTGACTACTCGAATGGCATCTGAAGGCTCAGTTCCTGAGTGGGAGGCGTTGCGTGCCGCTGTGAGACTCTCCACCTGCCACCAAAAAAAAACACTTTGATGAATATACACAACGCTCCACAAAACATGCACTCCCAATGGTCACTTGGAAAGCTTACCTCATCAATCAGAACAAACACTAGAGCCTCTTTGTCATCAATCAACTGCTGGATCTTCTGGAACATCTTGGTGACAAGTTTACCACTCTAAAATAAAGGGTAAGTGACTGCATGTTCAATTCTGCCAACTTCAACAGGCATAGGCTTGTTACAAGATCATAAGATTCCAAAGAGGAACTCGCTATACCTCAGAAAACCATTTGGAGAATAAGCTATGGCTGTTTATCTCAACAAACTGTCCGTAAGAGTACCTGCAGGGAGATAGGAGGAATCCTTAGAAAAATGAATAGCAAAAAAAATAAAAAAATTACTGCCAAATGCATACGCTTTGAGCAAAAACCTCTAACCTGTTTGACAGTCTGATTGACAGTTTCTGGGCAAGGGCTTTGCACAGAGAAGTCTTCCCTGTGCCTGGGGGTCCTTCATGTGGGCAGAAATATGGAAGAAGTGTGTGACAGTTGCAGTAAAAGGCTTTACAAAAGGCCCTTGTAATCTCTCATTATATTTGACACATGATGATATATGATTTTATATATTAGTATATTATTCAATAATGAGAAAAAGATATGGGATGTGTTTACCATGAAGCAACACAACTCGATTCCATGCGATCAAGTTGCTGTCGACATTTTTGTCTGAGAAGTAAATGGTAGTTGAGACATAATCCAGGAGCTGGAAAAAAAGGTTAGAAAGGGAAGAAAAGAAAAGCATAGAATAAGCATGGGAAAACATTGATTGATTCGATACATTATCCACGTCCTTACCTGCATTTTGACCCCAGTCTCATACACCAGACTCTCCCAAATCCCATGAAATTCAGCTGTGAAACAAATAAAGGCATTGGAGAGAGTCCCAAACTTCAACCATGCAACATTTCTACACTCAGTAAATAGCCACATTAACTAACAGTTGAAAATCCATTCCATTATTAAGCTGTCCATGCAACCCACCAGCTGGCAATAACCAGTGGTTGGCTGCAGAAAGCTCCTCATCCTCCTCCAGGTTGAGCGTGCTAGGGCCGTCATCATTCAGTGTGAATATATGGATACAGAGAGTATAGTTCTTCAAATCCAAAGGCTAAAAGAGGGGATGACAAACCAAATAGGTTTGGACACCATTCAAATGAAATAGAACAACATAAGATAGGCCTGGTAGTTTAATTTAGTGACAGTCTGATATGACATTTTAATGTCTTGGTAAACAAATAGTGACCGCTCAGAGCAGGCTATAACGTACCATTCCCTCTGCATCCACTATGGCCACAGATTCCACATGTTTTTTGAGAAACTCTTCATCAAATTCTGTCCATTTGTAGATTCCAAAAACCATGCTATGACGGTTTAGCAAAGCCAAAACGTGCATCCTCACATCGGACCTCTTTACAGTGCTGCAGTAAATGGAATTGCAAAATATGGCGACAATTAGAATATGTGAACTGATTGACTTTCCATAATAACTTGTTAACACACAAATACGATGAGAACCCAATTAAGGTCTTCATATCAAAAAGTATGTTGTAAATAGCCCTTATTGGGAATGTTGTTGCCTCCTTATAGATAGTTAGGCTTGTAAGTACTTAGCCAGGTACGCAAACGTGGGCTATTAGGATTTATATATATATTCGACAATTTCATGCAAGTGCTCACTGTGCACATTAGGTAAGTTAAATCATTTCACAGGGAATTGATAGTCAGATGTGGGTTAAGAGTGAAAAAAAATCTAAAACACAATTTTTGTTTTGTGGAATGTCTGAATTTTGTAACAAAAAATACTGTATTACACAACAGAAAGGTTCCACAACACTTGAGTGAAGGTTGGCCAATCTGGCTAAGAACTCTACATACCTTTCAGCTTAAGTGGAAATTTTAAAAGCCCGCGAAGGAATGTGCAAGCATAGTATCAAATATCAAAGTACAGTAATCTTATATTATATTTAACATGCAACAAAACATCCAGGAAGGAAGCTGCCCACTTTAAAACACAAATAACATATCTGATCTTAACGCAAAGCCCTTAAGATAAATTTTGAAGGGCTCATTTTGGATTATAATGACATGGATAATACAACACCCTATCCTGTTATATATATAATGTATACTCCGTTTACGTCCTACTCAGTGCTAGACATTAATCGCAATCAGAACTCTGTGTTCGTCTGTTTGAGTAAAACGAGTGTGTGATAGTAAAGATTTTATCACACTTTTACATTGTATACCAAGCGTAGTGTACCTTTGTGATTTGACGTGGACCTCCACATGGACACTGATGTCATTATTAGAGTTTTGATTGAGATTCCAAACCTCCATGCTGTCAGCTTCCATAACTGTGAAAAAAGTTACATAACATTAGTCTGTGATAAATTAGCTTGTATTCTGCAATCTTTTTATTAGGACTGGCATGAAACCTATTTTCTGAGGCCAAAAAAACCTGGGCTGGTTCACCTGGCTGCACTTTCACGTTAGTTAACTGACGTTAGGTTAGCCAGACAGCTGAGCTAACTTTACGTTTAACACAATTAGCTACTGACAGAGTATGTAAAACAGTGAAGGAACAATTGTATACAAGCTTTATCGGGTTATATCATATTTATTTTCCAGCTAGCAAGCTAGTTAACGTAGCCAAAGTTTTGATCAGTACCTACTAGTCACAGAAGACTGCCAATCGAATTCCAGCGCGCAGTATTGAACCGGAAGTGATTGTAGTTCATTCGTAAACTACTTCCGTTGTACGAGCTTCAGTGTTTGTGAAAACATAGCAAGCAAATTGTTACCGAATATATTTTAACTGCACTGATTTTAAAGTAATCACGAAGAAATGGGGAAAAAACATAAGAAACACAAGCCGGAATGGAGGACAGTTGATGGTAAACGCCCATTGGAACTGTATAATTATGCAAGCTTTTGCTTTGTTCTAAGCTACATTGCTGCATATCAGACTAAACTAGCTAGCTAACGTTAACTAACTGTTAATTACAATGCTTGTAATATACATATATAACATACCTAAGAGTCGAGGTTAGCCAGTGAATCAAATACTCTCGTGTTTGCATTTTTTTTTTGACATTTTGGTGTCGCTAGTATTACGTTCATCCTACTCGTGTTACTCAGACTTAACCCTAAACCTTACAATTAATATGTTTTCTTGCAAATAACTTCATGTGCCATGGAACATGTAATAACTTCTAATTTATTATTATGTCGAATAGCAATTACCAGGGCAAATGACAGATTTTAACCTTATAGCCTGCATGCCTGTGATTGTTAAATAGCCCAATGTATGTGATTGAATGGTGGGGTTCATTTATTGCATAATGAATTGCTTGCCAGATGTATGAATGAAGCCAGGGATACAACCAACCCATGTGTGCAATAAATGAGAATTACTGTGCGTTTATTGGAATGTTTGCAGCCACAATATGAATATTCATGTTCTTGGTCGAAATTTAATGACTTTGAAAAAGCAGTGGGAACTCAAGTTAGACTGCAATTGTATTAGTCTGCAAGTCTGTTAGTCTGTAACTCTAACATTTGCTACGGGGGTATAAGTAGACACACACACAAAAACTTTACCTCTGCTAATGAAGAGAGTACGAGGTGTCTAGACATAAAGTTCGGAAAAGCGCTATTTGTCCAGTGGAGGCTTTCATTGCAATTTAGTCTATCATTAATGATGTTTTTTTTTTTGCTGTGGCTTTTCAGATTATGAAGACAAGCCCCTGGAGAAGCCACTAAAGCTTGTTTTAAAAGTTGGTGGAAGTGAGGTAACAGAGCTCTCTGGGTCAGGCCACGACTCAAGTCATTATGATGATAGATCAGACCATGACCGAGAACGGCACAAAGACAAGAAAAAGAAAAAGAAGAAAAAATCGGAAAAGGACAAAGACAAGCATGTGGATGATGAGGAGAGAAGGCGACGGAAGGTGGAGACTTGAAAGATTCGTCTCTTCAAAATAAGCCTTTTATCATTTTCATCATCGTAAAGTATCCGTTTGCATTTCTTGACAGGAGGAGAAAAGAAAGAGACGAGAGCGTGAGCATAATGAACTGGAAGTGGCGGCGGCGGTGGCGGAAGCAGTTGCAGCAGCAGCACCACCAGCTACTGGTAGTGGTGTTCCCGTGGAGCCATTCACTCTGCCAAAAAGCATTGGTATCAATGTGAGTTAACATTATTATTTTATTTATTTTTATTTATTCAGGGGTAACCGACTGAGACTCGATCTCTTTTCCCACAGTGCCCTGTTTAAAGACAGAATATATATTTTTACAACAATTTAACAAACATGATGAACATAATACAAAAACAAATGATAATCAAATAATAAACATTTTGTTACAATATTTACAATACAGTATAATATATAAGATTCAACCCAAACAAGAACACTCTTCAACTTTCATGTCCTCCATCAAAACTTTACATTGTTCCTCTTGTCATTCAAACATGTTGATCATCTTCACCAAAAGCACATTTCCTATGGATTTTACGAACACATTTGAACTATTTCACATTGTGAATGTATCTAAGCAGCTAGAGGAGAAGAAAAGGAAGAGGGAGAAGTTTGAGATAGAGACTGAGATGGATGATTTCCATCCCAGCATGAATCTGGATCAGCAAGGAGACAGGCCTGTTCGAGCATGCAGGACACAGCAAGGTAAGAAAGTTCTCGTCCAGGGAAAATTATTGCTTATTTCTGTGTTGGTTATTTTTGAGATACACGTTGGTATCTTAACAGCCAACATTTGTTATTTGATGTATATTTTTGCATCAGTTTTACTGTTTTCCTTGTTTTAATTCAGAGAGTGAGTGCACACCACGTCAGCAACTCCTAGAACACTTCTTGCGCCAGCTCCAGAGGTAAGAAATTAGACAAAATATGTGACTGCTTGCTATTTAGAGAACTTAGCTTGTGTTGCTTCTAACCTAACAATAATCTCCACTGGATGGGCTATTGACTTTGTTTAGATTTTGTTACAGGATTTGGCAATCAGAATTCCGGATTACATTTTCATAAACTGAATGATTGGAGTGATTGTCTTTACAGGAAGGATCCTCATGGGTTCTTTTCATTCCCGGTCACAGACGCCATTGCTCCTGGATACTCTATGATCATCAAACACCCCATGGACTTCAGCACCATGAAAGACAAGATCACAGACAATGAGTACAAAACAATTACAGAATTTAAGGTGAGCTACATGTCTTTTTGCACATGTACTGTAGTATTGCCCTTGAAATTGCTTTTTGTAAAGTGCATCTCTCATTTCCCTTGTAGGCGGACTTCAAACTGATGTGTGATAACGCCATGGTGTACAATCGTCCAGAGACAGTTTACTACAAGGCTGCCAAGAAACTGCTCCACACAGGCTTCAAGATGATGAGCAAAGTAATGTTGGTCGTAGAGAGTGACAAAACACAAATTGGATTTTTAGGTTCTAGATTGTTATCCATCAATTCATCTTATTTTACCCAGGACAGATGCATTTAGTTCCAGTTGGTCTTGTCTGTCATGCTTCTTTTCGTGGCATCAGAATTTGTAGATGCCAATGCTTTCCTATGGATACCTTTAGTGCATAGAGTTTTAAGGTTGACACTTACAAAAAATACATTTTGGCTAGGAATATATGAAACAGAGCACTGGATATCTTAAAAGGTAGAAAACTCAAGAAACGTTTTTCCAGGAGATCATTGACTGAGAAACTTCATCACCACCCGGAGATCCCTTCTGTCATCCCATTGGCCCCCATATTACTGCCCTGTCAGTTATGCAGACCGAGTAAAGCGTTGCCCTGTGGCTCTCTTATCTCTGCTCTGTTTTCAGGAGCGGCTGTTAGCTTTGAAGCGCAGCATGTCTTTCATGCAGGACATGGATTTTTCTCAGCAGGCGGCCATTTTGGGTGATGAGGACATGACAGCTGAGGTGCCCCAGCCGGAGATCATCCCTGTCCCCGTGGAGTCGGCCAAGAAGTCCAAAAAACAGCCTGTCAAAGACATGAAGGAAGCCATCAGGTACAGCCCATATGTAGCTACTGACTCGTCAATTCTGTTACTTAACGACTATCTCCTTGAATGCGTCTTAGTAGCACACTCTGTGTTAACGGCTGTCTCTTGCCATAGCTACCTGTTTGAACCAGAAGGGAATGCTTGCAGCTTGACTGACAGCACCGCAGAGGAGCATGTTCTGGCCCTAGTCGAGCATGCGGCAGACGAAGCTCGGGACCGTATCAACCGCTACATGCCCAATTCCAAGGTGTTTACTCGCAGTTAACATGCAGTTCGTTCCGGCATGTTGTGACTGTCATCGTGTCATTTTGTAGCCATGCAATTGAACGTGGGCACCTTCTACTCCTGTGATTGCAGATGGGCTATTTAAGGAAAGAAGCCGATGGGTCACTTTTATACACGGTGGTGAATCAGTCAGATCCAGATGTAGAAGGTCTGTTTTTCTTATTTGAAAAGTTTATCAAACAAAAATTCTAATATATACTAAATGTAATTTCCTTTTTATTTTATTTTGCAATAACAGTTTCCCTTGTTTACAGAAGAAGAGACGCAACCAGTAGACTTGAGTTCTCTGACAAATAAGCTTTTGCCAGGACTAACGACTTTGGGCTTCAAAGATGACAGAAGGCACAAAGGTATCTAGCTAAAACACACCCTTCTTGACAAACCAAGCCTTTCTTTTAGGAATGTATTATATCTTGTGCTTCTTTCCCTGCATAGTTACCTTCCTGAGTAGTGCCTACAACACTCAGAGCCTTCAAAACAACTCTATCTACCCAGACCTGCTGCCTGATGAGATGGACCTGTTGTATTCAGCTTATGGGGATGACACTGGGGTGCAATGTGCTCTCAGGTAAAGATCCCATGTCACTGCTACATTTGCATCAGAAAAGAAGTGCATCTTGGTTTTTATAACAACGACCAAGTATGCAGTGTTTAAATTCCTCTGCTCCCTTAAATAGCATACAAGAGTTTGTCAAAGGCTGTGGCAATGCCACCAAGAGGTTAGTTGATGGGCTGCTGGATAAGATGACTGCAAATGACCACTCCAAAGCAGTTAACCAGATCCGACAGAAAAGAAACATGGTGTTGAAACCGGACGAAACCAAGACCAATATTTTTGACATACAGGTGTGTGAGAGCTGCTCAAAGGGATCCACGTATTGTTGGTTTCTCAAACACTCTGTTAGTATAAATGAATAAAGATGGCTGTGTTTGATCAGATGACAGATGGAACTGGTCTGGGAGAAAGCGGTTCAGTTTTGGACTTCATGTCAATGAAGAGCTACTCTGACATGTCTCTAGACATGTCCATGCTGAACACATTAGGTAAGAACCCCAGTTGCACGCCTGTATTGACTACAAAGTAAAAATTCAACACACGTCCAAACTATCATGTATTGTGTGCTCTGTCTCTTAACGACCGTCTTTGGCCAGGCAAAGCTGTGAAGAAGGAACCAGAACATGAAGATGGCCAGCAGCACTTTGAAGATGCAGCCAAGCTGCTGCAGGAGTTCCAGGAGTCACAGGTGGACAGGATTGGCTCCCGGCCGTCCTCCAACCTCTCCTCCCTTTCCAACACTTCCGAGAGAGACCAGCATCACCTGGGTAGGCAGAGGCGCTGTTGGGTTATACTGTGCATCTTTTTGTTAATTTCTGTATTTGTTTTTAAATTTGCCGACTTATTTGTTCCTTGTTTGGTAGTAAGGTTGGAGGTACTCGAAAAATAAAATGCTCCTCATTGAGGAAATAAAATAATCTAGGGACTGTTGTTGCTGTATGGTAAAACGTTTTAACTAGAGTGTACATTAACTAATAATCACTTTATGTTACAGTTATAGGAGATTAATTGGTCTACAAGACAAAAAAATGCTATTATTTACAGGAATGTTATAGTCTACATCAAAATGTAGCACTCTTAGTAACTTGCTTACTTCTTGATGGGTTTTCCAGGGAGTCCATCACACTTGGGAGTTGGTGACCAGTCTGAGATGGTCCATGACCCCTATGAGTTCCTGCAGTCTCCGGAAACGGGCTCCACAGCCAACAGCTGATCCTCCCCGTCCACTGGCATCTGTGTCCCGGTGTTAAAAACACTAGTCTATGTCTTCACCACATTGGATAGTGCATTAAAATAACCTTGAATACGTGTTTTGAAGGCTAATCATGATTGTACAGATAGTTTGTATTTTAGTCTTATTATTTGTGTGTGCACAACCTTGTTGTGAAATTTACAATTGCCTAATTTTGTTTTGTTAGAAACTGTCAAACTTTCTTCCACCCTCCATGTCATGTTTGCTTGCGATTTAGATATATGTATTTGTAGAATTATATATTATGTAAGTAAAGTTAATATTGAAATTTGTAATTAATGTTTTTGTCATCTTTTCCGCTACCCATTGATATGAACCTATATCTCAAAATTGGTTAAATAACCATTTAATTCAGTCACTAAGTCTAAGGTAGTGAAAGCAAAAACCTTTTTACAATACTTTTATTATCTAAATGTTCTGTCTTTTTAGGTTACCCTCTTGTTTTGTTTCTCAACAGGAAACACGTTTTTGTTTGTAGTTATTTGTCCTATTAGATAATATGGTGAGAAGAGAAATCATTCAGGACGTTTACACTATGGATCAACCATGTTATTTGAGAATAAAATAAATACATGCAACGTTTAGTGTGCGTTGGGAACAGGACAATCATATGCATATGTAGGCGCTTATCAGAATATGAGGGGAGGTTTCAATTGTAAGTCTCAGAGAACATTTTGGCGTTTTGCGCGGATGACAGCACTGAGCGAGATTCACTTGAGCGCTCGAGTTTGAAGAAAAGCATGCGCGCTAAACGCGTCTCCCACTGACTGGAATACGAAAGGCGTTAAAATGGATAAACCTTTGTGAAATGTAGCCTAATTCATGTAGTAGTGATTAACTTTTAGCTATTTTATTTACCGTAGTCCAGTGTGACAGTGCTGATCGATGCTTACAGACATCTTGGCAATGACAATTGCGGTTGGCAAACTAATTGAACTTGGAGGTATGGAGTAGGCTACAACAGTTATGGCATATCAGCGGAGAAGGTAGGGCAAATTACACGGATTTATTTGAGGAACGAATAGGCCTACTTCATTTCATGGTAGAACTGGACGCATACTGTCCTCAAATGTCAAACTATTCACTAATTATTTATTATTTTCAATTTTTTTGTATCTTTTTTTTTTGTTCTATAATAGATAAATGGGCACTTTTAACAAATAAACACAATAGACTTCCAAGACAGGCTCGTGTCACCCAACTTTTAAGCAACACAATCATAGGCTTATATTCTCCTAGAAAGTCGGAGCTATGACTACGTATTTGTTAGGCAAAACAGTGTACGCTGCATAACCATTCTACAGGAGCGCAAACAAGGAACCTGGGATTTATGACCTCATTTGCTAGGCAACCAAATTGACCATTGTCACAATGCTGCGCTCCTCTGTTCTTCTAAGATGGCAAATTAATAAAAAAAATTCATGAAGCTGTCTGCATCTCGTGTACATCTCGTTGAAGCGAAATTGGATTGAACAATTAATATTACGGTATTATTGTCTAAATATTTATAATTATATCTGACTTAATTTATTTCATTGTTGAAACGTTGTTCTTCACAACCAATTTCATTCCAGGTATTGTGGTAGGTGCAGTAGGCCTAGTTATCGTGAGGTTACTTAAACCATTGCTCTATATGTAAAAGTAATATAAAATTGGTAAAATAAAGTTAATTGCGAAAAGCTATGACAACTTTGATCTGGCAACGCAAAACTTCTGCTAAATGCAATAATCTTCTTGCCCTCAAGGTCTAAATTCTAATTTGCTTAACTATGCACAGGATTATCATGACTGGACCAACTCATTTACTCAGGCAAATGAGATCATTGCCTCAGTTGTTCCATGGGAGCCAGTGTAGTAATACGCATGAATGCAGGTTTTGTACAGGAATATTCAATTCGCGCTTATAGTCAGCCTTTCCATTGTGTTCCAGATGAACTGCTTTGGGCGAGGAGTGAGACGCACTGCCCCTGCCCTTAGCAGCAGCAAGAATGAGAAGGTTCACATCCCAAAGGTCAATGGTTGGTCTTGTCCACCTGGATCCTTACAACTAGGGGGCTGGTTAGTGTACATCTACCTGGCTATAGTATGCTTAGGCATCTATATTCCCCTGTTGCCTTCACCTTGGCGCCAAGCTGCCTACTCTGTATCCTTTATTCAAAAACCTAAGGCCTAGGCTAAGGATGCGCTATGGCGTGTACAGTGTTTCCTTGTTGAATATAATTGCTTACTCAGTCTGAATATGAATGCAATTTAAACCTATTCCAACTCGGTAGTGTATTTTCCGTTCTGACCTATGATAGGAGTTAGGAAAGGCCGCAGTCAATATTACCAAAAACCTATTGCATCCTAATTAAAGGTGCCCTTCACTGATTCATATAGCATAGGTGTTGAACCATTTTTTTTATGACTTCAGTGTAGGATTTAGTTGTGCAATAACATGTAACAGGATGTATAGTGCAGTTTCAAAGTTTCAAGGAATATCTATCAGGATTGTCATTGGTTTTAGTCTCAAAATCTTGAGCATCAAATCTTTTTGGCTGAAATATACAGTATGCTTTGTTTAATTATTTTTATGTGTAACACTGAGTCATTCTTTCTTAATTCCTACAATGACTACTCGTTTGTTTCTAAGTTGAATGTTGTATGGTGTTAATACTACTGGTTTGGCAGTTGACTGTGGTGTAAACAATAATGTTCATTTATGCAGACATTTTGCAACTCATACAGAGATCCCTTTGTGCACAGCAATTGTTCCCTTTATTTTGAATGATTCTAAACGGGAGTGAGTGGTTTGTACTGCCATTTATTGGAGACTTGTATTTATGGATAAGGATGCAATATAGTCATACACTTACATTGTTTGACTTAACTATGATCCTTACTCTTTGTAGCTAACTGGAATAGCCTTTATTGTGCATTTCTTGAGCCATATTGCTGCATTGACTATTGACCCAGCAAGTATCGGTGTGCGGACCAAAAACAACTACTCCGAACCACTACGAGCCTTTGACAGGACAAAGCAGCCACATGTCATTCAAAACTTGTCATGTTTCCTGTGTGAAGTCCCTGTGTAAGCTTTTCCAACAGTTTGACATGTTAATCATCATTCATTTCCTTTTAACGGTATTATCATTGAATTCTTTTTATTTATTTGTTTATTCAGTGGGCCAAAAGTGAAGCACTGTGGTATTTGCAACAAGTGTGTTGAGGACTTTGATCATCACTGCAAATGGCTGAACACCTGTGTGGGTGGCAGGAACTATTGGTAAAGTTTGGAGAATGGTCGAAAAATGTAAATTATCGTCCGTGACAATTATTACTATGTAAGGCACACTATTAATGTCACCTTTTGTACCCTCCCTTTAGGTTTTTCTTCACAGCTCTTCTATCTGCTAACATCGGGGTAATACTAGCTATCGTCATTGTCCTGTTCGTATTCATTCAGCACTATGTGAATCCCAACAACCTTCGCACTGATCCCCTCTTTGAACGTGAGTGAGAGCGTTTTATGGCCTGATTGTGTCTCTAAAATTCTTCACATAATGCATTCCCTTTGAATTGTTATTCATTTGAGAGAGGGCACTAAAGAAAAGACCCCCTGAAGGATGTGTGCTCGTTCCTCTGCGTAGATGTGAAGAGTGATGGCACATGGCTGGTGTTCCTGCCTCTTGCGCCCATCGAGACGACTTCAGCTGGTCTTCTAGTGATAGCCTTCGTAACTCTCATGCTGGCTTTCATCAGTCTGATGACGAGCACCCACCTGCTGAGCTTTCATTTATACCTCTGTGAGTTACAAGTCCCCATCCAGTAGCTATTAATGAGCGTGTGCTCTAGACCCGATTAGTGCCACAGAAATGTCTGTTCAGCGGCAAAAATGTCTTGACAAACAGGAATTCTATCATATGCTATACCTTTTCACAGAAAACCATTAACCTTCTTTCTTATTCACTTCTATGCAGGTTACAGAAATATCAGCACATATGAATTTCTTGTAGAGCAGCGTCAAAAAGAAACAACAAAAAAGGACCAGTTAGCAGGACTTGCAAAGGGTTCTGCTGCCACACAGGTCAGACCATTAATCTCAGTATTTCTCACTTGCCACATTTTCCCACCTTTACTTCAGTATGAAAATGACTCATGGAAATACTATATTTTCTGTATTGTCTTTTGCAGACACATCTATATACACAAAAATAGCAAAATAATATATTCTATGTTTAACAGTGTTTGCTTTCCTCAAAAGGATTCGTGCCAACTAAAGTTTAACTTCTTTTTTTTAGAACAAGGACACCATTATTGATACAACTTTACTGTGCAGTTCAAAGTAGGGACATTCTTAACTGATTGTTGATAATACTTATAAGTTAACCATAGTAATTTTATCTCTTGGGCCCCTATTCTGAAATGCCCTGGCCAGGGCTGTGGATACGTGTATTCTCAACCTTTTCCCTCAATTGACTTACAGTACCTGCCAATATGATGATGAAGGACATCGTGGAAGTCAACTGTATCGATACTTCTGCTCCAAAGTAAACATCATGATTATCTTGATTGTACAATTTGTGGAGAATTTCCAGACGATCCTTGTGATTGTTTAATGTCCCTGGTTGTTGTTGTTGTTGTTGTTGTTGTTGTTGTTGTTCTAGTTGATTCATTTTAAGAAAACCTCTGACAATAAGACTACTACGCAATATGGCACTGAAACATCAACAATAATCCAGATAATACCAGGTAATCAAAACATGTTTTTACAGATGGAGTATGTTTGTAATTAGTGTTATTTGTTATATACTGTACTCTGTTTTGGGCCAAAACACTGAATTGCACACTGCTAAAATAGGGACTGTTGTGACCACAGTTAGAAACTACAATTGTACCATTGTAGTTGACACTTTACGCCAACTAATGTTTATCACTTGGCATGTTCATTCAATTCAATTTAATTAACTATCCTTACTTCAGACTGATTACTTAGCTATTTAGAATGTCCAATTTAATTAATTGTTCTGCATTGGTTTTATGTAGAATGTGAAATTAACTCAAGTTGCACCAAGAGTTCTAAGATAAAAGAAACCTCAAGTGACACCAAGGATTCTAAGCTAAACCATAGTACAGGTGACGCCAAGAGTTCTAAGCTGAAGGAAAACACAAGTAATGCCAAGAGTTCTAACCAGGAAGACACCACAAGTGACGCCAAGAGTTCTAACCAAGAAGACACCACAGGTGACGCCAAGAGTTCTAACCTGAAAGACACCACAAGTGATGTCCAGAGTTCTAACCTGAGAGACGATGAGGGAGAGCAATGCAATGAGCAAGCTGGTTTGAAGTCTGTAGAGGGGGATCTTGACATCCAGACCCCTCTGGGGAGCTCTATCATGGGCTTCTAAGAGGATTATCAGTAACTGGCCTGCTTCGGACTGAACATTTTTGGACTGAACATACTTTGGCATCAACCTTCCCTTATACATCATGAAATAATAGGAATGCTAGTTGATGTGACTAATTGTATTTAATATTCATCAAAATTGTACCTATGTGAATGCATGGGAAATGAAAATGATATGCTGTGCCTTTATGTTTTAAGAGTTTTCCATATTTATGACTTTTTCTTGTTTTGCATTCTGCTTTACAATGCTTGTATTTTTGTAAGCAGAACAACAACTGTTAAGTTTAAACGTGTAATAAAATATTTGCAAATCTATGTGAATGTCTATTGCTTAATTTCCTATTTAGCTGTTTCACCACATGGTGGAGCTAATGAGACTAATAATAATAATAATAATATTCATTTTATTTATATAGCGCTTTTCTAACACCTTAGGTCGCTTCACAGCATCACAACATCAACATATTGGGATTATAAAATAAACAATTGTCACTGATTAGTATTTTCATGGGAAATATCTTGGACAATCAGTTATCCATATTGTTTTTCCCGTGGTTTATGAAACAATCCAATTTCACAACATCTGTATCTTTACAGGAGCTGTGTATTTTAGAGCTGTATTTAAGAGAGAGTATTTAAGTGCTGTATTTGCTATGAGGCCCTGGTCAGCACAGGATTATGTAAGGTTCACATCCAGCCATTGTCACTGCTTGTGTAACAAAGTCAAAAGGTTTATAAGATGGACAAACAGAAGCTCCACAAACATATCCTATGTTTGTATCTAAAAGAGGCCTACACTTAAGTGAGGCAAGTGTCCAGAGAAGTCCCTTGTTTTTCTGGAAAGAAAATGCCTCTGGCTGCTCAAACCAGGATCTTAAGATCTTGTTCAATGGAAACAACTGGTGTTTATTTCCTTGAACATATTTAGGTTTTCTCTCTTGAATGGCTATAGCTCTTAGCTTATATTAGCCTATGCCTATGTTGTCTGTGATTGTTCTGTGACTTCAGGTTGTTCACATTGTACACTATATATGCTATTTCACTAGGTATTGCATATGGTCATTTCCTAAAGCAAAAACCATGTCTAACAAGAAAACACGCACACACAATCAACACACGGACAGCATAATTGGCACCCAAATACGCAATTCTTTAAGTGTAATTCTAACAAGTTATGTTTGTTTATCCCCAACACACAATGATAAATATCCTACTTTGAAACTAGGATAGGAATACAGGAAATGTGTAGCCTACTTCAATCAGGCAGACGATAACCAATCAGCTGCCTAGATTTTTCAAGCATCTCAGTGGGGTTTTAGCCATCAAGCAGATTCGCGCACAGGCAGTGGGAGAAAAGACAACACGCTCAAATCCATGCGCTCATCTACGCACAATTATGATTTTGTGGAATTTACAGTAAAATAGCGCAACAGAAGTAAAGGATTAAATTACACTAACAGGTAACTTTATTGTCTACAAAAAAATAATAATTTGAGGAAATGTACTATTTTCAAAAAATATTGCTGTGCAGCTTTGTTTGTTTTGTTGTGTAAACCACTGTCTCTTATTGGCAAAAAAAGAAAAGAAAAAAAAGAAGCACAACAGCGTGCTTTGATTAGGCGATTGAAGATTTTTTTTTGTTTTTACAGACCGTAAGAAATTTGTGAAAGGCGAGGTTTCCATCCTAGTCGCTTGATATTTAGTTCTGCTATCAGGTATTATGTAATAATTTCCATCGTTTTTTAAATAACCATCCACGCCTTACATGGTTTGATCACCTAACGCCACTATTACACAACATACTTACAATATTAAGCAGGTTTAAATTAATTGCATATTGTAAAAGGAAAAATTGAAAGCTTCACCGACATGCGATTTTACTGTTGCGCTGCAGACACAGCCTATGCTGGACAATAACAATGCTCACGTGATGTCATCCATTCCACTGCTCCAGAATGAATCTCGCATTTGCAAGTTTATGTAACATGTCTCGCGTTAAAAGATGCATACATTTCTTATTTATAAAAAATACTGTCAAGTGAAACAGAAGCCCCTACAGCATTCTACAACACAAACTATGATATGTGGAGTTTTAGGCCTACCATATTATTTTTGGCATATTGGTAGTTCATTCATGTTGAAGCACGTTGTGGTTATATAATGTGTGGGGCAGTTTCGGTTTCTCCAATGTATGAAAAAATAAAATACTATTCTGCGCATAATAATAATAATCTCCACATTATACATAAGGATCACTGATTTATTCATATTTGCATGTACAGTATCTTCTTTACAGACAATCTCATAATTAAAACTTGACTTTAACTATTAAAGTCCACAAAAATATAGGTCAAACTGGAGAATGTAGATACGTCAAACCATATCATAAATCCCTCTGAACAGGCAAACAGAACCCCCCCCCCCCCCCCCCCCCCCCCTTCTCCTTCCTCCCCCATATGTTGAATTAGGTACGCATGAGGTGAGGATGCAATCATCACCCGACTTTGCCCCAGATTCCGTTGCTCTTGGTTGCAGTGCAATGGTCCGAGAGCCACTGGCTTCTGTCATGAACAATTTGCCTCT
The DNA here is from genome assembly GCA_026901105.3 of Galaxias olidus. NCBI lineage: Eukaryota > Metazoa > Chordata > Actinopteri > Galaxiiformes > Galaxiidae > Galaxias > Galaxias olidus. The sequence goes on from JAPMUY010003746.1 coordinate 796,054, forward strand.
GTGTTTATACTAGTCTTTTTAATATGCCATTAGATAAGAATATTCAGGTCACAGACAGTTTAGAAATGAAAGGTTATGTCTATGTAAAGGAATAAGTAGCATGTTTGAATCAAATTTTCTATTATATCTTGCAAAAAGGTAGTGCCTTGGTCTTATCCGTGTGTTTCCTTTCCAGTACTAAGTCACAGACTCTTCTTTTTGATTGTGTGCCACTCATAAACATTATATCCGATTTTTATCTCAGTGCCCATCCTGAGTGGTAAATTGTAGTTACAGGTCAAATTCTGGTTAGGGTTTCATAATACAAGTTTGAACATGAAGAAGTTAGACATTTTTACTTCACAAACCTCACTGGGATCAAATAGAGTACTCTTAAGACAATCACTTTACTCAGTATTAGTGAATGAAAGGACTTCCCTCCCTTTGAGAATTGACATGTACACTGCTGTCTATATACCACACACTAAAGGAAAAGGTTACACAAGTTTCTTTATGGGATTTATTTACTTTGCCTTTTATATAGCTTAATCTTACTTTCAGCACAGCATTATGAACTTGACTGGTATAGTATAGTAAGTATATCGTTTAGTCTTTATTTACACATAAATATAATACAGTCATTTCTGTGTTATGCAATGCTCTCCAAAACTTGAGTGTTTGAGAGGAAGAGTGGGAGGGATTGTGAGGAGGACATACTAGCGCTCCCAGCAAGAGACAGTGTGGTGACTCTAAAACCATGGGCCAGCGTGGATGATGTCATCCACTGTTGGTTGACAGGGAGGGTGGGCAACTAGTACAATGGCCAACTGGAACCGATTGAGAGGTTCTGTCTAGCATACTCGGCCTGGGTGACTGGTTAGGAGTGCAAGTGTGAATCAGGGGTGCTGTTTGGGCATGTGATACTGCCTCGCATAGTGACTGTTAGACTATGTTTTGTGGTCAACTGGCAGGCTACGATCAGTCCTCTGGTTCGACGGGTATGTCTGATGGGCAGACTGGTTGGCGGATGTTTAGTAGATCTCCATGTCTCGATTCACTGAGGGCTGCGTTCCAGGGCAGCTGCATGGATAGGACTGCGATCTAGATAGAGAGCAGATGGGATCCCTGCATGCCCAGTCACCATGATGGAATGATGGCGTGGGTGATGACTTACAGAGACCTCACAACTCCCTCAGTGAACGAGACTGTCACCACAGTTGGCTGATCACTTCTAATTTCAAATACTTATTTAATAACATCCAGTCTTTCTAATGTGTGCAGACTGTACTGCTGTCTTGAGAACGAGAACCAAGAGTATGTTCAAACCATGGCTGTCTTTCACGCTGCTCTGTAGCTATGTGTAGATGAGGATTCAAATAGGCCAATTTATTGTTAATGCACTCATCCGTGCAATGCTTTGCCAGAAGGCAAGTGTGTGTAAACATGCTGTCATCCAGTCATAGATTTGTCTCATGAGATCTAGACTCAACCAAATGGCTACATGTCCAAAATATGGGGCAACAAAAAACAAGATTCGGAGAGAGACTCATAGACAGTCTATCAACATAACCTCAATAAAACCAAATCCATACTAACAATATCATTGACCATTCATTTAAACTGAAACAATAGCAAGGATTATCCACTCTGCTTCTTTTATTATAGGTATAAAATAGAGGTCTTAAACACTATCTCGTCATTGTTTTCTTTAAATTGACTCTCGTCAGGCTAACTGCTCATCTTGAACAGGATGTGTTTTTAAAGAGGCTCACTGTATTGCATGGAGGACTGTGGCACTTGAGACAACTGACCGTAAATAGGAAGAGTACTGAAAAGATGTCTTTGTTCATCACTGATTTTGCCGCTCCCTAGTTAAACAAAGGATGTAACAGAGCAAGCAGGGTTGAAGCTGTCACAGAAAATAAAGCCCTAGTAAAATAACACTGAGGTTATCACAAGGCAGATTATTTACTGTCTGTACATGTAGCGGCACAGTTCCAAGGAAATTATGGTGAATCAAGAAGAAGCCTATTACAAAAAATGGTGACTCATATGCGAGTTCACGTTAGCTCACTCTCAAATGCATCACCATACCTTCCGATGTAAGGATTTAGAGATGGAAAAACTTGCCTAGCAAATAGCACATCATCTACCAGTTAGTCATCGAGGAAATTACTATTATTAATTCTTAAAAAGAGGTGAAAGTATGGGTAGGGCTCTGAAAGCAGAAGTCATGTTATTCTTTGGAAATGTCTGGGGCTCTAGTCTAAACCGTCATTAGTCCAGGTTACCAAACTTTCTTCTACATGTCATGTCACATGTTTCATTATGTGGGAGCAAGTTGATGTAACATGTCTCTGCTATTTGTTTTGGCCAGAGGCCTAGATGACCTATGCCAACTGGACCCTGTCTGGCACCAATAGGGCCACTCAGCGATGTCCCCCTGTAACAAACACAGACACTCAGAGAGAGAAAGCAAGAGAGAGAGAGATAGAGAGACAGAGACGGGTCAGACAGAGCCATACACTTTTCACCCTGGACAATAGGTCCCTAGTGCCCACAGCTCTGAATGTCTTGATTGATGGAGATTGATAAACTATTGTTTTCTTTCCTAGGATTGAGAAGCAAAATATAATAGCCTTATACAAGGTTAATCTTGGGACTTCCGTAGCCTTTTATATGTAAGTTATGTAGTACTGGATACTCAATCGGTTTATTTTGCCTGGTGACACCCACGTAGTGCTGAAGGACTTAGGGGTGAGTGTAAACCATTGAGTGAATGCAGCGACTATTGGCTATTTAAATATTTGAGAGACTCAATCGAAGTGTTGCTAAAAGAGGTTTTAGGCTATTTAAAACTTGTAGGGACTATGTCAAATTTGTGTTTATCGTACTATTCTTTGGAGCAATAACCCATGCCAAGCAGTGTTTGAGACTTTTCTGGGGTAAACTTTGCCATGGCAATACATGTTCTTTGAGGATGCTGAGTTAACTATGGGGACGACAGGAAGGTGAGCACAGTCCTTGTGAACTGCCATTTTTATTCCATGTATCTGTTTCGCTATCGTTCAGTATAACTGTAAATGAAGTGCTCTATCATTAGTCTTCATGATTAGGCAAGCCCATTTTTGTCATAAGTTTAATCTGGTCTTTGATGTAGTTCATTTTGTTTTGGAATAATTACTAAGCAGCAAGCTATTCATAGTTGGTCCAAGTGTCAAAGGAGTTGAAGTAGTGAAATGCTACTGGGTTGTCTTGGTGCAGATACAAATAACGATGATGATGTCTTTAGAGAGGAATCCTTGTCTTTAGTCTGACTGAAAGCATATGGAGAAGGAGAGAATCTTTGCTCAAACACAAACCCTTAACAGGAGAGGGTACAACGCCAGGCTTGAAAAAGGCAGACCGCTTTGATTAGTTGAGTAGAGGAAATTATAAAACAACAGCATCTGCTTTGAAATATGTTTTTGACAATAATATGATGTTCTTAAAGATATTATTATTAATTGATGGCTGTAAGGAAGTAGAATTCATTATTTCATCATTCATGTTCAAGGGTATTTCAACTACCGTACACTAAGAGGTGACGATTACAGTTTATATTACTATTTTGAGTCATAAATATCTTGAGTTTATGTTGAACTTGATTTATTGGTGTTCTCTAAGTGAAAGTGTTGGCACTGACGTATTGTACTTTGCTCACAAGCTTTTAGGGACAGCACTGTAAGGTTTTCCACTTTGAACTTAACTTTATGTTTTGCTTTCGCTCTTTCAGACAGGTTTTCATGCGCTCAAACACCCACATGTAATTAGTACATTCACATCATTCAGTTCCCTTTTTCCACAGCACTAAGAGAAGACAAAAAACAGCTAATTCAAGCAACAAAGAGGAGGGAACATATTCCTGCACTAGCATGGCGGACCCCAAGTAAGTTCTGATGTGTTTAGCGAGTGTGTTAGTATGTGTGTGTGTGTGTGTGTGTGTGTGTGTGTGTGTGTGTGTGTGTGTGTGTGTGTGTGTGTGTGTGTGTGTGTGTGTGTGTGTGTGTGTTGGCTTGACTGTCCATCTGCTGTCCTGGCACCTCACCGCTCTGCTCTTGAATTCCCGAGAGACCTATAAATAGCCGCCACTATATCTCAGCCAGAACACTTACGACATCTGTCCATTCACAGGCAGACTCTGCAGAGTAAGACACCAGTGAAAACGGTCTCAACCTTCCCCTAGCGTAGAGCGAACTTGTGGTTAGAGCCGAGAGACAAATGAACATGCTGTTACTTGGCCCAGAGGCAAGAGGCATTTTTATGACATCACTGAAGGACCCGACTTGGTTCCCACAACCGATGTGTCACCATTACAAACATCATGGTGCAGATTGACATGGCTTTCTGTTTTACAGAGCTTTTTGCAACAGCCATTGCGCTCTCTATAAACTAGTTTTAGTTTAACATTTAAACTTTGTAACTCTCTCATTTAACCACATCATTTGTGTCTTGCCAGCTTTCTATGGCGCTGACGTTGAATTGCTTGCTCCCTTGACACAGCACAATGTTTTCCATGTCATCAGTCCTTCTGAAAAAACGATGTCTTTATGGTGTTTCACATAAACAGAACATTCACTCATAGGGTCCTTTTGACGCTTAATCTTCCTCAGAGACAACGAGGCAGGCTTCCCGGTCCAGACAGCCAAGCACCCGAACCTTAACTCGTCCCCCCTCCGGCCCCCGGGTGAACAGTCCAAGGACAAGGCGTCCAAGAGGCTCTCCATGGAATCCAACGGGACCAGCGAAGGAGGGGCGGGCTCCTCCACCCCTGTGGAGGTGACCGCCTTGGAGGAGTCCTTTCGACGCTTTGCCATCCACGGTGACACGCGCGCCACGGGCAAGGAGATGCACGGCAAGAACTGGTCCAAGGTCTGCAAGGACTGCAGCGTCATCGATGGCAAAAACGTCACCCTCACAGACGTGGACATCGTCTTCAGCAAAGTCAAGTAAGAGCCATTCCAGTCTGTGAAACCTGATCAAAATATGTACAGTATTTCACTTCATTAAATATTCCTTCGGTGGTTGATGATGTAGGCCTACCTAATATTAATCCATTCATCCTGCCCCAGTCTTCTGCTAAAGATGTTATGTCTAGGCAGAGAAAGCTTTGGTTTTGGCTTTGACACGGCGGTGTCTTCCGTTCAACAGAACTAAGAGCCTGTACTGATAAAATTGCACCATCAGTTTCTTCCCATTGTATGTGAAGTACTCTTACACTCACTACTGCTGCTGAGGGTCATGCTATCTCATCTCCATGCCTCTCAGGCACGATGAAATCATCACAGATTCAGAAGTTAAGACACAGGCTAGAAAAATACAGTGGCCTTAATAAGATTTTGCCTTAATGCATCCTCTAGTTGTGGTGAATCTTGGTTTTATTTATTAATTTAACAATACTTTCATTATTGTTCTGTAAGTGCAAATGAATTGCGGTCAGAATATGGGTATGTTTGTCACTTTGTAAAATTTGGCCCCTTCTATAATGCACAGAGCAGCTATGAAATGATTGGTTTCATCCTGGCTGGGCTCTGACAATATAAATTATTCTGCTAGACAGCGTCTGAACACTGCTACTGGACAAAGTGGAGGGAGCAGCCATTCAGTGGCCCATCTTTGCTGCACAAGCAGACAGTGGAGAAACATGCCTCGGAATCTCACATTGATTGAGTGGATTTTCCATCACCTCCATCTGTTTCGTTGCCGTGTGCAGTGTCAGCCACATCGTGGTCCTCTGCACTCTCCTGTGGGATGTAAATCTCCCAGGTCTGGTCCCTGGGGCCCAGATCAAACCAAGTGCCCAGCCTTGTTCTGAATGCTTGTTGAGTTTACTCCAAAGCCCTGAGTTGTCGGTGGTGTGCTCAGTATAGCAGTACAGTAGAATCCTAACAAAGCGTGTGGTGTGTGTACATTTCAGAGCCAGGCTGTGGAGAAGGAGAGGAGTAGCGTGGGGGATGGGATGTGTTCTAAGCTGTTTCTGACTCCGGGCATGAGCAGGGGAGGGCTGCTGTGCCAGAGATGCGAATCTTGTCTTTCCTTTTAATCAGAGTCGAAGCTTCTCTCTTGCACATAAAGAATTAAACAGCTTTATGAGCACAGTCTAATAGCAGTAGGCTCAATAACTCCTTTTTTATTCATGATGAAAATGTGTAGAGTATTACAGTCTCTCTGCTGTCTATTTACTTTGAGTCAAAATACCAAAGGATGTATTACATAGATTAGAATTCAAATAATCAGTACTTTAGCAATTACTAGGGAGCAATTTTGTGATGTGATTTCGTACAAAGCATTGGTGGAATTCACTGTCAAGGTGTGCAGAGTGAGAAAGGAGTAATTCTGGAAAATAGATTTTTCATATTTTCTTGTTACTTTATATAAAAAGTAATGGTAGAGAATAAATCAAAAGTCTTCTCACCGATTTTCCTCAATCACTCTCTAAAGTGCGGTATTTATTTTACATAGCTGATCCTTTCACACACTCCAAAAAGGTCCCATTTGGTTAGGTCGATTTCTAAAAGACCGCGTCGTCCTCTTCAGACAGAACACGCCAGCTGGAAGTCCAATTTCCAGTCAGACATTAGACAGCATGGAATAGGCGCAAAGGAATGGAGCTCTCAAGTGTTCAACACTGACGGATCGCCCAAACAAAACCAGTCACTGAGGGAGTCAAATTAATAATAAACCCAAACAGCCCTGTTTACTGTCGCTTGTTGCTATGACAGCAGGTTACCCACGGAGACGGCAGGTTTTATGGACTTTTGTTTAGGTGATTTATCACCACAGCAATGACTGTTTGTGTTTGTGTTACTATGCACTTTTAAAGGGGAAGTGAAATGGGATTCCGTCCAGTGAAACTAGTGTATATGTGTAGATGGGTGAGTTTGACTGTGAGGCATCCCTAAAGCCTGACTTGCTCAATGGGCAATATTGCCAGTAATAATTAGGTAATCAGTCACCAAAACATGTAAAGTAAAGTGTTATCCATAGTGCAAAGCTGGAGAAAGAACAGATGTACTGGAGCTCAATGTTGTAGAGTCTACTCCTGTGACTTAAATGGCAAAGATATGGACCAGGACACATATTTACTTAAGTTAAGGTCCAAGCCGGGCCAATAAGTTTCAAAACCAACTTGCTGCGGCCTCCTTTGATCTGAAAGGTTGTTTATGCTATGACACAAACCTGTGTGTATTCTGTTGTCTGTTCTCCTATTCAAACTGGGAGTCTAGAATGAGAGACAATAATTCACTGAATAACAAAGCATGGTTGGGTGCCAAATCATGTACATTACGGTGCACACATTTCATGTTTGCAGCTGCACCCCCTCCAGCGGAATTCAGAACGTACTCTGCCGTCGTTGTTTGACGAACATCTTGTCAAAACATTCCGGTTTTCTCCCTCCACTTTCAGGAAGAAAGCCTCTCGCACCATCACATTTGATGAGTTTAAGTCGGCACTTGGAGAACTGGCCAGGAAGAAATATAAAGATAAGACCGGCGAGGAGGCAGAGACGGAGGTCTTCAAGTTGATTGAGGGAAGGTCACCTATCATAGCAGGAGTCACGGTAAGGTTAAAGGAAGCATAAAAATACACTTTAATCAAGTAATGACAATGATAATGTAGTAGCAGCTGTTGCTCATTCAAATAAACAATGAACATGAAAAGTACTTCATACAGAATATCCATTTGTCAACAAACTGGAGAGTAACCCCAGATGTGTTTTTTGCTCCCCAGAGAGCTGTGGCTTCTCCGACTGTGTCCCGTCTCACGGACACCACAAAGTTTACAGGGTCGCACAAAGAGCGTTTTGACCAGAGTGGTCGTGGGAAGGGTAAGGCGGGGCGAGTGGAGGTAGTGGACACATCCGGATACGTCTCGGGATACAAACACGCGGGGTCTTACGAGAAGAAAACAACCAAGCCACCTTTAGCCAAGCCAATGTAAGGATGGAAACGAAGACAAAACATGACTTCTAGGATAATTTTCGAAAAAACGAAACACTCCATAAAAGCACAAGTGGATAGCATTTCATAGATTTACCCACCCATTCAAGGTTTTTCTATTTTATTTTAGTGTGCGAAATGTTTTGAGTTCCTCTCTTTGTGAAGTGTGAGAACTGGAAAACTGTTTACATCTATTTTTACAACAACATCACCAGCTGATACATTCCTATTAGATAGCAAGTTACTGCCAAATATTGAGAAAGAACAAATAAGAGAAATATGCTATTCACTACAAATGTCATTAGTAGGATAAGGCCTTATTAAATGTATTAAGCAGTATGAACAACATTATGCTGAGAAAAACAAAAAGGAGCACAATTTCAATTAAAGACTTACTAGTATTGCACTTTCTATACAAAGTGCTCAAACACATATGCATTTATAAAACTTCTATCAAGATTTTATTTATTATTGGGACAGGTTGATTTAGTAGATGTAATGCATTTTGTATTTAAAGACCAAGACTGACAATTCCATCTTTTATACCAACTCTCTGCCTTCCCTACTTAATTATAACTAAACAGTTTGAGTCTTACTCTTTTTAATGTACTTTTCATTGTCTTGGTTTCTTATACGTACTGTCATCTAAAATAAGTTTGGCTGAAATTTTTATTTTAAAACATAAACAATTGATAGGATCTTAACATTTTAACCCCTTTAGGGAAATTAGTTTTAAGGTTAGTAAGTTTTGTCTTGTTCATCATTGGCCATTTCTTTATCCATTTGATCAACTTTTAATGTGGTCTGGTTTTTGAGAATTTAGCACAAACTTCAAAGTAAAACATTTAAACTGACATTGGTTTAATATAATGTGCAATGAATTGGATCATATTGGCTTATTTCTCAATAACCTAAGAGCATGTGTAAATACAAGTTGAATGGATTTAATTGAATCTCAGTTTTAGGTAAATCCAACAAGAAATATTTTTGAGTGATGGAAATACATTCTTCCTTCAGCATCTTCCTTCTACATGTCTGTGACCCCATGTAGATCAATTTAGCCTTAGACCTACAATAGCTGTAGGCCTAAAAGATGTGCTGAGTTGTTTGAGATTGTATTTTTAATATTTGACTAATTGTTATGTTGTCAGATTTCTGTTAAATTAATATATTGGTGGTAAGATTGTGTATGTTTCTAAATCTATAGCCGCATGGCTTGATTTCAGACACTGGCTGCATTTGTTTTCTTGTGATTGCTGTACCTTGTGCATGAGATATACTGCATATGATTCAGAAGCAACAGATAGTAAAGCAAATAGTCAGTATTGTTCAAAAGAGTCTGTCAGATATTCTATTACTACATGTTGTTATATTAACAGATTACACAGACAAAAAATAAGTGTTAACCCTATCTTAATGTTAGAGGGTACATTTTTATCTAAATAACTAATGCATATATCAAACAACGGTATTGTTTACATTATACAATGACTAAAATGCATTAATTACCATGATATGGTGCAAACACAATATTTTTTATCTACCCTCCAAACAAATTGTCTATAAAGAACTTTTAGGGAACGTTTTAGGGTAGTTGTGCCACTGTCATATAATCTTAAGGCACACATTGAACTAAGTAAAACATAAGGGTACAATTATACTCTTAGTGTCATGGGTAAAAGGGAAACTTGAGAAGTATACTTTTGTAGAACATCTATTTTTTAAACATAGTGGACATACTGTTCCTTTCATACTACCTTCTCTTACTACCTGTTACTTCAGCTGATAAAGAATCATGCATTGGGATGAAACCAACAGCAGCATCAAACCTTTGGTGTAATATTAATAGTTGCTTTAGTATATGACTTGTGTGCTTAATGCCAAATACTGAACACCTTTTCTGTGGAGAAACACTATTGTACTTTTTCAAAATAACTTTTTACTGTACTGTTGTGCCCTGGTGCATGCTATGTATTTTGTCCTCGAAACCTTAAATGTGTCCATGATTTGAAAATAAAACCTCTCAATCCCATAGAACCTGAGATATGTTTCATCACGATTCAAGATCAGTCACCAAATCATATGTCTGGATAAGGAAATACTTCCAAAATAAACCATTGTATAAAGTTAATATTCATTTAATATATTTGAAGCTTGCATGCCTGGCTACGAGAAATGCTAGAACAAGACGTCTATTTCTCTAGTGAAAAAGAACATTTTTGTTTATTAGTGTTTGCATCTCTTTAACCCTCAGGCAGAGGTAGAAATAAGGCCATGGTGCATCTGGATGCATCCATTCTTTCACAGGCCATAAGGCAGAGAGACAGGACTGACCTAAAAAACAGGAACCACTACCACCCTGAATAGAAACCATCCGGCCGACTGATCCAGGGCAGACATGCAGGCATTCTCTTATTATGTAACTTTCTTTTAATTTCCTAACAAGCTAGTCTACCAGATACAGTAGATAAACAGGTTCCCATACATGGACCACCCTCTCCTCAGTTATATCTACATACAGAACAAACACACACATCTTTTTTTGAATACTTCATTTATCAACATGCATAGAACCAAATAAATATCACAATAATTCAAATGTACAGTGCAATGATTCAGTAAAAGCATGATAACAGCACCGGTGGTTCTTCAACATAAATAGTGGATTGGTTAAACGGTGTAAACACATGCTACGATGCCAAAGTGAAACAACGTGAGATGAAACTTGCTGCAGCTCGATGGATATAGTGCCATGCTGTTGTTGAATTGGCCTAGTTTTGCTTGTCCAGATGTGCAACTTCAGGAGTGTCCCCTAGCCCCATCCAGTTCACCCAACAAACGCTCGTTGGTTGCCACTAGTGACCTGAAGCACACGCACAAAAACAAGCATAGTCACATAGTGATTCAATTATGTTTTCCTACAATAAGAACCCAACATACAAAACAGTTATTAGGTAAACTAAAAGACTATTAATTCAAGCCCTTGTTTGAATACAAAATGGCAGGCCAAGTACCGATGCTGTATTTAATCGTATATCTGGTGAAGAAAGCTCCCTCTTACCTGTGACTCTCCTGCAACATGTCTGCAAGGTCCCTCACCCGCTCGGTCTCTTGCACCTTCTCTCTCAGTGCTGCCACCTCCTTCCTCAGCTCATCAACTTCTATCTGCTTCTCTGAGGGTATGAAATAGAAATGTGTCACACAGCGGAAAGCACTGGGCCAGTGCTTTACGTACGAGGACTAATCTTTTCACTCACTCTTTATGTCTGTTATGGATGGACTTTTCACCATAGCGTTGAGGTACTGCTGTTCTAGTTTGATCAATTGTTTTTGTAGAGACACATTCTCCGCCAAGACAATCCTCAGCTGCTCATTGATCTTATCCTGGAGCGGACAGAACAAAAAGTAGCAATCATAACACCTATCTTGACACGTTCAATAATTCCCAGCAATTTCTAAGATGTGATGTTGACCTACAACTGCACTGTCAGAGTCCTTCAGTTGAACTAAGAGAGTTTGGGTCTCAGACTTGTGCCCTTCCTCTCGTATTTCCACTTGATGTTTCAGTTCCTCCACCTCTTCTCTCAAAGTCCTGACCTCAGCTTCTCGACTGGAGATGTCTTGCTCCATCATAGACAGGATCTGAACTGCATGAGCTTAAAATGGATTGAATAAAATATGCAGGCACTACATTGATAAAGATTCAAATAGTAATAGCTGAATATTCACACTCACAGAGGAAGTTGTTGTTGTGGTGGAGGGACCTCTCTCCGGCCCAGTGCTTGTCCACAAGGTTGAGGAGCATCTCAAGTGGTTTTCTGTACCTTCCCTTGGAGAAAGTAAATGTAAAAATTATATATATAAAATAGAACCAAATGTGGGGAACCATAGTGCTATTATTGCAAACCTGCAATTGTGACTTAAATATGCATTAGAATAAATGGATAGCAAAGATCATACTTTGGACAAATGTATTACTCAAATATGACTGATCGTTGTACCCTTCGAGCAGGCTTTTGTGGTAAGGTGGAGCCCCCTGCTGTTTTGTTAAAGCTGGAGTAAGAGAGTCTAGGCGGATGCAGGATGGGGTTTGACACATCTGAAGGTTTTACACCAGCACTTCTCGGACTAGATGGCCTGATCTGAGTACGCTGGTCTCCTTGACATGACAAAAGTCCAAACAAAGAGCACAACCAAATGTAAACACACTTTAAGCAGCTGTTTTGTGTAATGTGCATTAAATATTTAAGGTCTCACTTGGGTTAGGGGTAAAATGGCCCTTAGCTGGAACAGTCAGGGGCTTGGATACTTTCTGTTGCCTTTCATGCTCACAGCTAGGTCTGTGTTTCTCCACATGGGGGTCAAAAGTCACTTTATGACCTTCAGCCCCTTTCATTGATAACTTCTTTCTATGGGGTTCCTCGGTCATCCGGGAAACTCCAGATTGGGTGTGCCGACCTGGTCAATGAAAGATGAAAAAATAAATGTATAATTGGTGTGGTCTTGAAGGATCATGGAAATATATAATTTCACCTGCCCAAACGAAAGCTTCATTGGCGGATATGGGAAGAGAAGACTGGTTACATCTTTGAAAATATACTGTACTGTATGTACAAATGTTCATCATTGTTTATACATTGTTTTTCTGGTCTTTTAAACATTTTTCTTAAGTTTAAGTTTTGTTGTTTTAGTTTACATAAAATCTGTCATGCCTTGCTTTTAAACAGGGCAATGTTTGAAGAGAGACAAATCCAGAGTTGGTAACCCCTGTATTAACTAAAAATATATTAAACACTGTTATCTCTCTCTATGATCATCTGCATGCAATCTTCAATCTGATTTTATCCCTTAATATTTTAACTGGAGAACTAACGTAAATCAAACTTTTCAGCTTACCCTCCTTGGATTGTGGAGACCTAAGGATGGATTTTGCAGTTCCCTAACAACAAAAAGAAAATAATAACATATTCTGAGCTCCCTTTTCACAAGTGAAAAAAAAGTACTCTCAAAAGCAAACACATTACCTGTTTTTGAATGGAAGATATTTCCGACTTGTTATCACTCGAGTCTCCTCCTGTGTTTTCTAGAGAAATTACAAAATAACTGTTACTTCAAATTAAAGTAGACTGACAAGCACAAGTGTGAAATAAACCATACACAATTTTGATCTTTTTACCTTGCCCATACAGCTGTGATTCAAGTTCCCTATGGAAGGAGCCAGACAATTGATGTGATTCACTTTTGCCCCAGTTGTTCTTAGCAACAAAGTTCAGCACAATATCATCACTTTCATCCATGAAAGAGTGCCTCTTGCTCAAGCGGTTAACAGTGGCCAACCTCTGATCACTGCTCCTGCAACCACAATTAAAATCAATCATTATATTTCCTCTGAGGATAACACAGAGATAATAACCAAAATTAAACATGGTCTGAATTTAAATCAGTAAAGAGCAATAATACTGCACAACAATATACTTTTTGTCAGCTAGGTTACTCATAGAAGAGCTCTTCTGCTTCTGCTGAGATAGAAGTGTAGGATCTGAGGAATAATGCATGATGGCAGCTTTCCTCTCAGTGTCCCTAATGGGACAGTCATCTGGGGAAAAAAGAGTGGGGAAATGGAGTCAATTTTCATCACTTAAGAGATTACAAGATTGCAATTTAATCATTTGTACAGAACAGGGAAACTTTATAAATGACTTAAATTAAAATACCTAATTTGCGCAGGTTAGAAAGAGCATGCACAAGATACAGGCGGTATTGTGGATTATTCCTAGTCAGAGGATTAAGTCGAAGGTCCAGCTCTTTTAAAGTTGTCAACTTGCAGAGGACTCTGATCTCTTCAATTGAAGGTATGCAGTTGTAGTACAAGTTCAATCTCTCCAGCATCTTCAAGTAATGCACTCCCTTGGGAGACAAAAAATCTGTTACAGCAATAGCGCTGTCAATTTAAGCCTTATCGCTCCATCGTCACATCCTCAGCATGAAATTACCTCAATGGAGACAAGCGCATTGCAGGAGAGATCAAGAGTCTTTAAACGGACAAAGTTCTTCAATGATATTCCAAGATGTTTGATTTTCTCCTTGTATGTCCCTGGGAGAATAAGTGACCTGACATCCGCTGAAATTAAGAGTGAAATGAAGACAACATTTAGACGTTTTCTATTGGGTCATGCATGGCTTTAACTCCCCCGGCAGAATGCCCGTAAATACAATTAACCCTATCTCCGGCCGGGTTTGTCATTCGGGTAACGTCAGACAAGACTGTAATAATGTTACATAGCATGGACACGACCAGAGCAGAGGTACTCTGCTTTACACACTAGTCCTAAACGTGCAGAGACAGTAGCCTAGTAACTACACTACAGTCACTCGGCTTTGTTATACAGTGTAGAGGGAGGGCTAGCCTAGTTACTGGGACGGTCCATAAACGTAAACAAACACGATACGTTACATAAACTAGAAGTAACTTCTAAAAACTCTAATTTGTTGCTGCTTATCAAGCTAAATTCTTACAGAGGACGAGCAACCTTAATATTTACGTTACCAAGACAGTGGTGGCTTAATTGAAGCCTCTCTCTTATCCATTGTTCTGATATGGTTGTCAAGCTCTCAGCCGCCATACTTTTCGAACTGAAAGCATGAGAGCATGCGCGCCGCCCATATCCTGATTCTGTATGTTCGACATATCACATGTCAAAACAAACTTCTGTGGGAATTGGCAAAGACAAGACGGCATAGTATAATCAAGCCATAGATCTATGCGTTTGCTTTATTCCATTATTTCGCATGAACAATGTTAGCTAAATTGTAAATATACACACCAAAGTAAGCTAACAAACTAGGCTCGGAAGTTAGCATTGTTTTTCATTTGACTACTTGTTTAGTACTTAGAGAGTGACACTGCACTAAAATTGTCTTTGTTGGGGACTAATGGCTTCATGCACAGAGTGGATTGTACTATGTTCCAACATGCTTCTGTCTGCCTCTGCCCTGTATTCGTCACATCAACTCTTCAAGGTACTTCAGGATTTTAGTGCACATTATATAAGTATTTTCTACACATTTGTTCTTGTGTCCAGGCTAATGCTCTTTGTCTTATCTACTATTTTCTTAGGACCATAGAGCTCCATCTGTAGGTCTATTCCTGCTTGGGTTGTCTGCAGGTCTCTGTATCATGCCTTTCTCAAGTCCATATCTGACCACTTTACAAGGTGACCTGGAGTGGTTAGGAGAGACTCTTGCCCCACCTTTGGTTGCCTTTGGATACCTTTGGCTCAGCGAAGACCACACGACAGCTCATATACTTCTAATTGGTTCTTGTCTCGTTCCACCACTCCGTGATTGGCTCTCACCAGATGGACTGATGCTTACAACCCGCTGCCTGGCTCTTTCATCACTATCCTGTTCCTTGATTGTGTGTCTGTTTGTTGGTAATTCTTTAGGTGCTCTGGGCAGTGTGGCCCTCAGCCTGCCCTCGTTATTGGCCCTTAGGGTTAAAACCCAGACTACTGCTCTGATCATCTCACCAGCATACTCTGAGTGGCTTTTAAAAGGGTCCATGACTTTTGGATGTTTAACTTCTATGCGGGCTCTTAAGAACTACCTGCTGGAAGTTAAAGGATGGCAATGGCATTGACCAGTCTTACTTGCTTGGCATTCCATAGTTCTTTACATCTCCTTATGCATTGACCGGTGACTGACACGTGTGTGCACGTTCTTATACCTTTATCACACAAAGTCAATAACTTTGTTATTAACATGATTGCTTAACACGTCTGGACTGGTGATGTAGTTACTCTACACTAATGCCAGAAGCAAACAAGCTTTGCAATTTTAAGAGGATTCAATCAAAGGCATTTTAATCATTGCATTGCTTTAGAATATTTGTATGGTATTGGCTTTGTATATGTTCTCATAAAAGTCGTACAAACAATGGCATGCAACCTCAGGGAGAGTAAACAATTGAGCTTCTGTGTTAAAAGGTTCTTGCAAAATTATAGATTAACTCACAAAGTTAAGCCTTAATAATGGTATACAACACCATAATGCCCAGAGTGTTCTGCAACAGAGTTTTTGGGGTATAACTAGGTGCGCTTTTTGGTTTGTAAATTCAAAAGAACTGTCAAAGGTATTTACAGTTGCCGTATGATATTTATTAATGTAGTAGAGGTTTTACTAAAAATAGCTTTCCAAAGCATTATTGAAGTGGCAAGTGGCAAAAGGCCAGTTTAATTTCTCAGTGCAAAGTGCAGCAGCCCTTACTCTCTTTTGTGCCATTCACATGCAGGACACGTCTCAGTGCCAATACCTTTAGTGAGTGAACATGCTCTGGGTTCCAAATCATCCAGTCACCACAAATTCAAGCTCTCATTGATTTTGCCACCTCAGCAGTTCAGCATCATCAAAACAACTGCAGTAGCAAATGCAGTTTTCCTAGTAATATGTTCTGATAGTGACTTTAAGAAGCATGAAATTGTCTTGAATTTGTATTAAAACAGTTCTATGTGCTTTGATTAACTTTATGGTCAGTTGGTTAAAAAACATTCATATGTTCGTGTACGTGCTTTGTTTAATGCATTTTCAATATAGATTTGTCTTTGTTTACTGGTAACCAATTTACTGACATGTTATTTACCCTTGGGTACACTTTGTGTTGGTGAAGGTTGCTAAAGGATATTAAAGGACTGTATATTTTCTATTGATGGTGGTAGGGTTTAATTTTTGCTCCTGGGCGTTGGTTTCAGATGGAGGATGCCAGACAACTTCTCTCTGTTAGAGTATTTATTGAGGTGAGGAAGAAGCAGAGTATGGGTGCCTCCTTAGAAAGAAAGAAAATTCAATCCCCACCTATGCCATGCTGTATAATACGGCACATCATTAGCATAACAGAGTCATAAGAACAGCAATAGAAGGCTGCGTAACAATCTTAAACTATTAACTTTTCTTCTCTATTTCTTCTCTCGTGGGGGGATTGTTAGAATGTAGTGCTATGAAGTCACCACTAGGGGTGATTCATGTCTGTATACCATTCCTGTAGCCTTTTGCACACTGAGTGCACACTGCAGAACTTCAGAAAATCCAGGCTCGGGTCAAGCTCCAGATCTACTGCAGTCTGCAAGTATCCCAGCAGGCAAACTTGGCTTTAAACCAAATGTCTGATTGAACAAACCGGACAAGGACCTATTTCCATATATACCTTAAGTGTTTGTTGTGTTTGTGTGGAAAAGTGATGCAGGCAGTCCTGGTTTCAAGTGTGTCACTGCTGGCTCTGTATTGCTTATTGCTTGATATTAATGTTATTTTTTCAGCTAATTAAAACAAAATTTTCACAGATTATAGAAAATGTCATTCATACTTGTAAATGTGAATTGATAACTAAACCCATATGCAAAATTCAACCTAACTGTAATTAGTATATCACCATGATCTCAGATAAAAAATCCTGGTTGCTTGCGAATATTGTTATTGCTATTATTCAGTATAACCAGGGGTCTCTGATCCTCTAACGTGAGTGTCCGATAGAATTATGACCACTGTACCCCGTTTCCTACAGGCCTGCCTTTGGCAGCTTTGACGGTGGTGTCAGCATTGTCCCAACGTCCAATTCATCACAATAGCTGCTCCTTCACCACTGCAGAGCAATGGAGAGCTGCACTGAGCATGCCCGCTGCAGCTGCAGTCTAGGGGAGGAGAGAGAAGGCAAAGAGGAGGGAAAAGAAAGGCTGGGAGAGAGCATCACGGGAGCTGCAGAGCGCTCCAATGCCTCTGCAGCTGAGAGCAGAGGGGCTGCATGGGGGGCTTTGACATTGAAAACCCATAGTGATGCGATGTCACAGAGGAACGCAAAATTGCAGGAATGTTAACATCGCCCATGAAATGAGGACGTACAGTAGGTAAGGAATGGATTAAATGCTTAGCTATTTTGATTATAGAGAGCTGAGGTTGGTAATGATATGATGGGGAAAATTAAAAGAGGGTTGACCTCACTGGAAACAAGTAAACAGTACCAGACAGATTTGATTAATCCTGCTGAGTTAGTCTGTAAAGCAATAAGGATTTGTAGACGTAGCGATTGCCATATAATGGTCATTTATTTGAGTTATTCTATCAAATCACATGTTGGTTAGACGTGCTATGAGAACATTTGCATTCTTTGTCTCCTGTCCTGCAGCAAGGTGTCAGACGGTGACACTGTGTTTAGGATCATTCAGTTCTGCTTCCACTTAAAGTGAAGCTCAGACAAAGAGGGGAAGATGTATGCTTTCTACTCCCTTCTAGTCTACATTTTCTACACGGTCTTTAAGAAGGAAGAGGAGGAAGCCTTGGAGACGGCGTGTGGAGCCGCTTCGGGGGTAAGCCTAGCCAACAGTCATTTTTGTCTAGTCCTCTTTGTAGGTGGATTATTAATCCCATGAAAGTCTTCAAGCCATCTTGAAGATAAATGATATACTACCAAATATGCAAGCATATTAAATAAATAAAAAATACATAGGTATATGGCAAATACCAACACACGTTAGTTTAACCAAACTGTAATCTTGACACCATTGTCAGTTGGCAGAAGGTAGGTTTGTGTTCCACCAGAAATGTTTACGTTTGTTAAGAGGAGGTCTGTGTCTGCTCACCCTTGTCTGTGATCAGGAGCCAGGACATGTTCCCATAGCAACAAGGAGCAGGAGGAGAAAAGACCACACCCCCAAGATTGGGAAGAAGGCATGTGCTAGGCTTAGTGAATCAAGTGAGTGTTTGAATAATAATGCTTACAAGCAGATCATTTCACAATGGCTCTTTTTGCTGGTAACATGACGTGTTTCGAGGAAACTAATGCTTTATCTTTAGGCTTCTGATTTAAATACAACGGCTGAACTTATTGACCAAACGACCTTTTTAACAATGATTATTGATGTTATCATTGCGTTTCAGGCAGTAGTAGTGATAGTGACAGCCTGTCCCTCAGTGATGAAGATGACAGTGGGGGTGCCATTCCAGATATCCCAGCATGCACTCCTCTAGCTGCCTTCCTTTCCTTCAAGCAAGATGCAGAGAAGAGAAGAGCCTCTCAGGTACATCTGGACACAACAGCCAAGGTAAGACAAAACAGTTATATAGGCTATATGCCAGGCCTAACCTGACTTTACCTAACCCAGATATCTTTCCACTATTTCCACTCTATTTGAATTTGAGTGTTCATAACCACATTTATCTTGTCAAGTTGATAGAGTCTCCCTTGGTAGTGGTGATGTCCCACTTGCTGAGCTTTCTGGAGCAATACTCCCACCTTCAGCAGCTGCAGCAGCAGGCTGACCAGTACCGGGTGCAGCTGAAGAGGCACCGTGCCCAGCACCGCCGCCAGATGAAGGCTCTCCGAGCATCCTACCGCCAGCGTCTGCGGGACAAGAGCAGCGTCATAAGCAGCCTGGAGGAGGTCATCACTCAACAACAGAGCCCCTGCACCCCAGGGAGCGAGGGTGAGAGACTGGGGGAGGGGCACGCATGCAGAGAGGATGTTTGTTCACGTTAATGTTAGCTAAATAAATAGACAGCCACAGATGGAGGGCAGGGAGCAAAAGGTGAAGTGGTGTCATGGTGGGAAGTGGATGATATTGCGCGAGAGACTAATATGAACTGATGGGACAAGGTCAGGAGTGTGGTGAGTTGTGGCTGGAATCACTACTGGGATGAAAATTAAGCCACTCTTTTACGGGTCTGAGATATAAAATATATATTTGGCTCATGCATTCCAATCCCAGGTCCCCAATCGCCAGTTCTTACTCGACAAGGTTACATAACTGAGAGTGAGTATGGAAATTGAGACATTTAGTTAATGATATGAACATAAAACAATATATGGATGGATGGATGGGGGGGGGGGGGTTATTGTGATTCATATACAGTAGGATGGAGATTGAATTTAAAGAGAAGAAAAAATATTTCACGTAGTGTTTACTGTCAGTGAAATTATAATGTAATGACAGAATAGTCCATCTTTAACCTGATAAGTAAGAGTTCTTTCACTAATGATGGGCAGCAGGCTCCCTTAATAGAAAGAAAAGAACCACAGAATTCTCATTGATTAGATTTGGATGGTCATTGCTGTAAATCAGGTTTGATCTAGGGATGACATCAGCAGATTAAATGCAGCATCCACAGTTGTGACGGACCCCAGCGCCTAAAATGGGATCTGCTTCCATTTGATTTAACCTGATGTTCCACATGGACCAGGAACATATGAACAGATCTCAGCCTTTCAGCCACACTCATGAGTTTAAGTCTGGTTGAGGGAGGATTCTGGCACCCCTGACATTTTTCTAACAATTTGTTTTGTTAAAAAAATTTTTTATTGGATTAGTTCGTTTTTATTGTATTATTTTAAATTTTTTATTGTTTTGGGAGTACACATTTTGTTCTAGATTTACAATATATATACTATATATATATTCTAAATCTAGAACAAAAATGGTTGCATTTACTGTAATACACTAATTCAACACTCGACACCTTTGTGTCGATTAATGACATAAAATCTCAATACAATCACTTCAAATTACTGGTTCTAACAAAACAATACTAAAATGTTTGTATGTATTTTTGGCTTTTAGTTGTACTTGCACCCATGCAGGAGAACGCATAAATCAAGTTATTGGATATAATAGTCTCCCCCCTAACCTGCAGTCAACGGATACCCCGCAAAAATGTTTCAGATAAGCCATGAGGTTATAGGTAGCTCCATGTGTAGGTGTCAAAATTGGAGGACCTCAGGCTTACTCATCATGTGGAGGATAAAGATACGTGGATGGATGGTGAGATTCTGTGGCACTTAGCCAGTGACTCAGATGTTGCTTTTCACCATAAATAAAACAGTCCATGGAGTGCTGCTTTCTCTCCCTTGCAAAGCACTTACAAGCCTCTGCACATGCTAGCATCCACATGTACTCGTGTTAGGCTATAAAAAGCCTGGGGATCACTTTCCAGTGTTACTGAGGAAAGTTTAAAGCATGAACCATCATGAATGCTTAATTTACATCCTCCATTCATGTTTTAATGACTGGAAAAATATTCACTTTGTAGAAAAAGAAATCCTCAGAATCTCCAGGCTGTCCTAGCATCAACCCCAGTCTGTCAGCTCATATTTTCTGGGATCTTGTTTGCGAAAGCTGGCCTTGTTTAGGGAGCCTTGTTTTTCCTTATCTCTGCAGCCCACTTCTCGCTCCTTGCCACTCCCCTCTTCTTGTATCAGAATGACGCAGCCAACTTGATGTGGCATGTCTGCGTAATTAGTGTAGGGCCCAGAAAAGAAAAGCAATCCTGCCGGAACATGATAAATCATTCAGAAGAGGAAACTGATTAAAACGCTACCAGGCACTTTTCTTTGGTCCCACTGTTTTCTCCACTGAACTTCATAAAGGTTTCAAAGGGCTTTACTGGTTTATTGGAGTCATGCAACTGGGCTGTTAGAGTGGTGGGGACCATTCACAAGAGGCCAAAGCTATACTAATCTGTAAACAAAAGCGGCTCAGAGGAATTGTAAAAAAGTATGTGACTTTGCTATTTTAAATAGCTTACGAGGCACACTTACTTCGCTTGACGAATTTGTACACAATCTTGCAAACTATGACAGTCATACATGTTCAGACATTTTCAGTGGGGATGATAATGATTATCCTGCCTTTTTTCTCTTAGATAGTCAATGAATCTATGTACCATAATGTTTGTATTGATAAACGGTGCGACTGGCACTGATGCTTAGAGTGTGTCCTCAGGTGAGCTCTGCTGCGATCCGGATGCTCAGGCTGGGCTCCACAAGCTGGTAGAGTCCCTGTACGGGCTGCAGGGGGAGAGGAGTAAGCTGAGAGGAGAACTGCGCCTGCTGCACTCTCAACTAGAACAGAGAGAACAGGACAAGCACTCACGGGTGCAGGCTTTCCAGCAACAGGTAAAGGAACGCGCATCAAGACAAACGTCTTGTCAATGCTGCGTGCGGTCTCTGAATCCACGTTCATTGATGCAATGGACTCAGACGCTTGTGGTACCCATTAAACGGTTTCTCCTACAGATAGACGAGCTGAAGAGCTGCATTGAGGAGCGCGAGGAGGAGCTGTCCAGACTGAGGACTGACTCTGTAAGCACCGCAGAGAATTGTGTTTCTAATCAGCACAGCTGCCGCAGTGCATCCCCACAACCCCACTCTGGAATGCTGTGTTGTGTTCATGCCTGCGGGGATGTCAGCACATCCAGTATCAGCAGGGCTGACTTTGAAATCCAGAGGGAAATCATGCATTTTAGACTTGAAATGGTCAACACTTTTGACATATTGAACGGTGCAGTGGTGCTGCATCGCCCAAAAGACACTGTGACGTTGTTGCTCCTCAGGGTGCCACGGACTCGGAGAAGCGGGTGCAGTGTCTGTCTGTGGAGAACGAGGGCCTGAAGCAGAGCTTGAGTGTCACCCAGGGCCTCCTGCAGCAGCTGTCCGTCATCCCCTCCCAGTCCAGCACGGTGCTCATCAAGGTATTGTAGGCGTGACGCAGCAGAATCGCCGGACCACATGACATGCGCTCGGTGGAGCTTTCATGAAGACGCACAGAATAATGACCTGTTTGCAAAAACAAAAAACCGAGTTTTCCATATACATGTTGTGTTTTGAATATGCTATGTGTCTTACGTGTATGTGGCCCCAACAGGAGAATGAGAACCTGCGTAGCCGAGTGCTGCAGCTGGAGAGTTCCCTACAGCAGCGGGCTGAGCAACTATCCCATCTGGAGCGGCAGAGTGAGCAGAGTGAGTGGAGGAGAGGAGAGGAGCTGAGGAGAAGAGAAGAGCGAGTGAGAGAGCTGCAACTCGAGCTAGACAAAGAGAGAGGGAAAGAACCGCTAGTTAAGGTGAGGGCCTTCCACACGCTCCCTACGCCTTCCAAGTTAAGGTTGTTATGAATAATTCAATTGTTTGCCTTGAGTCGTTTTGCGCATTCAAGTGACAAAGGAAACCTAATAAGGTATGTGTTGCCTCTCAGTATGTCACTCAGACCGTGGAGGTCGAGTCTCCTTCCACACTGAAGCAACTGGCCGAGGCCAAACAGAGGAATGAGAAGTTGTCTGAGAGGCTGTCTAGTCAGAATGACAAGTGCAAGAAACTAGAGGAGCACATCAGGAAGTCCGATGAATACAGCTGTAACCTACAGCATAAGGTAACTGGCTACAGATACTTTTTATTGCAGTAGAATATTATTTTCCCACAATCTCAGTGTGGAATGTTTTAAATATATATACTATTTATTATATACTATACTATATACTGTGTGGCAATAATAGCACATAAACGAAAACATCAGAGCCTAGTTAGGGTGATGAACTTCCAATACAATTGTTATGCCAAAAATGGATACATCTTGTTTTTGAATCTGAACCATTCATATATAATCATTCAACATACAATCATCCATTCATACACGTGTAGTCATATTTTAATATCTCTTTTGTTGCGCAAAATTCTTACCAGATCGCAGCCTATGAGAGAGAGATCAGCAAACTGAGAGAGGAGCTGCTAAAGGAGATTGGTCACCTGGAGGAGAGGAAGGAGGAGGCTGTGAAGGCAGCAGCCGACTGCTCAGCAGAGCACTTCCAAAGCTTACAGGAGCAGTTCTTTGGTACGTCTCCTCTAATGAATTGAGTTTGTGTAGGGTTTGCTACACATGGTGCTACAATATGTTATTGTCATTTTTGTAATATATAGTTGTTGATAAGTCTGTTTTCTCCTAATCCCAACCTAATAGTGTTTTGTATGTAACCCTCAGGCCTTCAGAAGCGTATGACAGCTCTTCCACCAACCTTGCGTTCCATGAAGACAGACTATGCCAGCCTGCGCAGCCAGGTCCGCAACTTCTCAGACTTCTATGGAGCAGCAATCAATGATGCTAAGAAACAGGTCGGAATAAATATTTTATTGGATTTCCCAGAAGGAGCACCAATACCAGTTCTGTAAAAGAGAATGCTTCTAACATAATCAAGTTTTGCTCTCCCTTTAGATTTCGGCAGCTATGAATGAGATGGCAGATGCAAACAAAGACCTCATGGAGAAATACAGGAAGGAAGTGGCGCTCCGTCGGAAGTACCATGAGCAGCTAGTGGAACTCAAAGGTACGGAGGAATACAGTCCAAAGCCCCTTAACAGCCGATTATCCTGCAGAGACCATGCTGAGTTGTATTCTGGGTAATGCATTACCTCTGCCGCTAAACACGCCTCCTGTGTTTAGGTAACATCCGCGTGTTGTGTCGCGTGAAGCCTGTCCTGAAGGAGGACCAGCATGGGGAGGGTCAGTCCGTGGTGGTGACCACAGACCCCAACAATGAGTCGGCTCTGAACGTGCTTAGCAAAGGGAAGAGCCGGGCCTTCGAGCTTGACAAGGTCTTCCACCCCCAGGCTACACAGGAGGAGGTACTGCACAGAGCATGGGGACGTTGACATAGCCTCCATCTTTCAGTAAAAGGGTAATGGTTGTGGTATAGTGTTGTTAATGTAGTTGAGAGTGCTATAGCCCTGCCATTGTTCTTCTTTCCTTAGGTCTTTCAGGAAATTGAACCTCTAGTTACATCCTGCATAGATGGATATCATGTGTGCATATTTGCATATGGACAGACCGGCTCTGGGAAGACTCACACCATGGAGGTACAGTAGTTTGTATACAGAATTGCCATATCTACATCGCTCCTAAGTGGTACATAGTTGAGCCAAAATCACAATATTATCAAAATATCTGCTTTTTCCAGGGCAGCACAGAGAACCCAGGCATCAACCAGCGGGCCCTGAAGCAAATCTTCACTGAGATTGAGGACAGGAAGGACATGTGGACTTATACAGTCACCGTCAGCTCTGTGGAAATCTACAACGAGGTCCTAAGGTATGATGAGCAACTAGCTCTCTTCAGAATAGTCTGTGGAACATCATCTTACAGAGTTATATATGTTACATCCTTTCTGGCTACCTTATTGTGCTCACGTTTGTTTCTTTGGAACACATTATGACGTTTGGCCCACAGGGACCTGCTGAGTAAGGATGGCGAGAAACTGGATATTAAAATCAACCCAGATGGGACGGGGCAGCTGCATGTCCCTGGCCTCAGGGTCACTGAGGTCAAGAGCTTTCAGCACATGAAGAAAGTGAGTGACAGTTTACTGTTCCATAAGCTTGAGTGAACCAGATAGTATCTTTCACAAAAGATAACCGACTTGTAAACACGCAGAGATATGAGGGGCCTCTGACACATAAAATCATATCTGGATAATACATCTTGCATATTTCTGTGGTACATTTCTTACACAGATTTTAGCCAAGGCCCGTCGGAACAGGATCACTTTTGGAACCCAGATGAACCAGCACAGCTCTCGTTCCCATGCTCTGCTGTGCATCACTGTAGTTGGCACCGACTTAGCCAGTGGCGCCAAAACCACAGGTCAGTCAACGAGACCGGGGGCAGACGCCACAAACGCATGATTCCAAACACTGTGTTAACGCCTATCTGAACTGAAGTAAACACAAGTTCACATGCAGTTTCCCCTTCCATTTATTTTTTTTCAGGCAAACTGAACCTAGTGGACCTGGCTGGTTCTGAGCGGGTGTGGAAGTCTGGGGCAGAGGGAGATAGGCTGAAAGAGGCCCAGAACATCAACCGCTCCCTGCTGGCTTTAGGGGACGTGATCCAGGCTTTGAGGGGCCGGCAGACGCATATCCCCTTCAGGAACTCGCGACTCACCTACTTGTTGCAGGACTCGCTGGGCAAAGGCAACAAGACAGCCATGGTGGTGCAGGTGAGTTTCTAAAAGTTATGAGAATTTGAATTCAGAAATAAAGCATCATTTGGTTGATTTCATAGGACCGCAAGTCACTCATTTTTCAACTTATATGGTGGTGTAAACCTGTTTAATGGGAGGGCTTAATATGATCAACTTATTGAACAGACATCCTCCATTGTTGTTATGGGTTATGATGCTTTCATTTTGTGGTGTAGGTGTCTGCACTGGAAAGTAACGTTGGAGAGACTCTGTGCTCCCTGAAGTTTGCACAGAGGGTGTGTAAGGTGGAGCTGGGGCCTGCAGCGAGGAAGATTGAAGCTGGCGGTGGCCAGTGTGACTGACTCATCTTACTAAATCACCCTCTTCCTGTTCCTAAGGATCACCACAACCCCAGGGACTCAAACACAGCAAACCAAAAACACCCATGAACAAACATCCGTCTTGCCAGTATCAAAGCTATAAGCTGAATCAGAAACCCATCTTGCTCAAGGGCTATCGTACTATCCACAGTATACATTTTGAAGTCTTTAAGTTACATGAGGATTCCAATTGCCAAACTGATTAGGATAAAGTATTGTAAAGATAGGAGTCCCACCTCCTGTCTAATTCGGGTCAGAAGTGTTCCTTTACCCTGAGCTGATGCGTGTTCATCCTTCCAAACAGCAACCTTTGCCTCACCAGTAGCCATGTTTAAAACTTCCTAAGAGTAATGTTGGACATAAAGCCTTGACACAATTGACAGAAGACAACTCTCACTAACCATCACATTGTTTACACCTGCTGCATAATCAAAAAGATTTTGTAAAAGAATATTGCCTCATTTTTGAAACACTTATTTGCGGCCATTATTGCAGTATTAATCACCAAGCTATAGACCTATTTGTGATGTGCGCTTTATATCCAATATGGCATATTTAAGATAGATTTGTGTCTAGCAGAATCTGATGTTGTTTTGTGAGGGTAGAGAGTATTTCCTTTCGGAGACTAGCGTTATGTTTGATGTGTAGTTCCGTGAGGATAAGATGAGTAGTGAATGATAAATCGTGAGCCTTATTCAGTGGCTTTTTCAGTGATGGCAAAAGGTCTGGAAAACAGTATAGGAAGGGTCGTAGCTGTGTTGTAATACTGATATTAATATGTGCAATGGCCCCGAAACTGGGGAATTTGTTGATACATGGGTAAGAGGGTAAGCACTTTATTGTGAGATGGTGTGCATTTTTTCACCCCAAAGTGCTTAAAGTAGATAGATCACTAGATTAATATCATGACAAAAACAGCTTCTTATGATGCGTTAATCATCGTATTATTATATCTATTTATGATGAAAGCCAACCCACTATTAGGTTGGTTAACATTAGCAAGAAATAATTGTTAAAAGTAACTACTGATGATTGGTTATTTACTTTCAGATCATTTTCTGAATAAACATTATACAAACTTGTGTTATTTTGTTTGACACTCGGTTAAAGAAACTGTCAAAGGACACCGGTTTGAAAAAGTCAAACTGTTTATAAGAAATAATATCATAAAACATAAGACATGAAAAGTTACAGCAACTCATTCACAGACCCATGCACCATTACACATCCACACAGTGCAACAGTTTACATTTTGTATTGTACAGAAGATGACCAAGTGTCATACACCATCATTTCTTGTTCCCCTTTGCAGCTACAATCAAATGTACAGTAGATACCCAATAGTATCCCAAAACAAACATTTAATTGAACAGCAGTCCTCTCTTGGCAGCAGTCTCTTGAATCAGTCCGAGTCTCCCTCCTCCACCCGAACCGCTCCTACTGCGTCAGCTAGCTCTTCCTCGTTGCCACGAAGACGGTCACCTTAAAACACACAAGCTGTTGCAATCAATTCACTCCCTCAAAACAAATTAAGACTGCTGTTCCACAATATGATGGTCAAATAATAAAATGGCCTAGTTTTAAAGCCAACTTTTTTTCTTTTCTTTTTTTTATGTGGCAAAGCCTATCTATTTTGGTAATGTAGATCATATATCAGTGAAGGAATCAAATGGGTGATGTCATTAAGCATTGTGCCTCCTTGGGGGCTGAAAGACACAAAGCAATTAACCCAATAGAAGATAGGCTTAAGCCCTGTCTTATGCAGTTACAGCACACTGATGGTACAGAATGTTACTAAATAAATACAATTTAAAAAACATGAGGGTATTATTCAGTTATACTTACGGATAAGTTCAGCGATTGCCTTTTGTGTTCTCTTTTCCAATTTCTCTAACTTCTTTGCCACATCTCTCTTCAAATCCCTAGGTACAAACAGTTGACATAAGACAATATTAACAATAGGAAATGTAAGGACAGAGTAATAGCATGATACAGTACAGGAGGATCATACTGTACATGTTCATCCAAATATACTTACCAATCCGGTTTTCTAGGAGCCAAGTTTGCCAAATCCTGAACAGGGGGAAAAAGAAGCATGAACAATGTCCCTTTAAATTTGTCCGGAAAAACATTTAAAAGCCCCTGAGACTTAAAAACTCATACCACTTCTTCTATTATAGGCTCCGGGTTGGCAGCCTCCAACTGGTCCTTCACTTTGTCTTCAACTAAAAAAACAGGAGGAACAGTTAAGCAGCAGAACCTATGCCACATTTCACAATGATGAGTCATTTAAAGTCATTGAGTTGTTGATGTCCTTTGAGCTCTTTTCATTTTCACCTGATGCAGGTTTGGCTTTGGGCACCTGCCTCTCCTTTAGCTCCTCATCCTCTGGCGTGTAGTTTCTCAATTTCAGCTCTCTGGGAAAAAGGAATAGTAAGAAAGAAAATTGGTGTACAATATTCTGTTTATCATATGAGTGGAGGGTGGAGGGGTTCTCACAATTCACATCCGACAAATAAACACCACGTGGAACACCAGGAGAGGGCACTGTAGCCAAGTGTTTCTCTCTAGAGACCAGGGCACACAGGAGACAACTCCTTACACAGCTGCTCCTTCTGTGTCTAGGGATTCTTTTAAGTCAGAGCTGGAATATGTGGAACAAGGCTATCCTTCATTGGTGAAAATACATCCAATTAGCATGTTCACCTGCTCTAAGCAAAAGACTTGAGGAGAGCACCTAACAGCTAAAAAATGCTTCCATATGAGGGAAATTATTTAATCTTTCATCAAAAGTTCAACATGGTCAAATTCTTGGCGAGCTTGACTGACGCCTCAGTGGAGCGTACCCTCTGCTCAGACACAAAGGTATATCACTGTTACAAGCAAAAGTCTCTTTGAAATAGGATTTCATCAGAGAATGTTGCTAGTCTGATCTGAGCATACATTGCTATAAAGCAGGATAGATGGCTATATCTATCACGCGACAGACCACTACCTTATATGGACAGGTACTGTAGGGAGGATCATGTTCAGTGTCCTTAGATCTATGCCATACACTAGCATATTATCCCAGTGAAGCTGCTATGGGCCAACAATCTATCTTATTAATTAAAAAAGCTGCCTACCTATCTATCCCCATCATAACAGCTTTTTTAATTGTTTAGCTACAGACACTGAAGGCGATCACTGATACAACTGGTAATAATTTCTCCCAGTAAAAGTCCTTTTCAAAGACGGACCAATCTCACAACGTCTAGGGGAGTTGCACATAACACAGAATAACATGCACTGTTTAGACATGCTTAGTAAAGTTTATTGAAAGATGATCGATGACTAAATAGTTTGCTCATGTATTATATGATCCCTCCTTTGACTTCCTCCTAACTATTGGCAATATGAAACCCCCTGCAATTTTAATACTAAATGACACCAACACTCTCCTGTTTACAATGCTGTCACCTAAATACTGCAACACGTGGCCAATGTTTATTATACATCTAAAGCAGTAATATATTCCCTTCACAAAAGGACCTCTGGATGCATTTCATGGCTATTTCCCTGTATGAGTGCTTCCCTGTTAGAGTGAGTGCCGTGCCGCACAATCATGAAACATAAACAACGGAAAAAAAGGCCCTGCAAGACAAAGAGACGACTGCTCTTTCGTTCTGCCTCGAAATAAAGCCCAGTAAGCTGCTGGATATTTGAGAAGCTATTAACAGAGGGCTCAGATCCAACTCAGAGTAAACAAAGGACGGTCCCACAGACCTGTGGTGAGAAATTCATTTTGTAACCAGGAGATGGTGTAATAGAAATGACCAATCAGCTTGATGTACGCTTCTGTTGTTGTTACTATGAGCAAACGCATTGACTTTTCAGTTTTTACATCAATCAAGCAAACGTTCCTTTGGTATAAAAAAAAAATCATATATGAAGAGCAGATCATTATCATGTGACTTGACGGCCAAACAAACCTGTGTCTCTCCTCTTCTGCCTCTTCCTCCTCCAGGGCTCTTTTCCTCTCGGGCTCCCCATCCTCCGGAGCTCTCCCCTGTCAGGATGACAACAGAAACACCTTGATTTACCCCGCCATAAGCCACGCATGTTTACAGAATTATATTCACAAATGGGAAATTTGTGTCAGTTTAGTTTAACAATTACATACAATTTTAAAATAAAAAGTGGCTATATATATATATATATATATATATATATATATATATATATATATATATATACACACACACACACATTTTTATCCTGTTTCTAGGTGAGTACTCAAAACAAATCTACTCTGTTACAATTATGCTTGCCCATCTTCCAAGTTCCAAGATTGGGTAAGGATATACTGGCAGTCCAAAGTAGTAGCCTATTTGAATAGGTAAACAAAAAACACAGCCTTCGCTGTCGGTGTATCATTTGTGATTCAAAATAGAGAATTTACATTTTTGACTTCCAACTCTGGCAGTGTTACACATGTCTTATGATATGATTAGGCTGCTCAAGCAAGACAAAATCTTAGTAAATGTGCTCATGCAAAATGGTTACATAACATAACAAAAATATGATATTGCATTGTTTGGGCTACTACTTGCAGCCTACTTGATGATTAGAAAGAAGCCCATATTTAATGCACTAGGCTACACAGTACATAAAAGTAGGTCAAATAAAGACATCAATAAAGAAAGTACAACAACTTGAAACAGGACATGCCTGAAAAAAATCATGTTATGCTGAACTCAAGTGAGAAACTGAAACAAAGGATCTTCCCCTCCCCATCTAACGTTTTCCTGAAGAGACTTCCCGTCAACCTGCTAGAACAATTCAGAAATAGGCTCATTCTTCAAGTGCAGTAAATCTGGAAAGTGATCCCATACCAGAGGAACGTCAACAGACATTTATCAAACAGTTAACCAAGCCCACCTCTTTCTATTCAGTGATAGCTTGGACAAACACGCTGAAGGACATGTACGGTTCGACTACGAGGGCCAAAACCCTAGACTGTGCTTGAAATAAGGTTCCCTGTACAAGTGTACATAACCACATTGGAGGTCAATGTTAAAACAGGACTAGCAAAAAGCTGCTCAAAAAGTTGAATTATGGGCCTTAAAAATGTCTTACAATATCATGCAGTAACCTTGTTGCATGGACTTGGCCACCAGACATCAATAACTTCTAGATTAGAGTTTATGTTCAGTTGATTTGCTATAGCCTACAGCCTACAGCCTAGTTTGTTAATCCCAAAAACTGTCTCATGTTTATTATAGCCTTAACTTTTCTCAACTAATTAGATCTGCATACAGCATGTGTGCCTAAAAAAGATTTGACAGTATTATGTCAAATCCTTTGTTTTAG
Organism: Galaxias olidus; assembly: GCA_026901105.3. NCBI lineage: Eukaryota > Metazoa > Chordata > Actinopteri > Galaxiiformes > Galaxiidae > Galaxias > Galaxias olidus. The sequence goes on from JAPMUY010003746.1 coordinate 827,512, forward strand.
GAGGGAGTTTATGGCTCCTAGTATACTTTTCTGAAGCTATTTGATGTTTAATTAATTAGAACCCACATGTCTTGATGTACCTATCATGGGATTAAAGAAACCAGTGTAATTCGTAAATTTATAGACCTACTTATTTTCCATTGAGCAATTTAGTACCCCGTTCAGAACGTTTGACCCGCCTGCAGCCAAATAATATTTGTAATGAATTTAGTTCTCTTAATTTTAGCAAATTATTTACCACTAGATGGTAAACGTTTAATACTCGAGCCGTAGACTAAGTTAGACTTTATTTAAACTGTTATAATTGACCGGTCTTGGGCTTTCTAGTTAGTATGTAGGCTTATGTTGTTTAAACAGTTCATCCTGATTCCTGCCCTGGCGATAAACCTAGTGTAATGTGGATTAAGTCAAGACCGGGGAATAACACAATTGATTATGTTAGCTATGATGTAAAGCCATCCCTTGTGCTGCATTAGGCCCTACTAGACATGTCAAATATTCTGACAGTAATGTAAACTCAAACAATGGAGTTGTAAACACAATTAGCAGAAAATGTTTAAATTGTATGAGTTACCGTCAACACATGCAGCTAGCTAACAACATGTGATTGTCTACTACAGAGTTTAGCTGCTAGCAAACGGTAGCTAAATTATGTATTTCACCGTCAGTCGGTATTGATAGAATCAGTTTGGTGTAGCATAAAACTTTGAGTTGCTAAAGTTAACCTCAGACATAAATGAACGCTAAAACGGTACAAACGTGAGATTAGGGAGCTAGCATGTAGCCCAGCTGTGCTAGCGTTAGCATTACTTCAAACAACCTTAGCTTGTTAAACGCATCAGAAACACCTAACTTCAAACGTTAACTTTCAACGTAAAATTCACTCACCTGAAGCTTTCTACCTCGCAATGCTTTAAGCCTCTCTTTTCTTTTTAAAGCTTGATCCTGAAGTGAACCAACACTTTGCTCCATATTTACCTACTGTGGTTGTTCGGTAATATCTGGAATCCATTCATGCGGTCTACTGCTAAGGATTATTGAATGAACAGATAGATTATTTTGGTCTGAGCCGACTGTTTATCGATAGTAATATATCTTTCTAAGTTTTATTTTTGTATTTCATATAAAAATCTATATGATATAAATATATATTTATATATATACAATATAAAGAACGTGAAATATTAAGATGTATTTCTATTTACACAATTCAAAACCAACACATCTTTGTAAATTGGAAGCAAGTTTATTGCGTTGTGTGCAAGATATTATACAATGTTACATCAATGCCGACATAGACAGTCATTGCTCAACTGGACTATTTAACCATGTTAACTAAAAACACAAATAAGGGGCTTTAAGGTTTGACATTGGCATCACAGACTGTTTCATTTATGGGAATTAAGAATTTTTTAACAGCTAGACACATGTAAATTGCCTAATTAATTGAAACAAATCCAGTATTCTATGCTTAGAACAGAAGCCTATTTCTAATTTTCAATATCTTACCAAGTTATAATTTTGTTTAAATAAAAACACAAACTTGGCCTTTGCAACTATTTGACATCATGAACAGATACATATGATCTATCATACAGTCAGTATCAAGTAGCCTATGTGAGAAGACTTCCTAGTCATGTGGGTTCACAATTATAATCGTAGGTCATGGAGCACACAGAGGGCAACGGACTGGGTAGGTTCTGTTGTGGAATGTAGGGCATTGCCATGACAATACAGCTGCCAGAGGTCCTGCTAGATATTGACCAACATTGGTGTGCAAAACAAAACAGATCCCTGAAAAAGATGATACGACATATATGCCAACTGATACGGCTTTTAAGAGGATCCCTTATATAGACAGATACTGGGCCTAAAGGCCTAGAATTATGATAAATGGAAGAGGCACATGGTAAAGGGCAGTGGACAAACTATTCCACACAGAGCAATAGGCTTGCTTAAACTAATTGGTGCTCAGTAACTAATGGGTTTTGCTTTGGGCTTTTCATACATAGGCCTACGCATCCGATCTCGATATAGATTTGTTATTGTTAGACTTCAACATTAATTAAACCATCCGATTTAGGGGACTGGGTAATAATATTATAGATTTTTAAAGGAAATTAGCCAACTCTTAGTCAGCGCTGTTGTGCACTGAGCAAGAGGGTTGGTCCTGTTGCTCCAGCAAGCTTAGCTGAGTTCCTACTGATAAAACAGCGCAGTCGCCTTATAGCCACAGCCCAGAGATGGACAAGAAACGTTGAACGGATAGGATCACGGAACTCTTCCCTGCTGATTGGAATCCTTCGAGCCTGTACGCGGACACGAGTTCCTAGGGACATGGATCTTCTATATCAAACTGTGGACATTATATATTTTAATTAAGACCATTCATTGGTCATATTTTAACTACCTCTGAAAACTTTATAATATTCAATAGCGTCTGCTAGACTTCGACTAGACTTTACATTTTGTAATTTGGTTCATAATGAACATTCTGGAATCAATTGTTCCCTTAGATTGTTCAAAAGTGTTTAAGTTTCCTAATTTGCCAAGAAACATCTGACGTTCGAATGGCATCAAAGGAAAGGTTGAATGAGCTGTGGATGTTATATTACACCAAGGTGAGTCGGCGTGCACTACCACAGAAACACCTGTTGTTGCACTAATAGCCTACGATATGATCATCAGTCGACCTTAACATGTACAAAAATATGTAGCCTATGCAATTTTGGGTGCAACATTAAGTTTCGTTTTGGACAGTCGTTGGATTTCATAGTAGGGTGTAGTCGGTGTTGAGATAGCAGGTAGGAACAACTGTGACATGTTTGTTTGGAAGTGTACTCGGGATCGTAAAGCTTGGAGTACCTGCTGCCATGGTCAGGTGTCAAAGCACTACTTCCTGAATCTTTGTATTCACCTCTGATATATCACCATGACGTTTTTCAACTGTTTCGGATCTGAGATGTTAAGCATCGTGATCCTCATCTGATATAAATGTTTTGCATCACTTGTATGTCCATGATACCGTGTAGCAAATTGTTGCTCGTGGTTTGCCAGCTATCTGAAAGATGCGTCCTTAAAAATAACATGAGTTGGCTAGTACATTGGGATTGCTTGAGCAACCATATTCGCTACGTTCAGATGAGTCCACTGTTTGTTTTGTGCCAATATGGTTTTATGGATTAGACATTTCAGTAGCGGTTTTCTGATGGTCAGATTATTATATAAAGAAAATTGCAAAACTCAGGCAAAGTGCAGACACCAGATTGATCAAGAATTTTAATAATAGATTCAGTATAATTTAAGGAATTTTGCAATCTGCTTCTTTGCCCAAGGATATGTACACAATAGTGTTTTTATTTAAACAATTGCTGGATTTGAGAGGATATACTGTATGATGCAAAACTCCAAAATATATGACTCACCATGAGCAAGATTTTGCCCTTTGTCCTCTTTTCTTTACACCTTGATAAATACAGTATATGGGGTTAGCCAAGGTTGGAGTCAAAGCTGAAGAACTGGTTTTATAAAGCACAAAATACAAGTATCCCTACTCCCTTTTAACCAGCCTCCTGTTTGGATGCTCACAAAGTTGATGGGTGGTGTAATATTTCAAAACACCAGTGAGTACAATTATTGTGAAGTACTGTACCTTTATTGTGACACTGTGGTTATCCTCATAACTGGGCATTGGATTGATGATAGCATAAGCCTACATTGCAAAAAGCACAATCCAAGTAATTTCACTGCTAATCTACATGGTTACCTTGTTATGATAGCCTCCCACCAGTTGTCATATTTCCAATGACTTGAATATTTCAGTCACTCCTTGGTTATTATTTGCTAGTTGTTAGAACGGTGTTAACATAAATAGTGTGGTCTTAACTTTACTGAACAACCACATGCCACTCCTAGATCCTCCTGGAGTCCTAGACTCTACTCTTAGGGTGTCATCCTTTTGTTGTCTACCGGTATGTCCAGTTTGTTTTAAATAGTATTCTTTTAACTTGATGCTTCTGTGCCCTCTGAAGGCTTGTCGAGCTCACACATACACAAACCTGTGGCCTGTTGTAGGGGGTTGGCTTTAGAAAAGCCATAATGACAAACTCCCTGTCAGATTTACCATGACAGCTTGTCTAAAAAATGTAGCCAACAATAATAGTTGTTGATGTAGGCAGGTGTGTGAGTGCTTTTAATCAAAAGTTCTGTATCGCTGTATCTGTAACAGTGGCAGAAACAAACTCATCTTCCAAGGCACCCACTAAGAAAAACACCCCATGAGTATTCTACCCACTCAATATCTCTGAATGTTGACAACATTTCAGGACACTCCAGTCCTCAAGTTGTTCCTTAATAGGCATTGGACTGGCTAAATGTGCGGTTAACATCTCAGGTTATGACTGTATCTAATCTTACATTCTGTATTATGATTGCACATGTTAAGGAGTCTCAGTATCTATCTGTGTTACTAAATAAAAACATAGTTTGCTCCGAACTGTTATGTATGAAGGAGCGATCTAACTTTCAAGTTAAGAAGGACCTTTTATCAAACTCCAAGTAACACTTTTTCAGCACTACATTTGATAAATTTTGATAGAAATCATCAATTACTAAATCCAAGCTGTACATTTTTGGGCCAAAAACATCACGACTTGGTCTGTACTTGCACTTGGATTTTATTAAGTTATGTCAAGATATTCCATTTGAGAAATAAAGGATTAATTGACTGCCTGTCAGACCTGCATAACTCAGTGTTTCCAAGAATCTGCAAAACCGCATTCCCGACAGGTATGGACTTATAGGAGTCACATCTGATAACCAATGGGGAGACAGCAGACTAGTTGGATCATGTTTGGTAGAGTCATGTCCTTTGCCAATAACTCCAATGGGCATAGCAGGTATTACGAGACTGTTCTGTTCTTCGTCAGCTTTATAGTTCTAATACAAACTGTCTGAAAATCAAATCCATAAATAAGTCAAATTAGTTTATATTGAGCTGTATGATAGCACACTGACCGTAACAAAGGACACACTTCCTCTCATGGAAAGGGCTGTTCACCTAAATTAACTGGACATTTTCAGTAAGTGTAATTCCACTGTGCTGGTGATGCTGATTATGATACATTCCTAGTCAAGAGCTCAGTATGTGGAAATGTGCTTAAAAGTTTTAATCTGCCAGACGTGGCCTTGTCTTATGTGACATTTGTGAAACTTAGAAACGCACCCTTTCTTGACAATTAAATATAATTATGCACCAGTAAACAAGATGGGCAGTAAGCTGCCAGTCTAGTGAACAAAACACTGCAATTAGCCTTTTGTAATAGCCGGGAGAGTGTTAATCGGGCTAATAACAGCCAGTGGTGTGATAGAGCTGTGGCAAGCCCATGCCAGCCATCTACAGCTGTGAAACCTGACTCCACCCTGGCTCAGCTTCTGTAATTTAAAAATGTTCCTTATGGTTTGTACAGAGTTAATGCTCATACAGCTATAAGTTAATGATCCAGGACTGTGCACTGTATAGGGCTATTATTTATTTCTGAGCAGTTCTCTCTGACAGTCTTACAGTATGTGTAAGTACTATGATTCGTCCCAAATACCCTGGTCATACTTGTTTACCAACAGCGAGGTCAATCAGGAAGCCCAAAGTGCTCTTTGTTACCACCCCACTGCTAGAGGAAGCTGGAGCGCAGCAGAATGTCAAGCAGCAGAGCGCAGCACAGCTGCACAGCCCAGCCACCCTGGCACAGATTGGGGAACACGAATGGGCGAGTGGGAGATGAATGATAAAAGTCATTGGGAATGAAAACACGAGAGTATATTGGCTGAAGGGGAAACCGCAGATGAATGATTCAGTGATGGTATTAATTATTGGTGTTGATGGTATAGTTTTTCAAATGTTGTGCGGTACAGTAAGAGACAGTGGTTCAATTCTCTGGGAGAATTCCTCAAAAATAAAAACATGACGGACGATTTAGACTTCCAATGTGTTTACATCCAACTATTACTATTATTATTATTATTATTATTATTACTATTATTTTTATATCGTACTGTGACATAAGCTATATCAAATCTCATTGAGTAGTTACAGTAACACAACAGAGTTCATCCATTCTCCTTTATCTTTGTGAGACTATTTGATGAAATATTATGAACTTCCAGAATAATTGTAGACAAGTTGTAGGCAAAGACTCAGTGCTATTATTACTTGCTGATATGTCTATGAGCGTCCCCTGGCAGTATTTCGTGACTCTGAGCATGCTTAAACAAGCCATTGCCCAAGGAATTGAGAAACATGTAGGTGTTTATATGAGACCAAAGCTATAATCTGCATGATAACATGGATATTTATAAAAAAACGAAAATGGGCGAGAAGTACCAGTTAATGTCTTTGTTTAGCTGAAATTATCAGTTTGATATAGAACCAAAGTAAATTAGGATGGTTGTGATACAAAGTATGTATTGTTTCTTTAGGTGTGATTATACAGTATATTGCTTCTAACTACAGGAATATGATTCCTAATTACATTGCTATTATTTTGTTGAATAAGGCACCAAATGCACATCAGCGTTGGCAATCTCTCCCCACGACTCTGCTACCCATGACTCATTGTCATGTATTTCTCTTGAGTAAAATTGTACATATTATTGCAATTACAAAATCATAATTTTTTAATGAACTGCCCGTTAACAGGAAAATCAATAGGGTTATGAGTATATGGGTATTGCAATCTATGTGAAGTCTTTATTTGGCAGGATTCTAAATGTACACTCAGAGGCATAGTTTATTTGGTTAAAGCTAATATGAGTCTACTTGACCTGTGATCACAGTCAGATAGTATAAGACACCTACTGTGTTCACAATAATAAAGTGGCATTTCAGTGAGAAGCAGTTTGCCCGTTTATATATATTATTTTGGAAAGCATAGCCCAGCAGAGGGCTTATACAGTTTGTGCTGTAGTGATGATGGAAGGTTTCTCTTTTGGCATTATTAATATCTCCATCAGCCTTCAACCAAAAGAGGAAGGCAGTTGTAATTTGTTTTCAAGCGCGTAGGAAATGTTCTTCGGTTATAGTGGCTTGGCATTTCCTGGTTGATTTCTTGACACAGAGAAAGACAAAGCAAGCAAGCCAGCCAGCCAGCCAGCCAGCCAGCCAGCCAGACGTGCGTGCTGTTCTTGAGAGATGTGCTACTTTCCTAGAGTCTAGAGAACTCAGTATAGATTCTGTACACCAAAGGCTCATCTGAGACAGGGTTCCCATGAACCCAGCCTCCAGTCCAGCCACATGCAATGAAACATGGACTGGGCCACAAATCAACCACAAATGGTAATGTATTTGAAAATACAACTTTCAAATTGGAATATGATATGGTATTTAGTGTTATCTGTTATCTGCTTCCACACGGATGCTTTTGGTAAAATATGAAGTCAAATTATCTAAACTTAATTAAAACAAGTAAGGCAAATGTAAAACTTCAAGGAAGTTAGGACTAGTCACATAAACTTCATATAAATAACCTCTGAGATTGTGTGAATGTTCCGCTGGACCTGTATGCTTACAGTCATAGTCAGGGTGCCGCTGTTGACATATTACTCTACTTCCTCTGTAAGCTTGTGGGAGTTTTCATCTATTGCTTTCTTGTATATCAGTGCAACATATTGGAGATGATTGATGAGATCTGTGTGAAGTCATATGTTTCTCGTCCGTGGGAAACCGTTGTGTAGGCTAGTTCCTCACACTGACGACTGTTTGGCTGTTATGTGGAAAATAACTGTCATCTTTCATGCCATGGAGGGACCTGGTTTATCTACTGTTTGGAACAGAATTAAAGTACTTTGTGTACTGTGTGTGGGTGTGTGTTCAGAACATGCACAGAACAAAAAATAAATGTCTTGAGCCTCTACCCCCTATCATAACCAATCGCAAAGGTTCCTATTGTCTTTTATGAATAAATACCCCCAATAAATAAATACCCTCACTTTGAGCTTCTGTAAACAAAATGTGCAAGGTGCTGGCGTATTTTTGTGTGTTTTGAACAAGGTGTGCATTTCAGCTGAAGTGCTGAAATAAAATACCACATTCCACTATTGACGCTTGCTCAGTTCATAAATTAGTTGCAAATAAATGACATATCACATTTCAACTTATCTGCACGACCGGGATCTCTTTCTTTCTTAATAATATGTCATGTAGGCTAGTGCTTAAGAATTCAGAACGAGAAGCTGTGATGATAGAGGAGAGACAATAGAACACTTTGGTTTCCTTATGTGTGTCTTGTATTACGTGGGATCATAACAATGGTGTCTGTTGATGTGAGATTGTGAGGAGGACATGACGGGGGAAGAGTAGCAGGATGTAGCTCCGATCAAGCAGATATTGCGATATTGCAAAAAAACCTACTATATTACATCTTCACCATTTGCTTGTGCAATAGCAAAACCAAAATTACGTGTAGTATTGTTGGAGAGTGGAGTTAGGCCTACTTTGACCTAGATCTTTTTTTTTTTCGTTATGAACAATAATCCCTTGATTGAACATTGGGGCACTGTTGATAGAGACTGAGTTACACACATGACTAGTCTAATAAGTTGCATTGTTGTTAGCTTTTCATTGAGCGTTTAGCGTTTTTGTGGGCCGTTATTTTTAATGTACAGTCACACAGCTTTGAAGAAGCACAGAGTGTGTTGGCTCATATGTCCCTGACTGTGACATCCCTTTGTGGCAACATCCTGTTTGAGCAACAGAGCCTCAGGTTTAGTCAGTCAACACTGAGGTTGGAGCTAACATGCGTCAGTACTCTAGTTTACACACTGTGTAGAGGCAAACCTTTTTTTTTTACAGTCCAGCTTTTAAAACAACATGTCGATGGTACATGTTTTGTATTTTTCATTTTGTGTGCGCGAAAGGCTGCGTGTGTGACCAAATCAGAAGCTTGTCAGGAGCCTGATCTGTAACCTCATATCTACATCCCAACCCCCCCACCCCCCCCACCCCCCACCCCCCACCCCCCGCCCCGCTGCAGAAAGATGTGTGTTACCTGCAGCAGTGGCTGGAGGAGTTTGTGGGATCCTTCGAGAAGCTCTTTGATGTGCAGTCGCTGGAGCCTCGGGGGTAAGTAGAGGATGAAACTCTTTGATACCAAACCATATCGCCCATTGCAGGCAGAGGTCCAGACCACACAGAGGGCTGGTAAGCCTGGGAGAACTGGACGCCATGCCAAAACGTTTTGACAGTATCAAACCCACAAAACATAAAGAACCAACATAAGCCTACTTCCCTCTACTTCCTATCCCCCCCCTCCCAGTGGCCTGGAGGAGAGCAGCTCGGAGGTGCCTCTGCTCCCGCGGGAGGTGCTGGTGTTCCTCAGCACCCAGCTCTGGCACAGCGCCCTGCATCTCTCCGGGGCCGAGCCCGACAACAGCACCCCACACCCCTTGCTACTCATCAAGTTCTTCATCATCGTCTGCCGGTGAGGCCCTGCACACACCTGCTGTACAGCCCAAGCATCTTTGAGCAACATGTTTCTTTTACCTCTAGCTCTCTAGTTGTAGATGACAGTGAAATATTACAGATAATTTGTCAATTGATTGTGTGTATATTTATTGCCATAGGAATATGGAAAATGTTGACCCAGACAAGACTCCCGGCTTTCTTTTTGAGGCCATCAAGCTGTTGAATTTCTGTTTGAATCAGGTACGTCAAAACTCTGGCAATATGAACCTGAGCCCAGAGCAGTCGCTTTAAATGATTAATGATGGGGGATTGTCTCTAACCGCCTACTAAGTATATCATGTATCCAGAAAGTATTTACTGCATATTCAACCCAAATATGCAGACGGGTTAGTGAAGCCAAAAACATACCCAATCTCTCTTCTATTTGTGTGTGTGACATACACACAAAAGAAGAAACAAAACCGGTTTGCTGTGAAAAGAGAAGTGGGTGTGTAACCTTCTACTGTCTGTCCAAGAGCAGGGTGAAGTCTGTTGACTGTGTCGGACAGACACACGTGGCTAGTTCACTAGCTAGCATGCAACTGACAATTTCAAGTCATTTGTCGGTCTGTGTATCTCAGCTTAAGAAGCATCCGGAAAGGCAGTCGTCCCTGCAGTGTGTGATTCAACATGGCCTCCTGTTGTGTGAGAGTCTCTATGACCCTTACCAGACCTGGAGGAGACGCCTGGCAGGGTGAGTGCGTGTGCGTGTGCGTGTGCGTGTGCGTGTGCGTGTGCGTGTGCGTGTGCGTGTGCGTGTGCGTGTGCGTGTGTGTGAATGAGGGCTCTGTGATGAAAGATCGCTTTTTGAGATCGCTTTTTGAAATGTGTGCGGGTGGAATGAGATGTATGTTTGTGTGTGCATGCATGCATTTGTTTGTGTGTGTGCGCGCATGTGTTTATATCTCAGTGGCTGTCTTTGTGTTTGTTTGTGTGTGTGTGTAATTTGCCGTGGCATACACACAATATTATGATGACAACCCAACCCATTGGAAATGGAAGCGTCTTATCTCATGGCTGGTAAACCAGCCAGTTGCCTAGCTGTGGAAGTGTTGCATCGCTGTCAGCTGTAACAACCTCAATGAGACGTGTCTGAAATTGTTGCTGTAAGTGGTATGTTTGAGGACTCCTCCAAACATGTGCTTATAGGGAGGAGGTGAGCCCACTGGAGACAAGCAATTACAAGTTTTCCCCACTACCGCTTCCGGAGGAGTTACCAGCTCTCTTTCATGGTAAGACGAGTCCAGAGACCCATGCTGTTTCACACCGTTGTTCTTCCTATCACCCTGCCCTAGTTATCGATCTTGTAACAGTATCATAACACACTTTCGTTGTACTGCACGGTGTGCTTGTTTAAGCTATAACATAGTCATGCTGTCTTTTGGTTAATTGTGTAATAGATATCCCATGTGAGATATGCCATCGTTAGTGGCAAAACACAGAAAAGGAAAAACAAATATTCTATTTATACAGTGTTATTCACCTCAACTCGTTTGGCAGTATTATGGGGTTGCAGTGGCCCATCCGGTCAGTTGGCGTTTGGTCTTCCGAAAAAGCATATTCTAATTATCAGGTTTCTCTCACCAGAGTATTAGTAGATTCAACACATCTATTTTTGGGATCTCATTTGATTAGCTAGTGCTAGGACCTAAACCACATGTGAACGTTGTGACCAGTTATGTCTGAGGATTGAAGCGGTTCTTAGGATCTGCAAAACCCTTTTAGTTTGTCTTGTTGGAGCAACGTGTCAAATCTCAAAGGATTACAGTGGTACGAGAGTGTTGTAACACCTCTTGACTTCATGTGTCCACAGACAGCCTGCAGGAAAGCGAGTTGATCCCCAAAGCCCTTCTGCTTCGATTGGTCCATCTCCAAGGAGCCGTCATCAGTGGAGGAAAGGTAAACCTCCGCTTCTCTCCACAGTGGCGTCGGCATGCTGTGGCCCAGCACTCTGGTTTGAAAACTGAAAGGGAAAGTAAAACTGTTTGACGGAACGGTTTGAACTCTGTGCCTTCCAGAAGAACGGCCTGCTCTCCATCACCCCTCAGTCTGTGGAGGATCTGTTCTCTGTGCTGCGAGCCTGGTGCTGCAGGACCTCGTCGGAGGCCAAGGACCCCGGGCTCCTGCGGGTGACCCTGCAGTGCCTGACCGCAATGATTCACATCTTGCACTCCAGCAGCCCCGCGGAGAGGCATGTGGAGATCCGAACGGTGTTGGAGGGCTACTTTCGGGTCCTCAACTGGAACCCGCTGCTGGAAAGCGGTCAGGGAGGCGACTGGAGCTGGGAGGAGAGTCTCATCACCCTCCAGAACCAAATGCTGTGTAAGACGCTGTGGCAAGCTTCACCTTGCACCTTGCCCCTCCATAATAATGACTCCTATATGTTAGACTATTTGAGCGTCCACATTTTGTAGCAAACAGATGTGGCCAGGTGGCTCTTCCTGGTGGCAGGTGATTTGAAATATTGCTATTCATGAATACCATGAGTACCTCATGCATAACTTCAATCTATATTATTTGGAGTCCTGAGTGGAACATGACAGTTTTTTTCCCCCTCCTCAGCCGCAGTGCCAGAGATCCTGCAGTGTCCCGACAGACCTGTCCTGCAGGCCATCTTCCTCAACAACAACTGCTTTGAACACATCCTCAGACTCATCCAAAACAGCAAGGTCTGTCTGTCTCTCTGTCTGTTTTGTCATCCATCTTTCTGTTCCAGTCAGGGCACCTGCCTGGCTGATTGTCTCTCTGCTCTAAATTTGTCTCGCAGTGTCACTTTAACGGTCTAAATGTTATCTTTCTCAGTCACAAGATAATGATCTCATGTTTGTTCAGCTTATACCGCGGTCAGAGTAAATTGCAAGGAGCTACTGCACTGTCACTCTGCAAGTTGACTGTGTCTCTGTTTGTCTGACTGTTGTGTGTGTGTGTGTGTGTGTGTGTGTGTGTGTGTGCGTGTGTGATTTGTGCAGCTCTATCAGAGCAACAAGAGTAGGCTGGAGCATGAGGGTGTGTGTGACGTCAGCACATGTTTACTCTCAGAGGGCGAAGTGGACCAGGTACTTTCCCTCGTGATGTGGATACAAGTTTGTCAGCAGGAAACTTAGCCTCGGCCCCTCCCCTCGCTCGTAGCTCTGAGCTCTTTTAAACAGGAAGCCCTTGGCAGGAAGTCTGAGCTGCCACTCGTTTGTAAATGATGCAGGTAGCGCGATAACAGCATACGTGACTCTGCATTCACATATGGTTAGAAATGCCTCACTCTGTGCCGCTCTCCCTCTCAGCCTATTGTTCAACAACAATCACTTTATCATGACTTAAGAATATGCAACTCAACTCACGGTCAATGTGGTTATTGGTATCACTGAATGGCTTCTTGGCCTGCTGTTTCTTCCACCAAAAGCCGCCTGCCATTGAAAGTGGCTGGAAAACGCGGTTTGCTTTATCTTTTTTCTGTTTTTTTCCACTCCACATTTCAAAGGCTAGGTTTCCTGTTGACAACCGTTCTAGGGCAGGAGCACATTGTGCATGAGGGAGTTCTCTTTCCAAGCACCTATTCCCTTGCTGCGTGGCAGCTCCTGTGTGGTGTTCCTTTTTTGCATGGCCGGTGTGGTGGGTGAGGCCTATGGTGGTGTGTGTGTGTTGTTGTCCTGTGTGTTTGCGGCACTCTCAAATGGCTGGCTACGGTTCGATGACCGTCTATGTGGTAGACACACATCTCATTTTGCATATTTACTTGGGTTTTTTGTTTTTGTTTTGATGTTTTTTTGCATGAAAGAACTTGTGAGTGAGGAGACTATGCGAACTGGTGTTTTGCTATATTTTTTTCAATCTTTGACCCAATCTTTATCCAGATGCAAAAAACAAAACAAAAATCATCTTCTACATTTTTGAATTTGCATGCTACATGGTAATGAATGTGCACAGTTTTAGTCGGTGAGAGATCTGGTCAAATCAAGTTCCTTTATCTTTGTTTCTCAGCACGTGGTGTATGGTTGCTCACCTTTTCTGTCCTATCCCATCTCGATCACCCTGCACCATGCGATCCGTGTCCTTTCGAAGTGCTCAGCTGTTCTCTACCGCTGCGTGTGTAGGTTTTGGAGAGCGGACCAGACTGCATCACTGTCCATGCCCTCGGGGTCCTCACGGCCATCATGAGCAACTCCCCCTGCGCTAAAGTAAGTACCCTTATAACCACTGACACGTGCGACATCGATTTAACGCGAGTCTCCTTACGGTTAAGGATAAGCTGGGTGTAGGAAAAGCCCGACGAAGACCGAGCTATTTTCCTTCCTGACTGGTCTCGCTGTGTTCCCTCGCCCAGCCGGCGACTGTGGAACTATGCCAATTAGCTGTCCCCGTGTCTCCGTGGACCAGCAGTCATCCCCGTGCTTTCTATTTCTGTCTGCCTCCAGGAGGTTTTCAAGGAGAGGATCGGCTACTCCCAGCTGTTTGACGTGCTCAAGAGTCAAGGTCAGCCAACCAAGCGTCTTCTCCAGGAGCTGATGAACATGGTGAGCAGCAGCAGCACGGGCGTCGCTGCCTCATGATCGATTCACCCACACAGAGCTTCCTAAGGGAGGCCACGGAGGTCATGTTCAGATTTAATTGCCCGCCGCCATTACTTGCAGTTAGATTAAATGTTCTCATGAACAGCCGGTCCATGCAGACTGGTCGGTAAATGTTCGATTTCCTATAATTGACGTCTTTGTTTCCCTTTGTACTCTTCACTTCTCCGTTCACTCCGCTCACCACATCCCACACCTTTCTCCTCCCGTCACCAGGCAGTGGAGGGGGAGCACGCCTATGCCCTCCACCTGGGCATCAGCAACGACCAGCCCCTGCTCATGCTCCTGCAGTGGCTGCCGGACCTGTCCGCTAAGAGGGAGCTGCAGCTGCTGGTGGCACAGTGGCTGGCCACCGTGTGCGGGGGCTCCCTGTCCTGCCGCACGGTGGCCGTGGAGGCCGGCCTGGTGGGGGCTCTGCTCCAGGTGCTGGCCCAGCCCCAGCACCTGGACAGGCAGTGTGCTGACGCCTTGATGGGCCTGCTCCAGGACCTGGGCTCCCACTGCCTGAGGCCCGAGGAGCTGAAGAGCCTGTTCCGGCTGCTCCGCTTGGACCAGGAGTCGGGCACCGGGCCAGGGAAAAACACCCACCCGTACTGCTCCCGGATGATCCGCGTGCTCTCGGCCATGGCCGCCAGGGAGGGCCGGGACAGTGCCCTGCAGTACTTTGACCTCAGCCCCCCCATGGCGGGCATCATGGTGCCCACGGTGCCGCGCTGGCCAGGCGGCGGCTTTGCCTTCCACGCCTGGCTCTGCCTCAACACCGAGTTCCCGCCTTACCACTCGGACTTCTCCTCCTCCGGGAGCCCCTCTCCCGCGTCGAGCCCCGGGCCACAGCGCAGCATGGGGAAAGGGCCGCGCAGGAAACAGCTCTACAGGTAGAGAGGTCCGAGGCGAGGCCACAGGGCCCGTGACTCACAAGCTATCCTTGCCTAATCTTGATGGAAGGCAGGGGGGTGTAGCCATGCGATCCAGTGAGTGTGTGCTGACGATCTCTTTGTGTTCTTCACGCGGTGTGCTCCCCTCCCTGTTTCCACAGTTTCTTCACAGCCAGTGGGACCGGTATGGAGGCCTTCTTCACCTTGGAGGGGGTGCTGGTGGTGGCCGTGTGCACCAAGAAGGACTACATGGCCGTCTCTCTGCCCGAGCAGCCGCTGACCGACTGCTGCTGGGTACGAGACAGAGACCAAACGAGCGCAGGTTTTTGTTCGCTGCCTCTGTGCGGAACGTGTGGCTAGCTTTTGTGATTCGGCTGTAGGCCAGCTTGCTTGTTAGCGCCGCGCAGGTCCGTGGTTTGGTGTGGAGCCTCCGTTCATGCTGTGTGTTGGTCTCTTCCCCTTCCCTCAGCACTCTGTGGATATAGTTCACATCCCAGGCCGTCGCCCTTTCGGGCAGAACCTGGTGACGGTCTACATCGACGGAGAACAGTGCAAGACGGCGCAGCTTCGCTTCCCCTCTCTCAATGAGGTAAACTCCCTGGGAACGGCGCGCCGGTTGAAAGTGGAAGATAAATATGTTTCTTTGTTCCCTGTTGTAGTTTCATTTTTGACAGAGCTGGTACTGTAAACGGCCTCACAAAGTGGGTTGTTCTTTCTGCGTCTCTTCCTTTCTCTCTCTCTCTCTTTCCCCGGTGTAGCCCTTCACCTCCTGCTGCATCGGCTCTGCAGGCAACCGGACCACTACCACCACCAGCACCGCCTCGCCCACCCTGCCTGCCTCCGTTCAGCCCCCCACGGAGTTCCTCTTCCCCTCCCACGCTCCCTCTCTAGCCCGCTCCCAGTCTTTCCCGGCCACCTTCGCGGGGGGTCGGTGGGGGTCCCTGCGCGACGCCCCGGTTCACACCATCCCGGCGGGGCTGCAGGACACCGAGTGGGGGACGCCCACCTCTCTGGACGGCCTCCTGGGGACGGCCTTCATCTGCCACGAGGCCCTGCAGCCCGTTCACACCAGGGCCCTGTATGCTGCAGGTACACTCTCTCTAAACTCTCTGTATGGTGGAGAAATGAAGGAGTGCATTCTGGACATGGGGTCATTAAAACAAGGTTCATTTAAAGAACAGCTACACGTTCAGAAGAGCGAATTAAAAAAGGAAGCACGGAGCGGCAGGGTGGAACCTGCCTCTCTGTAGGACAGGAGCATAGCTCAGGAGGAGAGAAGTAACAGAGTTGTGTATATAGTAGGCTGATAACACAGACACTGTTTGCTGTGCTTCCTATGGAAAAGTACAGAGTGTTGGGCAGGGGATGGTACAGAAAACAGGAGAGTTGTGTTCAGAGTGAGGTAAAAACGGCCCAGTTGGCGGAGGTTAAACTGCACTTCATCCCCAACACTAACAAGTGGGATCAACTCCAGTACGGTTAACGTTGATGCACTGAATGTCAGTGTGTCGGTGTGTCTGTCGACGTTAACTAGATGGAGAACTTTGTGATTTGGTATCGCCACGGCCCCCGTACAAAGGCGGTGTTATTTGATCCTCACGGTCCCCCCTTCTCTCTCCCCCCTCTCTAGGCCCAAACCACGTCTCCCTGTTCAAAGCGGATGGCGAGTTGTCGGAACTGAACAGCAAGCTCCTCCTCTACTACACTCCTCAGGTAGGGGAAATCCAACGGAGGTTGGAGATCGGAAGTCTGGTTTTTGTAACGGCGACGCAGCATGGCTTCAGTAACGGCGGTGTGTGTCTGTGCACGCGTTTGTCCCTCCTCAGGCCTTCAAGAGCCAGATCTGTTTGGACCTGTCTCCCAACCACCTGTATGACGGCAGGTTAACGGGCCACAGAGTGGTGAACTGGGACATCAAGGTGTGCGGCACAGCCCAGCCTCGTCTTTATTGCCACATTTAGAGGATCCCAATGTCTATTTGCATCTTGACTAAATCTTTTATGACCTTTCGTGTGCGTGTGTGTGTGCGTGTGTGCGCATGTGTGCGTGTGCGTGTGTGTGTGTGTGTGCGTGTGTGTGTGTGTTCCTGTAGGACGTACTGAACACGGTGGGTGGAATGGGAGTGCTGCTGCCCCTGCTGGAGCAGGTGTGTGAAGCCGAGCAGGCGGAGGGCGGAGGTCAGGAGGCCTCAGAGCGGCCCGTCCCGGACCTCCCGTCTTCCAGACACCCGGCTCCCATGCTGCTGCCACTGGGCGGGTGCTCGGGTGAGTAGCAGCCTGGACGGCCTGGGTGTAGAGACACACAGACGGTAGACTGTTCCACAAAATACTCGTTTGACTTTGACAGCGTAGACAAGCAGGCATTTGAAGGTTGAGGGGTGCGCTGTGTACCCAGCATATTAATATTGCAAAAAAAAAACGATTTTCTCCACAAAAAAAGAAAAAGGATTTCTGATGCAAAATTTTCATTCTAAAAGAATTCCACAGTATGTTGTCGGCGCTGTGGGACTGTGTCTGATGTTGCACTCGAGCAGCTTCAAACACAGTCAGACGTGATGAATATTGACTCACCCAGGGACCAGTGAGTCAGACACGGGAGTGACGGACGCAGACACACGGGGGGGGGGGGGGGGGGGGTTGAGTTGAAGATGGATGTAACTGACAGCTGTGTGTCTCTCAGAGGGCAGGCTGGAGAGGAACAGCGTGGCCGCCTTCCTGCTGATGGTGAAGAACATGCTGCGCAACCACCCCGCCAACCAGGAGAGCCTGCTGCACTGCTACGGCCCCACCATCATCGGAGCCATGCTCAGCAAGGTGAGGGCTCGACTGCGGGACGCTACTCCCCGCCCCCGTGGCTCGGCCCCCGAAACCGTGCCAGGCCATTAAACGTGTTTAAGCCATTAGTCTCCAGGGGCATCGACTTATGTTTTGCTTATGTAATCGTCACGGGATGTTAAAGGTTGTATGTGGGACCTCAGTGGGCAGGCATCTCCCCCTTGTACGTTGTGTATGTTCTGTGTCATTGAATGTTAGGAGATGTGTATCTTTGAGCGGTGAACGTACAGAGCAGAGTCCATTTAGACATTCCAGCAGGGCTCTCGCTACAGGAGAGGAAGGGAGGCTGCCCCTCTGGATAGGCAGGACATGTTGGTTTATGTGTCTGCAAGGCGGGGCATCCTGTGTGAACGCGCGGATGGAACAATCACATGCTATTATCCAGCTTCACGCGCACACGCACGCACACACGCACACGCACGCACGCACACACGCACACACGCACACACACACACACACACACACACAGACGCACACACTTTGTTGTGCACTGACTATCTCATCCACAAATACATTCTACTGCCCCCCTGATAGAACACAGAAACGGCTGATGTGGCACACACACTCTCCTAAAACTCTCCCTTTCCCCTCGCCCCCCCCCCCCCCTCTCCTTCCAGGTACCAGGCAGCATGATGGACATGAACGTCCTGACAGCGTGCCAGCTCCTCCTGGACCAGGTGTCCAGCGAGGGGAACACCTCGCTGCTCCAGCAGCTCTACCAGCACCTGCTCTTTGACTTCCGCATCTGGAGCCACAGCCACTTTGCCGTGTGCCTGGGTAAGGGCACCTCTTTCAGAGTCCTCCCAGCCGCCTCACTTCTTTTTTTCCCCCTGGCGTGCTCACTCGTGGGTGCAAGGCAGCGGCGGAGCCCGCTCCGGAGCCCACGGAGAATACATTAGCATTTGCACTTTGGACAGCAGCGTCTGTTAATGTGGGTGTGCGTCCCAGGGGCCGCTCTCCTGCTCGTTGGGATGCCACTCAGCGTGGCCGTTGCGTATAGGCAGAGGTATGCCGCTGACTCCCATTAGCGGTCTGTAAATGTCAACTCCATTGTGTTACCCAACGCAGGCCACGTGCAGCACCTGTCCACTGTCATCAAGGACGGCAAGCAGCGCATCAGGAGGAAGTACGGGGTCCAGTACATCCTCGATACCATACGGACGTACTACAGGTAACCGCTTTATCTTAAAGAGCGGAACAGAAAACATTTATATCAACAAATAGTTGGATGGATTATCAGCTCATTCCTGCAGCTGTAACGTATGGCCGTAAACATGATCATAGATACCGTGCGTTTGAACGTGTATCTGGTGCGCCGTGTTTACCCCCCTTTGCTTGACCGTGTGCCCCCTGCGTGCCCTGCGGCCAGCGTGGAGAGGGACGGCAGCCCGCTGTGCGACGAGAAGCAGACTGTGCAGATCGCTCTGTTCACCGTGCTCCGTGACTTCCTGTTCAAGTCCCCCACCCCGGAGGAGCTCCACAGCGTTCTGTTCTACACCCTCTCCATCGGGGAGGAGCAGCAGGTACCTGCTCCACAGGGGGGATGGGGGGGGGGGACACACACACACACACACACACATCCTTATCGCTTTCCCTCGTCGAGGGAGTTTGTGATCTGTCATCCCCTGACCTTTTTCATTCCCTTCTTTGACTTGTTGATTTTTTTCTTCTTCACTCCCTTATTTCAAGTTTCAATCTTTTTTTTTAACGTTTTTTAAAGCCTGCCTGTCAAACTCCTTCTCGTTATCTCTGCCAGGTGGTGAGTGCTCTGGAGGTGGTGTATAATCTCCTGCGGACCAGCCCTCCCCGAGAGCAGGTGCAGGCATGGCTACTGGAATGGGGTGTGGAGCAGCTGTACTGTCTACTGCTCAACCCCAGCTTTGGAGACGAGGCCAGGGAGAGGGTCTTCAGGGTGAGACGGGTCTTATAAAACGCAGCTTGTATAACCAGTATTCCGGTGTTAGCCAAGAGCGTCAGTGTTGGACTTACGTTTATAGTGTCCCTGTGCTAAAAGAATCCCTGAGTGATTTACTGTGCGTTGCCCTCGTTGTGACACAGGTTTTATACAAAATCCTGAAGAGTGAGCGGCTGTCTGAACGTGCCAAGCAGCGTGTCAAACTGAGGGATTTTGGCTACCTAGGCCTGGTCTGTTTCCTTGGCGACATCCCCGTTACCATGACCACGATCCTCTGTCTGTACGAGCAGGTCCTTGCCACAGGTACTTCCAAAATAGCCTCACAGACTGACCGTAGGCCCCTGAGGGGAAGGAGATGACACATCGGGCTGTGGGTGCTTCCAGAGGGCTATTTTGAAAGCCGATATGTTTTCTATGCCGGTGCTATTTCTGACGGGTTTTTTTTGTCCGTTGGCTCTCCAGATGCCACCCCTAACTTCCGGGACCTCCTGGCTGTGGTCTACCTGTCCCACCGAGCGGAACTCAGTGTTCGACTGGACGTCTGTCGTAAGGTCAGTCAGGACGCCACCGCTAGCTTAGATCTCTCTGTTAGCGTCCACACTGAAAAGACAAAGACAAAGAGACTCCAACCTCATTAAGTCCACTCTCCTCTGCCTCCGCAGCTCTTCCACCTCATCTACTCCAGCGAGGACTACGTGAAGCAGCTGGCGCGGCAGCCCGGCTGGCAGGACGTACTCACCAA
Source organism: Galaxias olidus (assembly GCA_026901105.3). NCBI lineage: Eukaryota > Metazoa > Chordata > Actinopteri > Galaxiiformes > Galaxiidae > Galaxias > Galaxias olidus. Next base: position 847,936 of record JAPMUY010003746.1, read on the forward strand.
GCTCTACGTGAAGGAGTCCTACGCGTCCCGCGCCGTCAGCCTGGCCGGCTCCAGCACCCACAGCTCCCTGGAGCCCGTGGCTCGCCCGCCGCTGCAGAGGGGCCTCAACCTGACCCCCGACGTCTTCCTGCCCTACCCCTCCTCCTCGCGGGACGAGGAAGACGAGGAGGAGGAGGAGGAGGAGGAGGAGGAGGAGGAAGGCAGCCAGCGGGACATCTCCAAGGGTTTCTCCGGCCTCCCCCAGTCTCCCTTCAACGGAGAGGGAGGCCCGATGAAGGGCTTCGACTCCAACCCTTTCAAGTCCTTTGACTCAGTGGAGCAGGGCAGCCACTCATCCTCCATCTCCAACACCGTGGACATTCCCAACGCCCGCCGGGAGTCCGAGGGCCACTACCACCCCCTCTCCCCCTTCGGTACCCCCATCTTTGAGATGGAGCTGGGGGGCATGGGGGAGCCCAGCACGGGGACGGGGACGGGGACACACACCCCCGTGGGCAGTCAGACAGACACCCCGTCCCCGCTGGAGCACAGCAAGCCTTTCCCCGACCTCCGACCCAGGAAGAGCTCTAGTCTGTCGAACGTGCTGGACGACACCAGCTACGGAGCGGACCCTCCCACGGGGGACACCATCTCCAACACGTCCAACCCACAGGTAGGCCCGTTCCCCTGGGGCTGCCCCGACGTGCTCGCTCCATAACGAAAAGGTCTCCACGCATAGTTCACAAACCCTTTAGTTTAAAACACAGTCACTCAGCTCTGACTGCATAAACTCCCAGGAATATTCATAATCTGTTTTGTGGTGTGTGTGTGTGCGCGTGTTTTTGTGTGTGAACGGGGTCCGGTACTGACGTAGCCGTGTGTTTCAGCAGACCCCTGAGGAGGAGCTGTGTAACCTGCTGACCAACATCGTGTTCTCCGTGCTGTGGAACGGCAGCGGGGGCGAGGGGGGAGAGGACGCCGTGTGGAGGGAGAGGGGCCAGGTCTTCTCTGTCCTCACCAAGCTGGGCTCCTCCTGCCAACTGGTCCGCCCGCCCGATGACATCAAACGCAGGTCCGTGGCCGCGCCACGCTGTCCTTCGCGTGGTCGGAAAAAACAAGTGCATTTTTGCCGTTTGGGAACCCGTAGCTTGGGCTCAGCAAACTGTGGAAACGTTGTATTATATTTACAGGCCTGTAAGGGCTAGGTTTCTAGTCGAACTGGCAAAGTGCAATCAGAGACCACTGTCTTTATCTGCAATGTAAGCCTGTGTCCCTCGTGGTTTCAGTCTGTTGGAGATGATGCTGGAGTCCTCTCTGTCCGACCTGCGGGACTCCCAGGGAGCGTCTCTGCCTCACTGCCCCAGCATGGTGCGCCTTCTGAGGCTGCTGCAGGACTTTCTGTTTGCTGAGGGAACAGACAACCACTCGCTGTGGAGCGAGAAGGTGACCTACAGAGAACCGCCCTGCCTTTTTCTTCTAAAAATGTTTTTCAATGGGAAAGTATTCTGGGTTGGGTATTGAGGTTAAAAACATTTTAGGCATTGATCAAGATGCCAAGGCACGGAGTATCACCATGGCGCTCTTGAATTTATGTTGCATTTCATAATATTTTGACTCTTGCAGTCCATCTGTTTGGGGGAGTTATTATTGAAAATGTATACATTGTAGAAGGTACATGTGTATTGAATATACATACACAAATAGAAAAAGACTAATATGGTACTGTTATTAAAATCTAATTGGTAGCAGCCGAGGTACTATAAACTATTTAAAAATACCTACTCCTAGTAAACGTGTACTTGTCATTTAAAAAGTATTCTTGCATCCAGAACTTGATCAATAAGGGTTGTCTGGTAAACAGGGTGTGGATTCTTTTCTCTATTACAAAGGAACACACTTAATGCTATGGCGGCTTCCTTTTATAGTGTACGCCTAATGTCAGAGGAATTTGTCCGGTCTTGGGTGACTTAAGGGTGGTGAATGGTGTTGGCTGGGTGTAGTTGATTTTGAAATGGATTTGGGGAAAGGCCTACGTGAGGTGATGCGTACAGAGTTCAATGGCCTTTAGCTGCTCAGGATGTCGAGAGGTGTGTAAACAGGTCCTCCTTTTGTTTGTTGACGTTGGCATTGGGTCCGTGTGGATGGCTGACATACAGGTCTCTGTTGTGTTGCAGATCTTCGAAGGGGTGGTGAACCTGCTGGACAGGCTTCAGGCATGGCACAGCACCCCTGGGAGCCCAGGGGCCACTGAGCTCCGGGAAATGGCCCAGATCGGCCTGCGAATCATCACAGGCTACATCCAGCAACAGCCCTCACAGGTCTGTCTGTCTGTCTGTCTCTCTCCCTGTGCCTCTCTCAACCACACTGACCAAAATTACCCCCAGAACCACACATAGAAAATTAAACTGCCAAAAGTATAATAAATTTTTTAAAATGAACCTCCGGCATACCTTTATTGTTGGACAACATATTGCTTAAAAATAATTTCAAATTGTGTGCGTCTATATCATGAAATCGGTGCGATGTTCCACCCTATGGGTGAGCATGTGTTGTCGATCATGGTTTAATCTCAGAGACGGGACAACAAATGTTTTGGAATACCAGACCTTCTACGGGTATCTTCACATAGGCATTTCAACCATTCCACTGTGGGAGTGCTCTGTGTAATAAGGCAACTCCCCTCTGAGTTATGACATTTGCTGCTACCCTGAGAGGGTTGAGAGATCAAATGATCATAAATAAGCTGTGAGCTGTCGAGCGCTTTTTCCAATTCCTCTTGGCTGTGTTTCGAAAGCGAGCCCAGCGTTCCCTTAAGTCATTTACCTGCCAATCGTCCAGAATTGCTTCAGAATGAGTTAGTGCGACTTGATTAGAGTAGATATTATGGTCAATGTGTACATCTTACAGCAGCTGCTTCTTCAGAACAGTAGCTCCTTCCACTGTGTGCCGTGCTAGTGAGCTTTGTCTTGCCACATCTTTCAGACAACTTTGATTTCTATTCTTCTTATGTGTGTGACAATTTATATTTCTCACCCCAGGTGTGTGTGATGGCTTGCGTGAAGCTCCACAGCCTGCTGCAGACTGTGCTCTGCCTGAGCTGGGAGGAGGTGTGCTTCCTGCTGGGTCGCTTGGGTGCCCCCCTATGGCCAGGAGGGGTAATTCACGGAACCAACGGTGGACATTCCGAAACCTTCTCCCAGCTGGTGCCCATTGTGCGTACCCTCCTGGACCAGCATGCAGACCCTGTCACTCTGCAAAGCAAGCTGCCCAACCTGCCGGTCACCAACGGCAGTCCCACCTTCGCCCAGGACCTTCAGACGTACTGCCACACACTGGAGTGGCAAGACTTCTACCAGCACCACGTCCGTACCACCCCAACCCACTAGTGCACATCTAAAAATATTGTGTTGGCTGAATTATGTGAACTAAACTATACGTAAAAGAAATGTTTTTGAAAGGGTGTGTGTGTAAAATGTGATTTAAAACCTGTGCCTTGTGATAGTAACTATTGAATGAATTCAGGGCTCTTGATTATTTTTCATGGTCCAGGCTGTGGGACAGTTCTTTGGATAGGATCTTAGCTTTCTAATGTTACTACTCTACTCTAGTGATTTGTCTCGTTCTACGTTGCGTATTTTTAGATAGGCTGATCCCGCCCCAACCCTCCTCTGCGCCACATAGCCCGGGCCTGTTTAGTTTCTCTGCTAGGTCTGCGCTGTGTCAGGCTGGTGTGCACTGAGGGGCCTCACGTTATTTACCCTCTCTGTATGGCATGGCAGTTATAAAGAGGGCTATCTCTCAAACACAATCTCAATGTATTTTGGGTAAAGATCAGTTTATGCTTGAACTTTAAGCTAAGAGTCTTCGTGAACTTAAGCCAAACAGGCATCCTACGCCCCGGTTTATTGGAGGATTTATTTGAACTGTGTGAGACGGCTCGCATCAATAAATCTGTTTTGTTTGGATTGCTTGTATATACACCTCACACAATACATTAGCCAGCATGACACAATGTTGGCAGCAGACCACAGCCCTAACCTTTGACCCAGCAATTTCTTTTAAAGACTGTGCTGTTGGTTTTACAGTTTGTTTGTGTTAGAGTTTAAGTTTAAAAGTGTCTGATATTTGCTACTGTATTACTTTGAAATCATTCATATTTTTCTAATTGTAATGCAGGTCCAACCCACCTTGGAGCAGTATGAACTGGACACGTTTGGAAAAAGCCATGACCTCATGTCCAACTTCTGGAACTCTTGTTTTGATTGTCTCATGAGCACGGCCCTTAGACGGGACAAAGACAGAGCTGAGAGCAAAACTAAATTCCAAGTAAGGGGATCTCTAAACGGGCCAATTCACTGCGGACACAGACGTGTCACGCTCAATCTTAGACACACATTTGTCAGGCGGTGTTTCCGTCTCTACAATTTCTGACTTGCTCCTGCTCCTCTCCTGTGTCTGTGTGTGAGAGAGGAGGTGATCATGGACCCCTATTGGAAGCGCGTTCGCACTGAGAACAGCAGGTACCACAGGGACCAGAAGCAGATCTGCAGCCTGCAGGGGGTGTTGTGGCGCCACTGGAAATCCCTTCGGAGGTTGCTGTGCAGTGAGAGAGGGGCTTGGGCACACAGGTACGTAGACTTAAACACTCTATAAATGTTTATCAATTTGAAAACGTTCTGTCTCGATTTGCCGTGCTTGCTATTGTTCTGGACTTTTAGAACTGGACGTTCATTTCCATTTTTACCCTCCAGGGATCAGCCAGAGGTGAAGTGGAAGTTGTCCAACGCAGAGACTTACTCAAAGATGCGCCTAAAGCTTGTGCCCAACTACAACTATAACACTCACAGTGAAGCCAGCGCCTCAAGAGACAACATGGGTTGGTGTTTTAATGCACAACATCATTTATGTGTGTGTTTGGACTGTGCATGTCTGTGTTCAGTCAATATTAGATGAGTTTTTCTATTCTAATGAATATCAGGAGCGGACAGCCCCCGCAGCTCGGAACCACTCCCGTTGGCTGTTGCCAAGGAGGCAAAAGTGAGCGACAGGGAGGACGACCAATTAGGAGATGAGGATATCACCTTTCTGAATGACCAGTAAGTCACCTATAACCCCACCAGTGACAAAAGGTGTATCCAGGTGCTCTACTACTGCTTGACTTGCGTGTCACCCGTTTGACAGTGGGTCTGTATTTCTCCAGGGTGGAGGGAGAGGACGAGAGCCAGAAGGAGAAGCTGGTTCTGTCGGAGGAGTGCGAGCTCATCACCATCGTGGCGGTGGTTACGGGTCGCCTCGAGGTCACCACTCACCACCTCTACTTCTACGACGGCAGCAGCGAGAAGGAGGAGACCGAGGAGGGTAAGGAAGACCTCGGACCACGTACTCCCGAAAACATCCTCAAGCGTTTCGGTATCGGCAGGGTGGACGCTCCCTCCACGGTGTTTGTGATATGTACCGTGCGTTTCTCCTTGGTGTGACTTGTAGGAATTGGGTTTGACTTCAAGAGGCCTCTGTCTCAGCTGCGAGAAGTCCACCTGAGGCGCTACAACCTGCGACGCTCGGCACTGGAGCTGTTCTTCATAGACCAGGCTCACTACTTCATCAACTTCAAGAAGAAGGTGGGTCTTCACACGGGGGGGGGGGGGGGGGGTCTCTTTGTTTCACCGATAGGCGTTAATCGAAGTGGGGTTTAACCTTTTACCCTTGACCCCTCGTAGGTGCGGAATAAGGTTTACTCTCGAATCCTTGGACTACGGCCTCCCAACCTTTTCTACTTTGGCTCCCGCTCTCCCCAGGAGCTGCTGAAGGCGTCAGGGCTCACGCAGGTGTTCTCCTGATCTAGAATTCAAATTCAATGACTGACTATAGGTCAAGTCTAATTGGTACATAGTAATAATGAAGTGGTGGTAGAAAAATATGTTTACAATTTAATTTTTTTTTTTTATAGAAATGGGTGTGCAGAGAAATCTCAAACTTTGAATATCTCATGCAATTGAACACCATCTCTGGACGCACGTACAATGACCTGTCACAGTACCCGGTGGTAAGCAGGGCGTATGCTAACACTCAAATACTCCCCCTGTGTATGTTATGAAGGCCAGTCCGTTTTGGTTTCACAAGCATAACTTAGTGTGTGTGTGTGTGTGTGTGTGTGTGTGTGTGTGTGTGTGTGTGTGTGTGTGTGTGTGTGCGCGCTCCTGTTTTGGTGCAGTTTCCCTGGGTGCTGTGTGACTACACATCTCCAGTGCTGGACCTGGAGGACCCGGCTGTGTTCCGGGACCTGTCCAAACCCATCGGGGTGGTCAACTCTCGTCACGCACAGAATGTCAGAGAGAAGTCAGTAATCCCCACCACCCCCCAACTGTACCCATGTGTCTTCATAACCCACATTAAATCTACCCATGCTCAAATCGTTTTCTACCTAGATACATTTTTTTTGTTTAACTCCGTCTTTGTGTCTTCACCAGATACGAGAGCTTTGAGGACTCCACGGGCACCATAGACAAGTTCCACTACGGCACCCACTACTCCAACGCAGCCGGCGTCATGCACTACATGATCCGTATGGAGCCCTTCACCACGCTGCACATCCAGCTGCAGAGCGGCAGGTACAACACCGTTTGACGCGCTGCGGGGAAATGGGAACGCTGGCCCTCCTCTACGCTGATGAAACAAAAGAGACCCCAGTTTAGAGTCTTATATCAAGTGGGACGTCCCTCCGTTGACAAGTGAAGTCCAGCAGAGATGTTTGTATATGTACACCCTTTACTGATACCCGCGTGTTTGTTTAGGTTTGACGTGGCGGACCGACAGTTCCATTCGGTGGCAGCCACCTGGCAGGCTCGCATGGAGAGCCCGGCGGACGTCAAGGAGCTCATCCCGGAGTTCTTCTACTTCCCAGAGTTCCTGGAGAACATGAACGGTTAGAGGGCTCTTTGATTTATTTGAGTTTGTTTTGTTCTTTGCTCCTCCTCCGGTGGACTAACACTGCTCTCACAGGAAAGGACCACTTTATCTGATTTTCCCGTTCATGGAGAGGAGTGAAGCATGTCTTTGTTGAATGTGTCGTGTCCGCGATGTGATCTAGTGTGTTTATGGTCGTGTGTTATCCAGGCTTCGACCTGGGCTGTCTGCAGATGTCCCAGGACGATGTGAATGATGTTCTGTTGCCCCGATGGGCAAGCTCCAGAGAGGACTTCATCAAGAAACACAGGCAGGCTCTGGTGAGGCAACTTCTCTCTCTCAAACCCTCCCAAAAAACACATCACGACTGCTAAGCCAACATATTAATCATTCAGTCATGGGGGGGGGGGGGTTTATATGACGACGTACACAATCACGTTAGTCTTTGGCTGCTTACTCCCAAACAGACCAAATTGATAGTGTGTTTGACACTTTAGTATGGAGTGTTTAATGGTGGTCTTACTTTGTCTGTAGGAAAGTGAGCACGTCTCCAATAACCTCCATAAATGGATTGACCTGATCTTTGGGTGCAAGCAGAGAGGCGAAGAGGCAGTGGAGGCTCTCAATGTCTTCTACTACTGCACCTATGAGGGTATGACTGATAGAAACGAATCTGAAACCAACAAACAAACCTATTGCCTTGTTTTTTAAAACAGATGTTAAAGTACATCTTCCCTTTGAGATTGTTTAAAGCCCTGCTGTCCGCTCCTGTACAGAAGTCTTACGTCTCTTTTATGGTATTGTAAAAAAAAACAACAGAGGTTTCTTTCTTCTCTATGACACCTGTGGATTCTTGTCTGACCTCAGGAGCAGTGGATCTCGACGCCATAGCCAATGAGACCGAGCGCAAGGCCCTCGAAGGCATCATCAGTAACTTTGGCCAGACCCCCTGCCAGCTCCTCAAGGTCTGACTCCACTCACAGCAATTTACTGCCTCCATGCTAAAGGCCTTGATTAAACACTTCCATAATTTACAGACCTTAGCCCTGAGAAAGGGCAGAAAGGTTTCATTTTTTGGGATTAACATTGTGCCGTAAATTCCTTATATAGCTATCCTCCTGACAACATCCTGTCTGAATGTTTGAATTGCTAAAACTATTTGTGAGCTGTGACGGGACTGGCTATCTGTTTGTTTTGGTGTTCCCTTCCTGTGCAGGAGCCCCACCCCACTCGCATGACAGCGGAGAACGCGTCTAGGCGGCAGGTCCGCTTAGACACTCTGCCCCCCAACTTGTTTGAGCAGCTTGACAAACTGCGGCCTTTTGTAGAGGTAATATTTACCATTGCTATCATCTATCATATATAACATATCATGAATCATATATAACAGGTTAATAATCTAGTATTTTGTTTAGTGATATAGGTTTATGGTCAACATATTGACTTTTTCCAATGTCAAGTGTTACCACCAAATATTCTGTGTGACAGGTCGAGGTCCCATATTCCAAAAAGATTTGTCTATATTATATTTAACTGCTATATTTTTCTGCCTCTAGGCTAGGAATGTTCGTTTGGTAGTTTATTGTAAAGACATTATTATGAAATTATGCATTGTTTGAGGGATCTCCTCAGTGACCCCCCCCTGGGAGCCTCTGTACAGTGTGATGCCAGCCCGGCTAACAGTGTGGCTTTATATCTCAGGTGGTATGTGTTGGCGTTCCTTTGGTCCAGGCAGTGGTGCCTAAAACCCAGAACCGCTCTTTCATGCTCCAGGGCTCAGATGTACTGGTAAGAGCCCACTCTAGCCGCTCATTCAGACACACTCACTCACGTTCTTCCTTTCAAGACATTATTTTGCCGAGTAGGAAAAGGGCGGACACCTCAAAACGAAGTGCAGCACTTAATTCATGGATCAAAAAAATGAATGAGTCTCTATCCTAAAACTCCCTCTCTTACTGTAGGTGACGGTGAGTGCTAACGGCCTGATTGGGACACACAGCTGGTTGCCATATGACAAGAACATCGCCAACTACTTCACCTTCACCAAGGACCCCACAGTGGCCAACCCTAAGTGAGTGGCTTCACACAGACCCAAAGCTAAATATGTGGAGTCCCTACCCTGTTGGACCGTCAGCTCGATCAAAGCTCGGCAAAAGCTTTTTACTTTTTGACTTCTAAGCAGCTCTTAATTAATTGAAAAGAAAAAGTTTTTGGTGGGCCTCGCGGAGTTTAAATAAATGATGGTTGTAACTGCCACCAGTCAAATAAACACTGAATTAATCAAGGTAAGATGGCCTTAAAATCCGTGGGTTTCCGCTGTACTTTTACGGCTCACCGACGTCATAACATAGCATAAATCTAGTTTTTATTTGCCTTTTCATTGCGAGCTATCATCTCGGCCCCTTTCATCTGGCCCTCACGCGGCCATTAACTCTCTCTCCTCCCTCCCCCGGCGTAGAACCCAGCGGTTCCTGAGCGGCCCGTTCTCGCCGGGCGTGGAAATCGACTCCCAGGTGCTGGTGGTCTCCAATGACGGACGCCTGCTGTTCAGTGGGGGCCACTGGGACTCCAGCCTCAGGGTCAGCCAGCTGGGCAAAGGCAAGCTGGTGGGCAGGATATGCCGGCACATTGGTACGTTTTTTTTTTACTTACGGTTGTACGTTGTAAATAGGTCTTTGTGATACAGTTGATCACAAGATGGCAGATGGTGATAGCGGATTTGTAAAGACCAACGAAACGGACGGTGAACCTAAAATGTTGTGCCGTTCTGTGGGCTTCCTCGTGCAGATGTGGTCACATGCTTGGCTCTGGATCTCTGTGGCATCCACCTCATCTCCGGCTCCAGGGACACGTCCTGCATGGTGTGGCAGGTCCTACAACAGGTCGGTACTGTAGGCTCCATGGAGGGGTGTTTTGGTCCCCTACCGACACAGACAGGACAGCATTGAGTGTCTTGTAGGCTTAGCGGGTGTGTACCTCTGTCTCTACCCTACAGGGTGGCTTCTCCAGTGGCCTGGCTCCTCGTCCCATGCAGGTTCTCTGTGGACACGACCAGGAGGTCACCTGTGTGGCCATCAGCACCGAACTGGACATGGCTGTCTCAGGGTCAAAGGTGAGACGCCATGGATTGGCCAGGCAGGAGGTCACACAGTGTAACCCTACATCACTTCAGCAGTAGCCAACAGTCTGTGTTTTTCAGGACGGCACCATAATAGTGCACAGTGTGCGCCGAGGCCAGTTCCTGCGCTCGCTGCGGCCTCCGGGAGAAAGCTGCCAGGCGGGTCAAATCTCTGGGCTCCAGGTGGGCTTGGAGGGCCACATTGTGGCACAGAGCGCCCTGGAGGGATGTGCCATTGGGATGGTGTGTGACCCTACAGCATGCAGTCAGCACACAAACAAACTCTACAATGAAAGAAAGAAAATATCTGAAATTCAATACAAATACAACATCTCTTCATGTTCAGCCGTGTGCTGTGCCTGACTGCTGACTCGTTCTCTCTGTGTTTTATTGTGGATGAAGGGGAAGTACTCCCTTCATGTGTACTCAGTGAACGGCTGTCTCCTGGCCTCCGTCCCCCTGGAGGGGAAGGGGACCGCTCTCTACCTGGTGCCTGACTTCGTCATCCTGGGCACTCTGCAAGGTCACCTCCAAATCAGAGAGCTTCACAGGTGAGCTGAACGTTCTGCTAGCTCACACCCGCAAGCGCACTAGTGCAAGTGAACAAACCCTTTCTGTTGTTTTTCAAACTGAAAGTGTTCATATTTGAGTCAGGTTGCCAATGCGTTGAATGAGGCTGCGGCATGCGTTAGAATCCCTGTCTCAGTGTTGCCCCTGTCTCCTCATGTTGACAGTCTGAAGCTTGCAGTGACGCCCCTGGCCTTGAAAGTGCCCGTGAGGAGTGTTTCAGTGACAAAGGAGAGCAGCCACATCCTGGTGGGCCTGGAGGATGGGAAGCTCATTGTGGTGGGGGCGGGGAAACCCGAGGAGGTGAGAACGAGAGGGGTCGGGGCGCAGCGTCGAGAATATTCTGTCGCTAGCTACTTGTCGAAAGCAAGTTCATTCAGATTGTAATGGGGCTGACACTTCAAAAGAGCTAACGTTCAGGTTCAAAGTCTTAACTCGTAGTAAAAGGGGTAAACCTGTTCTTCTCGTCTCAGGTGCGCTCAGGACAGTTCTCGCGTCGCCTGTGGGGCTCAACTCGACGCATAACCCAGGTTTCCTCAGGAGAGACGGAGTACAACCCCACAGTGAATGCTGGGAAGTGAGAGGGGGACCCTGAAGACGGGGTGTGCCTCTGGTGTACTGCTCTGCTCTCTCCGACCGTCTCCAGATTTCTCCAAGCCTTCATAACTGTGGCTCCCAGCGTCATAGCTCTCTGGGAGAGCAACTATACAGCAAGCACTTTTTTTTAACAAGAGAACATATTTTTATGGATTTTTAATATGACATAATAAACTCTCTAATTTCAAACCGAATCATTCCAAAGAAATGGATTTTTGGATTGAGAGATGAGTCCTGCTTTAATGTTTTTTTAATTTTTTAGGTTTTGGGCAGTGAACAAACTGCATTGGGGCATGTCAAGTGAGTCACACATCCGATCATCACAAGGTCACTCGCTCTGACACAGAGCAGAGGGTGCAGACAAAGGGCCGACCGACGGTGTCGTTAACGCGCCACACTCCCAACTCCTTCCTCCTTTGTTGTCGGCGTAATGCCCACCTTACTCCTCTGCCTCGTGTGATTGTTCCAAAGACACTTTTTGGGGGGCAAAGGCACTTTCTAAGAACTCACTGAAACTTGAAGAAACAATGTTGCTATAGAGATGTGCCTGGTGTAATACTGGTGTGCACCGCTAGAGGGTTAGCTTTCTTTAATTTTTTTTGGTAGTTTAGAGGATGAAAGCAGGGTAAATATGGGCACTCTTTCCCCCATAGTTCCTAATGGGTAAGATCAGGGTTTTAGAGAAGACAAAGCTGATGTGAAGTCAGTGCTCAGGGGAACATCTAGCCAGAACAGAGTGTACCTTTCTGTGTGCTGTTGAAAGCATAACGCTGTAACTGACTTGAACAGTCAAGTCAATATGTAAAAATATAGTACTTGTTCACTTCTTCTCACCTGATAGGGAGGTTAATGCAATACATTTCAGAAGGAGAAGTCTAAGCCCTCTGTGCCTTAAACAGGAGTTCAGATCATTGCTCTATAACTCATTGTTATATGTACTGTTGGAGTTTTGAGGTGACCACATGCTACTGAAAATATACATTGCTTTTACTGTGTCCTTTCGAAAGTCGCTCTCCTTGTGCATCATACAAACGATGCTGCATTAACCCACCAGATCACTCTAACTCTGTCCCTTTAAAATCACTGTTGTTCCCATTTGCTGCTGTAATTGTGTTTTTAGCTGATTTCTGATAAGGCCCAACCTTCCTACCAAACCTTATTTTGATGTTTTATACTGTACAGGGCGAACGGACTATTGTTCGCCGTCCGGCCGTTAACACATGACTTCTAAAGCACAGCAGTCTGTTGAAGAGATGATGTCTGTGAAACATATGAGTGGAGAAACTGAGCGAGTAGAGGAATGTGCTTCCTGCCTGGTCCTCTGCTCTGATTGGCCAGCCAGCCTATTGTGATGCACTGTCATGATGGGAGAGAAACAAAGGGAAATATTTGGGCAAATGCAATACTAACAAAACAGTGCATAGCAGCTAACATGTCTGTGTGACCCATGTTTGGCATTATCTGTGAGGAAAGAGAGAAAATAGAGTGAATATATTTGAGCATTTATAGTTAACTGTTCTGCATGCACCAACTGTTGGGTCCAGATCACATCATTTTTATGTTGTTTTTTTCTTGTTATCTTACATACATTTTGTTTAAAACTTTGGATCTTTTTGAAAAGATATTTGTGGGAAGGTTTGTGTAATTGTTAGTGCTTGTTTGCTTCATTTTTCATATACATACAGGTCCCCAGCTGGAAGGTTGGCATATTGCTTAATAAGTGTATGATGCTGGTAAAATGTTCAAGAGTATACGTTGATTTTATGGAACTTTGCAGAAAGTACAGTTTGTTAGTTTAGTTTTCTGCTGATGACTGTTTGCCTGTCTCAGTCCTTGACCACATGGGAAACTCCTGCTCTATAAATACTGTATATACCTGCTGAAGAGCAAATGTAAAGTGTCCGGGTTTTCTGCTCTTCACAATCCAACTGTAGCCTTAACTGTGGTCAGTGCTGCCTTGAACTGTTTCTAGACCTATTTTACTTATGTGAACTTTTAGAACTATTATGTGGTTGCTTGGTTTCTGTGCAGATGTTGAATACACACTTTTTAAAAAAATCTAACTTTTCTATCATTTGTTGCTGGACCTACGGGATGAATCAAAGATTAGGGCAGTGGTAGTTTTCTTGAAATGGGTAAATTGTATGGTAACAATGATGATTCAGAGGCTCAAGTAAATGTTTGGAAAACGACTAACATGACTAAGTCAAACTCAGTGGGATCTTATTCCAAAAACCACAGCCCACATCCTGGAAACACGGGAAAACCGAGCGTGCTCTCTTGATAAAGCACCATAATAGGGAAACTGTTGCGATGTTCCAGACTATTGTCTCGTGTATATGTATGGTGGCCCCGATGAAGGGTTGAAAAGGTCACCGTGATGCCACAGACTCACTAAAGAGGAGCCTTTTGATCTCCTGGTGGGCTGAACATCCTGCCAGCCTACCCATAAACACCTCCAGGGGGACAATTCAGTGTGTCATAGAGGAAGAGGTGGGGGCTGGCGATAAAACAGTCCTGTGGCCCACCTATCAATACCAGCAAAGAAAAGAGGAGGGAAAGGGCAGCTACGTCGCCTCTGATGTAGCCTTGTTGACAATTGGAGGAGGGGTCGACACCTTACCGTAGGTTGTAGTAGGTATGTCTCTCCCTGTACTCCTCTGTCTCGGGAGGGGTGGGAGCAACTATGGTGAGCTCCCGCTATCTTGTTGTGTTGTTTGAGTTGTTCCTGCCAAGAGCCACAACAACCCTCAAACGGTCGTCCTCGATGACCCCAGTCCTCCCCCTTTCTGGACCGCTTCTTCTTGACTGTGGGGATGAATGGATGGTTCTGTTTATGGCCTTACACTGCACTGCTAGGTGTCACCTCTATAAGCCCTCAGAGGACACACGGGACAATAATCCAGGGGGAAAGGGTTTGGAGGTAGCCATGCATTGTTGTCAGGAGGTTTACACACAGAGAAACCTTTTGCATTATAAAAATGACGGTTCCCCCACTCTTTATGCGCTGATGATATTTATTTGTCACACTGTCAGTACGGCTGTGGGAACAAAATAACTTCTTATAGACCTGCAAAAGGCTGAAAGGTTTGACAGTCAGGGTTGGAAGTGGAGGTTGTTGGAGACAGACCATCCCTATTTTTCCTTTCCTGTCTATGCCCTGTCTCTCCACAATGGCCTTTGATGTGCCACTGCTATTGTGTCTGAGAGAGCCCTCCATTTGTTTTTCTCTGAAGTCTCCAGACCCCATGCAGTGCATTATCTAGAATTTACAACATGGCTAAGTCATACAGTGTTTGTTTTATAATCCTGTGAATTTCTCAGATCAAACATTTATAAAACCTTTATCCAGCCATTAAAACACCTAAAGCCTTTTTCCACTTCTTAAAATGTACCCATGTAGGCTAAGTAAAGTATAATTCATTAGGCCTGATGGAAAGCAGAATTAACAATATTATGTGGTATAAATCTCACTGAATCAATCATCAATCAATTCGTTTATTTTATGGCCATATACCATAAAAATGAACTGTCTGTTAGTGAATTGAAAGGCAGCGTGTATCGAGTTACATTTCTGTTTGAATATTACTTTGGAGCTACTTCATTATTCAGTTTTGATGCAGCCAATGACAGAACTAGTTTTGAAGCTCCGGAGGTGGGAAAAGGAGACGCGTCAACAGCTTGAAAATCTTGGGACCAACTCCTATGCGCATCTGTGTTGATCTGCCAGAAAAGCAAAAGAGAGGCCACATCTCAAAGGCCAAGAAGTAGCCCACTAATTTATAAAGTTCCATAACGGAAATAAATGGTTTCAAATGTCCAGGGTGACTTTTAAAAAAAAAATTCTGCCGTTTTTTTCGACCTCGTTTTTTCCAACCCTACTTTTTTTTTATATGAGCGAGAGCGCATTTGGATGTTGCAAAAAGACCTGATGACAGCGTTGACTCCCGATTGTTTTTTTTTCTCGAAATTGTTCATCTCACAGTGGCCGCCTCGATATAATACTTGGATGGTTTGTAACGTTTGCAACATTGCTTCACTGAAGGATTTTTCGCCGTTGCACTGCTCTACGACCGGTCCTAAATCATTCGAAGCCTCACTGGAAGTGGAAGAAGTGCGGATATGGTTGCGTTCTGGGTCTGCACGCTTTTTGCCCTTTCAAAAGTAAGTGGCATTACCTCTTTCCATGCCAATGCATTTGATAGCGTTAACCCAGTTGAATTGTCCTTGAATAATATTTTTGTGTGAATAATCTGTGTATATGCTACAATATTACTACAATATAAATCTATAATTCAAATGAAAGATATTCTAAAATTGAAATCCTTTAACACCACAAATCACTTCTATTATTACAATGTATTAATCATCCCAGTTGTTTGTGTATTTGTTTATTCAATGTGTTTCATATATAGGCTATATATGCAGCCAAAATAATTTCGAGCCTGTACTTGTCTAAAAGGAAATATATAAAAAAAACTAAGAACAGAAAACAAAAGAAAAACAGAACAACATTAAATCAGGAATTACAATTAATCCAAGTTCTGATATTAAATTAAATTCCTTAACCTTATACCTAAAGGAGCAAAAGCTCCACACTTGAAGGCAAATTGACATTCATCTTGGGATCTACCTCAGTAGTCCCTGAGGTTTTTGGGTCTTGTCTTGTCATGTTTCTCAAAGCCAAACCCTTTCCTCGAGATCAAAGCACTTTGTTAAAACTCCAAATGTCAAAGCAAACACACTTTCCATTTCACCCTGCACCATTTAAATCATTTCTCTATAATCGGATGTGTAAAACCAATAATTATTAGTTCCAACTGAACTACTTTATTGGCAATCTGTTCATACTCTTGTGGTGTGCCTTTACTGGTAGAGTGGTATGCACTATTGTGTACAATCAGAATACTATTTAAAAGGTTCCATGAAACACCTTACTGGTTACATTTATTTTACCTATTATAGTTATCGTTACTTGAGATATAGTCTTAAAAGTAGGGGGTTAAATTGGCGACTTGGTTTTTATTTTATTTATATGCATTCAGACATTCTTTGGGTGCAGGCCAAACTTACGGAGCAATGCAATTATCATCATTTAATTTGATCGGTGGGGGAAAACATGGGCATAGTTTGTAACCCAGCCATTTAAATGTCCATCTATGGGCAGATATTTCCAGGGGTGGAGGATTTCTGCTTTTAGCAGAAGAAATTTCTTGACATCTTCAGATTAAGAAAAACTGAAATAAAAATCAAGGTAATTCGTGAGAAGAAAAGGTGCAAACACTCAGGGTTGCCGAGGGAACTTTGCTGCGTGACCCCTAGTTGGGCTCTCAATGGAGGCAGGGAACATTGTAAACTGACCCAGACAGAAGGACTACAATTTGTTACTTATTTTACTGAAATATTAATTAATTATATATTAAAACGGAAAGTGCAGATTTTGCCGTGTCTAGCTCTAGTTTGTGTGTTGTCACTTGAGTTTGGACCCTTGGATGGGTTCCCTGGTCTTCAGGGCCAGGGCTCTGTGCTATAGCGCTGACGGGCGGCTGCCTCCTGCGCCTCCTGCCCT
Source organism: Galaxias olidus (assembly GCA_026901105.3). Classification (NCBI taxonomy): domain Eukaryota; kingdom Metazoa; phylum Chordata; class Actinopteri; order Galaxiiformes; family Galaxiidae; genus Galaxias; species Galaxias olidus. The sequence continues at coordinate 864,669 of JAPMUY010003746.1, forward strand.
TTTTGTGTCTCATCACTCGCACAAGGTGTGTTGTGAAAACTCCTGATTGCTGCAGCCTTGTGTCCATACATCATATCAAAGTTGTTCCTGCTTTAAAAAAAAAAGGTTTATGAACAACTTCAGGGACGTTGGGAAGACTATTGAATAGAGAGCGAGTGTGTGTGTGTGTGTGTGTGTGTGTGTGTGTGTGTGTGTGTGTGTGTTTGTTGACTGAGTGACCCTGACAGCCGTAAAGTCGAGAGGTCTTTTGAAAGCAGCTCTACATGGTGGTCCCCTCTCACTAGGGAATCCCTTTAAATGGTTATTCCTTGGCAAAATGGACTTGAGACAGAAAATGCACCTCCCCCTCTGCTGTTTGTGCCTCTGCTCCCCCTGGAGGGCACAGACAAGATCTGAGCGTATGTTCTCCATAGTCAAGGAAGGGTTGCTTTTGTTTGTGTAACTCAACGCCTTGAGCCATCAGACCACAACAATCAACACATCTCCACCCAGACGACATAACATCAATAAGTCATCGGTAATGACAGTCTTACTAGCCGAATACTTCAGTCTTTTGCAAAGGGTTAAATTTTGGATGTTTACTCTGCATGTTGTAACTCTCTGAAAGTACATTTTAAATTAGAATATGAGTTTCAATTCCTCTCTGCAACCTCTTTTTGTGAACCGGTGCATGGAGTAAATATCTCATAAACTTCACATTTGGTAACCAGCACAGGAAATGCCAATGGCAGTGCCTGTTCAGAGCCGATTCGTCCCCGGCTTTCTCTCACGAGTTCTATTGGTTGGCCCAGCCAGCCTCTGTAATGATGTAGGACGGAGCTGCAGCTGCAGAGTGACTAGCAAACAGCACTGCTGCCACCAGATATTTATCAGCAAAAGGCCAGAGATTGGAGACGGAGCTGAGAGGCCATTGAGGGTAGACTGAGACGCTGCGTCTGTGGTGGTGTGGGCTGGCCCGGGTTAGCCAGGTTACAGCCCACTGTGCCAGCTTGTTGGATCTGACAAGCCAACGACTGTTGAATCTTACCCCCTGTTGCCTTGAAACCTCTGATCTGGGATCGTTGGCCGCTGTTCAGATATCATCTGGCTCCCCTGAAAGTGGTGCAATAAAACTGGATGTTGTTTTTGGAAGGAGACATTCCCATATACTTCAAGGCTGTTTCCATTGTAGGATCAACACAGTGTCTTTTGACTGGGGATATGGCAAATTTTTTTCTCTCTCTCTCTCTCTCTCTCTCTCTCTCTCTCTCTCTCTCTCTCTCTCTCTCTCTCTCTCTCTCTCTCGCTGTGTGTGTGTGCGTGTGCGTGCGTGCATGAGTGTGTTTGTCTTGGGATTTTGTGGAAGGCTCTACAGGTTACCACACGCTGCTGCACTTTTGTCAGACATCAGAGATAGAATGAAAAAGAGACATCAGTGGGCTGTATAGCGGTTACTTTTTTTCCATTCGCAGGAGGCTAGTTGTTAGACATCTGTTTGCTCTTGTCTGCCCCAGGGGGAGAAGGCCAATCTCCCCTAAACATGGGCATGTTTAAGATGCCGTTGTTGTTGAGGGTCTGGAGGAAGGGGAGGGAGAGCCATACGGACACACACCTGCAGGGTTGGGGGACATCAAAGGCCCCTCTCGCCCAGACACTCACATGCTGGGCAACTTCAGCCAACTGACACCCTCGCCTGGGGCTTCAACCGTCTCCCCTATCCCTCCCTCCCTGTGCCTGGACAGGACAGGAGCCACACACACACACACACACACACACACACACACACACCCACACGATGTAATTGTACAATGTAATTTAAAGTCATTTGGAATGTGCCAATGTGGGAGGGAGGAAGATTTTTTTTACTCCTTCCTTCCTCTTCCTCTGTATGTGTTTTCCTTTGACCCCCTATGTCCTATTCTTTCCACTGCTCCAAAGCCATCTGATTAAAGCCAGCCACTCCTGTTAAGCACCTACTGTGCTGTACAAGCCCTTAGGAATGTCTGCTATATCCCTCAAGTCTAACTCACACTGGGCTCTCCATTATGCACTGCCGATAAGGCCTCAGTGCACTCTCATGGTAAAAACCCGGGCAGATTAAAAGATAAAAAGGCCATTTTCAATGAACCCACTCCCCCCCCATTTTTTTCCAATGGTGAGGGAAAAGGGTGTGTAAAATAATTTCCTTCCCACATGTGGTTTGAAGCAACAAAAGTCTGTTGAACAAAGCGAAAAGTATTTTTCCTTTAAAACTAGGGTGCTCAGCTAAACACGCATGAACAGACTGGTTTATAACCTTTTTTTGTGTTGGGGAACTAGTAATTGTTCAAAAAGTACAAATGACATTACATTTGTGTCCAGTTCAAGTAAGATATCAATCACTTTCACATTAGCACTCGAGAGAATGTTAATCTTGAATCTTGAGTGTTTGTTAGCGTTCATTATCATTCGGCTCTGCATGCATTGGATGCACCGATGTAAAAAATGTATCTGCAGTTTTTTAAGATTTAACAGTATTTATGGTTAAAATAAGTGAACTGGCCGCTTTCTACCATTTTTTTGGGAATGGATGGGGAAATAACAAAAAATCTGTGGTCTTGGGGCTATATAGACTATTTTGTCTGGAATTGACTAACAGTGCTGACAAACTTCCAGGTTGCCTTTGGAGATGCCTGTGCCCATGGGCAGTTCACCCTGTCAGGGGAGTGCTGCAGCCTGTGCCCTGCAGGCTTTGGAGTGGAAGTGGAGTGTGGGAAAGAGGACACCAAGTGCCAGGCATGTCCAGATGGTAAGTAGCTAGAACACAATGATACTGGACGTACATGTTGTGCTGCTCCAACGTCATTTGTTAACCCGTGACTTTTTGTTGTTGCTTACTCTCACGCTCAAGGATCTGTTGTTAGAATCGAGACATTCAAATAAGTTGTTGTCCTGTGTGATTAAATGCTAACTAGTAGCTAGCGGAGATACTCCTGAGAACAGTCGTGTTTCTGACTTTATCTATATCTGTACATTTCCAGGAACCTTCTCTCTAGCAGAAGGACTTTCTCCATGCGTGCCCTGTGCCGTCTGCCCCACTGGTGTTCCTCAGCTGGCCGCCTGCTCCTCCAACCAGGACACGCACTGCGAGTGTGGCGAGCGCTTCTACCTTTGGCGGGACGGGCCAAAGCCCGAGGGTCTGTGTGCGCCCTGTTCCGTGTGTCGACGCGGCGAGGGCGTGGCTCGCCCGTGCGGCCCCCGGGGCGACGCTCAGTGTCAGGTCTGCGAACCGGGCACCTTCTCCGAGGAGCGCAGCCACACTAAGGCCTGCCAGGCGTGCTCCATGTGCTCAGACAGCGAGGTGGAGATCAGAGCCTGCCAGCCCAACTCTGACACTCTCTGCATGGGTGAGTGACAGACGGAGGGAGGACGAGATAAACGGTCGGGATTTGTGGGGGGGGGGGGGGGGGGGGGGGGGGATGAATGAAGAAAACGAGTGAAAGAAAATGGAATGTTGTATCGCTTTATGCCACACTTTCATTCAAAGTGACTTTCATGTAGTAGTCACACTTACCCAGCTGTCGCCAAGGCAAGTACTTGTAATGAACGGAAATAAACTAAAGGTTGTCTGTTTGTGGGAGTAAATGACCAGAAGAAGGGCTACAGTGTAATACGAAACGGTGTGTTTTTGAGTTGCGAAGGACGGATGAAAGCAGCAGAACGACCGAAAAAAGAGTAGGGCGCAGAGGGCGTTAGGGATAAGACATGTGGCCAACACCTGATTTGAACACTCAGCAACACTTCAAGGCTGGAAACATGAGCAGCGGGACAAGAACACTGTTTAAGTGCTGCACTCAAATTGCTATGAGCTGACAGGTATGAAGGGGCAAACTACCCTTTGGAGCCCCAAGGCCAGTGAGGGGGCAGGGGGGCGGGGGTGGGGGGCGGGGGGCATCGGCCCATGTGACCAGCCGGCTGCCTCCCAAATGGCCCGGCTCACTCTCCAGGAGTCTGGTCATCTGTGCACAAGCAGGGGCGACAGGTCACCACTCCGTGACCCTGCGGAGGTTAGCGAGGTCCCAAGGAGTGTTTGATCCCAAAATAGGCCAGCAACAGGAGGGAGAAAGGGGCAGGAGAGAGGCAGGGCCATGGTAGCGTTTCAGAACCACAGGGGAGCTGGCTCGCTCAAGTTGTCTTCACATATCAGTCACGCAGGTTTCTCTGGGATTATTTCTGTCTGTAATTCCCCGGGACTAGGGATACAGTTGTGTTCATGCCGTCTATCGTAATAGCCCGCTTTGTTTTGTTTTCCCTCATAACCAGATAGGAAGCTTCACATTCTCTCCCGGCCGGCTGAGACTGATGTCCCTCATGAGGCGTCTCGTTGGCCAGGTCTCAGGGAAGAGGATCCCAGCGCCGCTCCTGGAGTTCCCAGGTTCACCCCCCAGGACGAGGAAGGCAGCAGCAACAACATCCTGGCCTACGTGTCTGTCCTGGCCGCTGTGGTGCTGGGGCTGCTGCTCTATGTCGCCTACAAGTGGTAAGGTCCCGTCAGCAATATGGACACGCATCGATAGGGAGATTCATTCCTTTGGGGTTTTAGCTAGGTGTTTACGCCCTCCGTTGCTCCGAGAAAGCTCATTCATTTCCTGAAATAATCCACCTGCAATACACTGGAAATGAAATACGCTAAGGCATTCCCATTTGATTTATTTGCGTCGTTTCCTCTGTCTTCCTCAGCTGGATGTCCTGTAAGCAAAAGCAGGCCCTGTCCAAAGCCCGGGCAGCCGAGCTCGGGACTTCTCCCGAGGGAGAGAAACTCCACAGTGACAGCGGAGTGTTCCTGGACTCTCACAGCCTGCAGGACAGCCAGCCCAGCAAAGGTACAGCGGCCACCCTTAACCAAAGAACCTCCTCTACTCTCTAACTACTAGTATATTTCTTCATACATTATATTTATATTATTCCTTTGCAGGCAGTAAGAGGGACAGTAAGCAGGACAACCGGCTGTACATCAACCTGCCGCCCCACAGACAGGAGGAAGTGGAGCGCCTGCTGCAGGAAGGTGGGCCGCGTGGATGGAGGCAGCTGGGCTCCGTGCTGGGCTATGAGCCTGAACAGCTGGACCTGTTTGGGCGCGGCGAGGCCCCCGTGCACACGCTGCTCTCCAACTGGTCCCAGCAAGAGGGCTCGACCTTGGGACTCCTGTGCTCGGCGCTGGGCCGCATCGAGAGAGGCGACGTGGCGTCTGTCCTCACCTGCCCCACGCAGGGCGTGTCTGTGGTCTGAGGGCCCTGCCACGTCCTCCTCTGCCGCACCCATGACACTAGCAGGCGAAGAAGAGGACGGGCCCCTTTGGGACGGCTAAGCCTCTGTGATGGTCAATGCCTCAGCGACAATGGAACTATGAGGAAGCCACCGAAAGTGGTGCTGCAAGTTACTTCAAGGGGATCCTTTTAAATCCTTATTCTCTTGTTTCATCCATTCCAAAGCTCCAGGTATCGGTATTTATTTGCAGAGGTCACGCATCAGTGTTAGTTCCAACTAATTTGACATAATAATTGGAAATTAAGTATTACATTGAATATAAAAAAAGCTTGCTTAGCTTTTTTATCCTAAATATAAGGAAATTGTAAATATGCTTTTACAGGTTCAGTCTTTTATGCTGAGGCGTTACGCCACTTTGCTAACACTCATCATTGCATTGCCTTAACTATCCCAAAAAGTATTTGTAATCTGTATTAGTCCTCCAGGTGCAAAGGGATTTCTGATGATCTGATAGCCCTTATTTTTGTACATATATTTTTATGTCTTGGTGTGTTTTGTACAACGTTTTTTGTACGTTTTTATGATATGCAATAAATACTTTTGTAGATTGACAGCATGAAATAGTACTCTTGTTCGTATCTCATCTAGAAGACTGAATGCATGCAGGCTTATTTTACGCTATGGACAGTGTATTACTGCTAAATCTAAAGGTGGTTCCAAAAAGGCCATTCAAAAAAATTTAATATTGGGAGGGTATTTACTGTTGGACATGAGGTCAAAAATCAGACCACCAGACAAATTGAAACACTTAGGCCTGGTTTCCTGTACAGGGATTAAGCTAACTCCTGGACTAAAAAACTTCTCAATGGAGAATCTCCATTGACAGTGAGACTTAGTCTTGAACTAGGCTTAATCCCTGTACGGGAAACCAGGCCTTAGTGTGTGAACAAAGTGTTACAGGCACAAAAAAAAGACACCAACCTTTGTGCTGTGATTAATTGACTATTCTAGAACTCCAGTTATTTTCCATATTGACCATGTAAGGGCCATTTGGTAGTTAGTTGATTATTGGTCCTAAAGTAGTCCTATGTGCTTAGCCTATTTACTTTTACTTTTAAAATCAACGTACTTGGATGGATTACACAGTTAAGGATTGAGGCTGGGGTGATGGATCATGTTTCTTATCAATGGTTTTTGTGTTTGAGAACATTTCCTATCCAAAACACACAAGCAAACCAGCTCAGACGTATTGAAGGGTTTAGGGTCAAAGATAAGACAATGGCCTCAGCCAAACTAGACTTTTTCTCTTTCCCAAGGAGGCATAATCTGGTTCCAGCTCTCCCTCTGCTGAAATCTGTTAATGATTTCTCTGCCTTCAGTCCTAAGCAAAAGCAGGCGTCTAGCAGGGCCTGGGGCAGCATAGCATGCCGTCACGCACTCCAGACGGGTCTGCTTAACTGCGGTCTGAACAGCGCAGGCATGGGGCTGCGGAATGTACATGCAGGGGGGGAGGGAGCGGCGAGGCAAGGCCGGATCTCTCTCTCTCCACTCATAAGGGGCCCTCTAACTTTAGAGTCAAAATGCCTTTAATGAAAGCAGTTGATCACTTTTGATTTCCTTGAATACATCTGGCATGACGTGTGTGCACTCTGTGGCAGTCTTTAGTCCACATGCATTCCATATTAAGAGCTAACAGCAACACTGGGATCATGTGGGCAGTGCACTAAATATCAATCATGCATTGGAGGCCACTCACATTTGGTTCTGGGTGTGAAGTGTCTATATAACTAACACCCAGTTGCTTCCAATCCAATTACTTCAACGCGAGTAGGAGTGTTTTACAAAAAAAGTTTATTTACTTTTAAAATGTTTGTACACTCAGTATGACAATGTGCTTACGCAGTACTTACAGTAGAGTGGGGTGAAACTCCTTTTGTACATAAAAAAATCTCAGAAATGTCTGTCCCAAACCAAATCAAAAGGTCACCTCTACTACCAAAATAAAGCGGGGGCTGTGAGAGCCAGTGAAATCCTATCTTTAGCTAACAGATGTGGTACCTGGCATGGAAGAGTGACGCTGGTGAGGATGGAGTTCACTGTGCCCCTCCAGCTTAGACCTCTGTCACGGTGTCAGGTTTGAGCATATCACACATATTTACACTTCAGATCATGGACCAACAGTCCTCTTACAAAGTATTTTGCTTATTTAAACATACTCAAAAACTAATTCTCAATATATTCACATATAAAGCAATATACATTATGTTTGATAATGGTTTAATGCAATTTAATGGGCCGAGGTGCACTTGATTAATGTCTACATGCTTATTAAATATTAACGTCGATGAATAGACAAACCCTGGAAACAGAAAAGCAACAGTCTGAAAACCAAAACAGTACAGGTGTCTAGTTAAACATGGATGGTTAAAAAAACAGATTACGGCATGGGATGTGTACAAATTGACTGGTAAAATCACATCTATAATCAACAATTCCAGTGAGAGAGATGAGAGCAGGTACAAGGCTGGGCTGTTGTCGTCATGAGGGGCGTCACGGACATCGCCAAACTTGGTGCCACAAACCGCAAACCCTGTTCCCTTCGAATTACATCAACTTCATAAAACACACGAAAAACTATTTTCACTAGAGAACTCCCTCCACCTGCTGTTCACGCGCTGCATAAGCCTTCTGGAAGAGACAAGTCAACAGTACACCTCTTAATAAAACAGACGACCCAACGCAGGGTAGACCAGTCAGAACTTAGGAATGACAGCTCACACCCCACACATTCCTGGTTCACGCTAATGTAGTCCCACTCCTTGGTGAGGAGCACTTCCTCGTCCCTTCCCCCGGGACACTCCGCACCCGTTCACCCAACCACCCAGGCTCTGCAGCATGACGACGGGAAGGCATGGTGTAAGGAGTGGAAGCTCAGACTCTCCAAACCCAGCGAAAAACAGCACCAGATCAACTAAGTCAGTGGCTAGAGGTCAACGCTCACGCGAGGACAAGCGATTCACGCGGAGGACTAGCAACCACTTTGAGTGAACATTGATCGATCCCATTTTAACAGTGGAAAGTACTGGAAACCATTAATGATCGGTCGGCAGTCTGATCCATCCGGAGATCCGCCTCGTGCAAGGCGGGATGAGTTAAAATGTGGAGGTGAACTGTTCATCTTGGGGAACATTTTTGAAAGAATCACAAATAAAAAATGTAAAAAAAAAAAAAAAAAAAAAAAAAAAAATAGCTAAACCCAAACATGATAGTGAAAACAATCAAGTCTATATGTAGCACCCACCCCTCAGTGTTAACTTCTGAGAACACTGACCCTGGAGGCCTGGGTCATTCACTGGAGCCTCTGTCCTCTCAGCATACTCATGATTGGGGCCTGAAGAGCTTGGTAGGCAACAGGTCACCGTCGCCACGGTCGGCATCCCACGCGCGCGACCGAAACCCATCGTCACGTTGCCTCTTGCTCACGCGGCAGGCTCGTTCAGGCTGCTCCACCCACAGTTCATGAGACAGGGCGAGTCAAGGCAAATTTGTGTTCAGGCATGAATGAGTCTTCTCGTTTGGCCACCACAAGCAGGAGTGATCTTAGGGTCTTCTCAAGAAGCAGAGCGACTAGTCCAGCTCTGTGTCTTCCTTGGGCCGGTACACCGTGCCAAACTTCTGCATGTACTTCTTGATGTACTCCTTGGTCTTGTGCTTGACGTTCTCGTTGCACTCGAGGTCCTCGGGGTTCTTGCAGGACTTCAACTCCTTGTTCATGACGCCATGAGTTAGCTAGACGGATGCAAATAGATAGGAGAGGGGACAAACAAGACATTTGTCAATTAAAATAATTTTGTATTAACTTTGGTAATATGACTTTCCACATTCATTACTTCAATTATTACAGAAACCTCTATAAATGACTACAGCAAAAAACACTATTAATGACTACGGCAACATTCTTGGAGAGGTTCAGTTGAGTCAGAACAATATAGAATTACATTGTGTGTATGCCAGCGTATTGTTTATTGTGCCCATGTGTTCAGACCAGTGGTATGTCCAAGTTGCACTCTATTCAAACCAGTCCTCACTGACTTGTGGTAGTGAACCCAAATAAGCACTGGGTAAGAAAAGACGGGGTTATTCTTTGAAGGAACAAAGTTCCAGCTGAAAATGCTGGGCTTCCAGAGAAGAATGAGAGAAAAAAAAAAGGCCTAGTCTAAATGTACAATGTGTTCCAACTGTCTTTCCATAAACAGCGGTTCAAACAAATTGTTCGAGCCGAAGGCTTAACCAGTTAGTTCCAGTCTGTGGGAATTGACTTAATCCAGTCAGACATGATAGTTTAAAATACACATCCACATGCCTCACTTTCTAATAAATATTATGACTGTTACCTTTCTGGCCAGGTGTTTGAAGTCTTCTGTGTTGCTGATGCGCCCCAGTTTGCAGTCTGGCTTTCGGAAGGGGTTCAGGCAATGCACAATGAACTGGGACATCTGAGTTTCACACGGGGAATACACAATTGTGTTAGAAGCAGCAAATGGGTGTAGAAAGGGAAACATTCCTCTATCTGTAACCAATAAACGCAGACTTTCTCATGTGGCTTCTCTATGGTTCAGTGACGGATGCAGCTCTGAAACTCGGACTTTAAGGAGATTACACGGTGCATGAATCCCTCGCAATGGAAGAGAACATTGCTAACAGAGACTTTGGCTCACCTCTTTGCGGAAGGACTCCTTGCTCTTTTTCGCCAGTTCACTGGAAGTGTCTGCCTCTGCCGTCTTCGTGGAGAACTGGGTGGACAGACGGGGGGGGGGGGGGTAAAGACACGGAGCGTGATTAGTGGGGCTTTGGCACGACGGACCGACTGTCACACGTTTCACATTACCAGCACTGCTCGGCAAACCTTTTTACGGTCATAAAAAGGTGCTCCATTACAATCAAGGTTATGATGTATCAGGACTCTGGGAAAAGAACATTATCTCAGCTGTGATGGCAAGCTGTTTAATTGTGGGGGGGGGGGGGGGGGGGCTCCACTGGCATCCTGATATAAAAGATCAAACACCGACGACAGCGGCCACACCAGTGTGGGTGACGAAACTTGGCAGGTGCTGCGGCGCTCAAGGCCAGTAGGGCACGGAGCGCAGCGCCTGGCCACCAGGCCCTCCACAAGAGCCACACAAAGCAGGGATATCCTGCCGTGGGGCTCCGCTCTCCGCTGTCATCTCTCAACGACGACAACAGGCACGCACGCAGTCGGGCAACAGCTGATGCCCTCGCTCACACCAGGATGGAGAGAGAGAGAGAGAGAGAGAGAGAGAGAGGGGGGATCAAACAAAAGCACAAAGGCTTCCTGGCCTGTTGAGCACACATCCTGAGGGCCAGCGTGCAAAACCAACCTGGAACGTCTCCGAGAGGCTGAAGCGGAGCCGCTTAGGGGACGAGGGCGCGGTCTCCCTGTAAGACCTGGGCGCCACAGACTTATCACAGCCTGGACATCGACCATGACCTCATAGCTTTTACTGGAGGGCCAAATGCCATTGTAATAAATGTCTGAGGCGGGGTTGAGACGAGTGCTCCTTTTTCTACACAACATTCACAAGATTCAGCCAAGAAACAACAAGGACAATAGCATAAGGCAGACAAATGCAAATCATCCCAATGCAAGTTCCCTCAGCTGGCTGCCATTATCATCAAAAGGCCGGATCAAATAAAGAGGGAAATAAAACTGGGTGGGCGACAGAAAGAGGATGAGATGATCATCTCTCTCCGAGTGGCTTAATAGACAGAAAGTGTCTGGGTGGGTTGCGTTGGGAGTTCCAACGTTTAAACCATGTGCTCCAGCTAAAAGCTTAAGATGTAGTCATATACAATGACAATAATCAGACTAATGATCTACAATGTAATTCTGCCTGGTGAATATTTGACTTAAGACGGGCAATGGTGATAATCTCTTCTGCAGCATCTTAAATAAACGAGGCACAAACAAACAGTCATGTTTCACAGCTGAGTGCAGAACATTAGCAAATGAAAAGCAGAGGGTTATTAGGCATTAGCCGATGACGTGCATAGAGGCTCGAGTTTTGAAATCAAAACAACTTGTGCACAGCACTGAGTAGAACTTAAAAATGCCAAAGGACATGGCCAGGGTTAGCAGCACTAATGACCTTGGAAGGGTTCTCGTCATAGGTCGGGGTCCCCAGGTCCATCTCGGCCTCATGGTCCATGCTGGCGCTGGCACTGTCGCTGCCTTCCCAGGTCGGAGGATCCCACTGCGTCTGCCTGCGGGGAGAAAACGTGTTTTGTTAAGACTCTAAAGCACAGATAGGAAATCCTACCAGCATTCTTGGTAAATACATTTAAGAAAACACAATCTAATTTGGTTGGCTCCCACACTGCCCCCTACTGGTCGTACCTGGTTGTAATGTGGTAGTAGTAGATCTTGCCTTCAGGGTCCCGGGCCACCTTCCAACTGGGAGGCAGGACGATGGTTTTGGGCTTGGGAGGAGAGGGGGGAGGAAGTTCTATCACATGGTTGTTGGGTACAATCATCTCCTGCACATGGACAGAGGCATGATGAGGATAAAACACAGCGTCAGCACTCCTTCTCCTGAGTTACACACATGATGTGTTTCACTGTCAAATCAACAGTAAAGTATAAGACCATATAGAGAGATTTCATTCATAAAAAAAGCACTGATACCAGTCCATGCACGTTTGATACCTTCATTCACACGCAACATTGACACCCCCTTGTGGACAGATTGAGTAAAAAGAAAAATCTAAAGATTCTAAACAAAGGTCCCTGTATGTCAGGTTCGCGGTGCCCGACGAAGAAGCTGTGCCGAACCGACCTCGACCTGAGGGTTTGTTACCTGCTGCAGAGTCTGGGAAGTGACAATGGTGGTGACTGTGCCTCCCTGCTGCACTACCACTCCCTGCTGGTGGCCTGCGTACACGGGCTGGGCGTGGAGGTAGCTGGCTGCTGGCTCACTGTACGCCTGTGGGCACAGAGAACACAGCTCCTTAACACTACTAACCAACTCAAGACGCTCCCACAACATGATTCACAAAGCTAGCTGTCCTGTGCATAGTGGAGGCGGCCTTACCTGTATGACGGGGGTGCTGGCTTGAGGGTAGCCTGTGGGGATGCTGTAGATGGTCTGGCAGGGCTGGCCCTGGTAGTATATGGCTGTCTGAGTGGCAGGCTGAGCTGGGGGTGGAGGGTAGGGCTGGGTGGGCTGTGTCTGGACCGTGACAGCCTGCTGGGTGGTGGGGTCCCACAGGGTGGTGTAGCTCTGCTGGCCCTGCACGTGAGGCGCTGTCTGGGCGGGCACAGTGAGAACAGCCACCCCTGGGTCCTGCGTGGGGACAGGGGGCTGGGCGTACTGCGGAGGTGGGCCGGCGGTGAGCTCGAGCGGGGTGCTGACAATGTGCTGTGCGTGGCTGACCATGGGGGCAGCCTGGGAGGTGGAGGAGGGAGAGGCCAGGCCAAGCTCGGAGATCAGAGGCTGAGGGGGAGTCTGCTCGTAGGCCAGGGTGGCCACCATAGGGTCCACGGGAGGGGTGGGTAGCAGCACCTTGCCTGCATTGGGGTTGATGGGGTCCACAAAGGTCTGGATGGGGTATCCAGGAGGGTAGGTGATAAAGCCAGCGGGGCTGGTGGTGTAGGCTAGCGTGGGGTCAAAGGCCAGAGTCTGCAGCTGCTGCTGCTGGAGTTGCTGATGCTGCTGTTGCTGATGTTGAAGCTGCTGTTGCTGTTGCTGATGCTGCTGCTGATGCTGCTGTTGCTGTTGTTGTTGTTGTTGTTGTTGTTGTTGTTGTTGCTGTTGCTGCTGCTGCTGCTGCTGCTGCTGCTGCTTCTGGGCTTCCCGCTGAGCTACTTCCTGCTCAAACAGCTTCCGCCTCTCCTCCGTCGACAGCTTGTTGCGCTCTTTCAACCTAGGCGTCTTGCTGCCGTTAGACGGGTCAAACCTGAAAGTGCAAAGAGAGAGAACATCTCACATATATCCTTTACCTTTAGTTAATAAGAATAACTGGTTCCTTATGACTACACCTTCCTGTATATCACCGTATCAGCCTACATATAACTACACCACTTCATAAATACTTCCTAAGACAATATATTCAATCACACCAAGTTACAACCCCACTCCCTGACCACCAAATGTACAATCAGAACACCCATGATCATCGGAGGACCCTCATGGAAATCTATGGACATTGTAAACAGAGACTGATATACATATCAATGACTTCTGTGGGCGGAGACGTGGCGGCCTGTGCTTACCGCTCCTCGTTGCGCCGGCTGCTCCTCTCGTAGGACGAGGAGGAGGGTGGCGGGGAGGTAGATGCTCGTCGTCTGCGTCGCTCCGTGCTGCGGGGGGTTTTGTCGGAGGCCCAGTCGCGGTCCCGGTCCCTTTCGCTGCGGTCCCGATCCCGGTCCCCTCGATCGCGGTCCCAGTCTCGATCCCTGTCCCGGTCGTAGTCCCTGTCTCGCTCTCTGTCCCGGTCCCGCTCTCGGTCTCTCTCACGATCCCTGTCCCTCTCCCGGTCTTTTTCCCGCTCCCTCTCCCGTTCCCGGCTACCAGAGGGGGTGCGAGGCGTCAGAGCAATGTCTCGATCTCTGCCACGATCTGCGAGGAGAAAACCAGAGCCTTTGAAGTGGATTGGAAAGGAGTAGGATGGCTAAAGTCAAAGGAGGCTGTGGCAGTAAACGTGTCAAGGGTATTAACCTACCGTTCCCCTCCTTCTCCACCTGGCTTTTCTTAGGTATCCTGTACACCTCCTAAAATAATGAAGCAAATCAATAAAAACACAGCACTTACACTAAACACTAACAGTGAGGTGAATGTGTGTGTGTGTGTGTGTGAGAGTCACTTGCCTTCAGGTCCTTCCAACTGTCCAGTAGCCTGGCAGCCATACCGCTGATGTCAACCGTGCTGAGCGGAGGTTCCTGGCTCCTCTCGCTCTCCACGTCCGAGACGCCCTCCTCCTCGTCTTGAGAGGGAGTTCCCACGAGAGAGGGCTCCATGGGGGTCACAGTCGCTTCGGACGCTGTGCCCCCTTCTATGACCTCGATGGCCGAGGGAAGGTCAGGGACTGTCTCCTCTGGTAGCTGCTCACCACCTTCAGCTTGCCCAGCCTCCTGGGTCTCTGCACTGACGTCTCCCTCAGCGGGCTGCTCTGTAATGCTCTCGGTGCCGTGCTCCTCAGCGGGCTGCTCTGTAATGCTCTCAGTGCAGTGCTCCACAGAGGGCTGCTCTGTAATGCTCTCCGTGGCCTCGAACTCAGCAGGCCGCTCTGTAATGCTCTCCGTGACATGCTCCTCAGCCAGTTGGTCTGTAAGACCCTCCGTGCCGTGCTCCTCAGCCAGTTGGTCTGTAAGACCCTCCGTGCCGTGCTCCTCAGCCAGTTGGTCTGTAAGACCCTTCATGCCGTGCTCCTCAGCCAGTTGGTCTGTAAGACCCTCCGTGCCGTGCTCCTCAGCGGGCCGCTCTGTAATGCTCTCCATGCTCTCGACCTGAGCAGGCTGACTCTCCGACTCCGGGGCTTGGGCACAAGGTGGCTTGCCTTCTATCAGCTCTACATCCAAGATGACCGGAGCGGGCTGGCTCTCTCCCCCCTCCATCTGCTGCTCACTCGCCTCCTTCTGGTCCTCCAAGGCCGGCTCCTGCTGCTCCCTGGCCTCTATCTGATCCCCGATCACCACCTCCTGCTCTTCACTGGCCAGCGTCCGCTGCTCACTCCATTCCTTCTGCTCCTCACCGGCTGGATCCTCCAGCTCCTCACTTTTCAGCTCTTGTCGCTCCGTCACTTCCTGCTGCTGCTGCTGCTCACTTGTGAGTTGTTGTTGTTCCTTGACCTCCTGCTCCTCACTTGTCAGTGGTTGTTGCTCCCTCTCCCCAATCGGCCCCTCAGAAGCCTCCTCTTTCACCTCCTCTTCTTTCGGCTCCACCTCCATGAGCATTGGTGTCAACTCCTCGACCGGAGCACGGGGATGTGTGATGGGATTGGCTTCCCCCTCCTGCGTCTCCTTTTTCACCTCGCTGTTTGAGTCGTCCATGTGTTCTTCTAAGGCTCCCTCAATCGACTCAGCTTTCACCTCTTTGCTTTCGGCTGGAATGGCCTGCAGGGAGTCCTCCTCCTCCTCGTCCTCCTCGTCATCTTCCTCCTCCTTGCCGTCGGAGGCTTTGCTGCCGTCGGACAGCGCGCTGTCGAGGCTGTTCTCACTGATGATCTTGAGGCGCCGATACGCGGCACGCTTAGGGGTGTCGCCGTCGAGCTCTGGTCCCATTTTGGTTGAAGAACCGTCGGGCGTGTTGAGGGGCGTCTGAGCACGGGACGTGTTCTCGCTGGAATAGCCATCCATCTCTGGAGGTTGCGGGAGCGCGTGAGTTTGGGCCCACCTTTGAATGAAGGTCAGGACACGGCTTTCCTCTAGCATGTTTTTAGTGGCGATGGGAAGCACAGAAAGAGTCTTCATAATCTGGGAAAAAGAACAAATGGTTCTGAATAAACTAATCTCAGGATGGGTTTTGGCAACAAATGACCCTCGTTTTTGTTGTTTGATCATGCATTTGACCCTTGCACTGCTAACACAGACATTATACAGGACTCTTGTCCTGCTTCAACTACAAACGTTACCTCAAACTGTAGTTTGATGTGGTTGGAACTGTTGCCTTTAGCCTCCGAGAGCTCAACCATGAAAATCCACAGTAACGAGAGGCCATGATGGTCCAGGAACTGTTTCAGGCAGGATGGATTCTGGGTATCCTGTACAGCAACACAATATAATTATTTTGACAAACGATAATTAATACACACCTTAAAGTTACACTTCAAAGTTGAGCCTCCTTACTTGAATGAGTTTTAGACAGGTAAGTTTCTGCTCCATGGTTTCCATTCTGACCATCAGTCTACACAGAGAAACCACTTCCTTCTCATCATACAGGCCCTCTCCATTCTCCAAAAGGGCCTCTAGTTCCTCATCCACCTAAAAGAAAAATCAGTATGTAATCAGCCTGACTACCAACATCCACAGCATCCCCAACGACTGTTTTTTACATATTCCCCATACGCTCAATAACTGTGTAAATAGCAATTATTTTGCTAGTTATGCAGGTCCAAAGATATGATTAACCGCACCCTTCAAAGAGACAAAAGCTGACTGTATTAGAGGTCAGCCAAAAATAGCTAGGCCTTTGTACTTCGGACGTGTTATTTATGGATGGCTAAAGTCACTAGAGCTCAGAGCAATTATCCTGAAGCGTGTGCAAATCTGACCCAGTTATGCCTGAAGGTGTTATTGAAAGTAGTGGTAGTGACAAAGCCCCTCTCCAAACCCATGGATGTTTGGATTGAACTCTCTGTCCCAGACTTGACCAGAAAACTCACCGTGGTCAGTGCGCTCACTGTGTCCTTCTTTCTAGAGCGCTCTTTCTTCATCTTCCCTCCAGCTGCTCGAACACTGACCCTATTCTCCCCGCCCAGGAAGCCCCTGCAGCTCGGCGCCCCACAGAAGCACTTCTGGGCCTCTTTCCTGGTGGATGGACATAGGAAAATGGCTTACTTACCATGGAGGGACAGCGCTCTACACATATAGAAAACGATGGGCACAAATTGGTAATCGATACAAAGACTACAGTGATGTATAACTGACCCGTATCTTTGGAACTGGTAGTCGAATGTCAGTTCTGTTCCGGCTGTGACCAGCTTTGTTGTAAAGAACCCAACTCTGAGTTGTCCGTTCACAGTCCACTGAAAGGAAACACACAAAAAAATGGATCACGTTTAATAACATTACATCAAGCATCCACTGACCGATGAAGCCAGGTCATCATGAGCACAGGTGAAAGCAGACAATGACGTTCCGTTTATTCATGGTCCCTTATGTCAGATTCAAATGTAAATACCTTTTGGGTCTCACAGTTGGGCTCACAACTGTGGTTCATGAAGCGAGAGCAATTCCCCTTTAGAGTTGCATCGATTATCTGGGAAGAGAATGGAGAGTAACCCACACCGGTGGTCAAATAAAGGTGCAAGAACAACACGCATACACAATACACAGATACTTCGCGACGGTGTTAGGGCAAATGTTGTCGTGCCACACTCACCTCATTATTTTTTAAAGCCATGAAATAGTAGTGGATGTTCTTCATGCGTGCATAATCTTTCACTCGTGTCTTAAACTCCTTGTGGTCCAAGACTTCACCACAGTATTCCAGAACAAAGGTGTTTCTGGAATGTAGTTTAAGAAAAGGACAATTGGATTTCGAAACCACAGAACTGTTATTTTCTATATACCAATCATTTTTAGACATACTTTACAGTAAAGTAAGTAACACAAATATTCTCTCACGGAGTCAAGTCTTTAGCTGCCCGCAGGCCCCAGCCTTTATCTTCAGTTAGAATGACTTCAAAGTCGGCATGCTGTTTCCTTTGGAAGCGTCGGTTTGAGCAGTATGATCCATTCAGGCACCGCGATGAGCTGCAAAAGAACCCGTTTTTTAATATTTCAATGCCCACAACTACCACATGTGCACAAGTCTCAAAGACAATAACAAGTTGAATATAATGTTATATTGTTATTTTTATCAGGAAATACTGGTAAGTGAATGACTGACCATTCGATCATTAGCAATCGGTTAAGGCAGTCCTCTCCGCAAGCCATTACTCCACGAGACCGTTCCTCCCTTGAAAGCATTGAGCACTCACACTGCATACGCTTGATATCTCGATGAGATTTGTTCTTCTTTCTGTTAAAAACAAAACATATCATGAATAATTAAAATGCCTATGTATCTGTAATTACTGTTCAATTCAATTCAATGTGTATACTAGTGATACAGACATACAAATAAATACAAGTCTAATCTACAAAAGTTGATTAAAATCTCACCTTTCTGTCAGATACATGTTCTCCTCGATCAAGTCAAAGTAAGGGGGCATCTTTTTAAGCCTGGAAAGTTCTCTCCATTTATTAGAATCCTGGAACTCCAGCAGACTCAGCGATGGTCGTTGCACCTCAGGTACATAAGGTGTTGCCTTCAGGACCTCACTTTCAGACTGACGCTCTCTTTTGCCAAGAGGCCCAGGTTCTGCCTCATTGTCAGAATCGGACTCGATCTCTGGCCTCCTCTTTTTGGGGGGGCCCCTGCTTCTGTGGGACCTCAGGCTGTCGTCCCTGGGGGGTTCCGGGATGGTGGCGCTCTCCGTCGCCGAGCCCCGACAGTTGCTGCTTATTTCATGGGCTTGTACAAAAGTTGAAGAGCCTAGAAGGTGGGGGCCATGGTATTCTTGAATGGCTTTACCCAGACCTACGGTTTTACCTCCACTTTCGTCCTCATGGTCATTAGTCAGAGAGTCCGGGTGTACTTGACCTGCGGCATCTTGATAATGCGGAGTTAGATGGAAGTAAGCATGTCGATTTCTTTCCATGTCAGTGGGTTGTTGCATCCAGGTGGCATGGTTTTGCCTGTAGTCCAGTCCCAGGGGGGAAACTCCTATCAGTTGAGGGTTTAGTAGCTGTGGCCCATAACTACTATCAGGCTGCTGGTATGTGCTGCTGGGCTGCTCTGACTGAGTAAAGTTCCTTCCTAGACTGACTCCCTCCTGTCTACTGATGTCATCAGCTGCAGAGAAATCACCATGTTGGTAGTGAGAGGGCACCCTATCATCTCTGCCAAGTATGTAAGGCTGCTGCTGTTGCCCTGGGTCATACTGCATGGAGTGTTCATGCCTATGGGCCAGAACCTGGCTCACTGTTGCACTATTCTTTGGTCTGTCGTGGGCACCGTTATAAGAATCCTTAGGGGGCACAACACTGAAAGAACTTGAGCCCTCCAACTGACTGGTGCTGTCAATCATGTTGCTCTGGGATTGATATAACATAGCTTCATGTCTCAGGGTATTCTCATGAGTACTAGAACCACTGCTGCCTTTCATGCTCTCACATGCATTCTGACTACTTCGGTGTCTATGCTGAAGGCTGGTTTTATTTAGGGTATCTTTATTTGTTTTTAGGTCAGCAGCATTATCCCGTTTCTGCGTGGAGATATTAATCGGACTGCACGAAGAGGCTGCAGTGTCTCGGGTGTCCAGTGTGCGGGAAGAACTCTTTGGCACAACCACTACAGAGTGCAACCGTTTAAAAGCCGCATCACAATCAGAGTCATACTCTGAGTCGTCTGTGTCGCTGCCCTCACTCTGACCTACTCCATCCTGACTCAGTGATTTACTCTTGGCCTGTTTGGCATCGTGAGAACCCTCACTAGACTTCTCTTCTTCTCCATCACCATTCCAACTTTGCATTCTAGCTTTATCAACAAGTGAGGTATGATTCATATGCAATGACTCATCCATATTGTTGTTTACGGGGAGGTGAAAGGACATGTGGTCATTGTTGGCTCCACAAGGGCTTACTTGAGATCGCCCACACTGATCAGGGAGTAAAATGTCTTTCTGAGAGGATAACGCCAATGGAATAGGTTCTTTATTAGTAATCTCATCCTGATTTACCATTTTGGAATGTTTCTGAGCCACTTGTTGAAAATCGCTTTTTATTTCAGATGACCCTTGTTTGCTGGCCTCCTTGGAGATTTCTATTTCCTTAACAGAGATTACTCTTTTAACAGCTGTCTTATTATCGGAGCAGGGCAGTTTTGGTGGGTTATCACTGTCAGAGGTGTCTTGACCCACAATATCCCACCGAGATTTTTTTGCATTGCTTTTATTCTTTGTTAAATCTGGGGTTTGCTGTCCAATTAAAGTCATTGGTTCTTGTTGAACATACAAAGAACCTAATTTCATAGGCAAGATTGTGCAAGGTTTTAAATTAATGGTCACAGTTTTGTTTAATACAAGAATGTTCTGTGGATTAGAGTTCTGCTGGAAACTGTCTTTAACGGGTAAATCTGCTGCAGTAATTAATGACACAGCATTTACTTTACCTGATGTGTTATTTAAAGTTGCATTCTCATGTGAACTTTGTAGACCTGGACTACTGTCTGCATTTGTTTCTTGCAACCTTTGATCCATGGATAAAATGCTATAATTTTTTGCATCCTTGATGCTTTGTTCACCCTGTTGACACCCATCAGAATCTGACTTTTCCATCTCTTTATTCTGGGGCAAGGATTCATTCTCTTTTTTCTGAGGCAAGGATTCCAGATGGCCTAAATGTTTTTGTTCCTCAGGACTGTAAAATATATCTATTGATTGTCGATCAATTTCACTTTTTTTTGTAGAAGGTTTACAAGGTGACCTATTGGTGCCAATACTGGGTATATTACTGGTCCCCTCAGACCCAGAGGACCTATCAGATCCATGCATTACTTCTTTATGATCAACCTCAGAGTCACTAGAGCTACTTTTCTGATGTCTTCTCTCAGCAGTTACAGACAGAGTACGTGGGCTTGAACGACTGGATTTTACATTGGTTTCCAATTTGTAATGACCGCTACATTTTCTGTGATTAGATTCTGGTTCAGGAGAGCCCTTTCGGTGCAAATCTGAGTCAGACGTTTTCTTTGAATCCCTGACAGACTTAGAAGATCTTTTATCTGTTGCAGACACCTCAGGCTTTAAATGAGTAGATGATTTTGAGTCTCTTAGTGAGCTTGAATGGATGGATGATCTACTGGAGTCACTAGTTCTGGTCCGATTCCTTCTGTGATCATCTTCAGAATCAGAGCTGTCACGGGCCCTACTGTCCATTCGAGAGCCTCTCTTTTCTCTGTGTGGAGAGCTCCTATGCGACCTGCGCTCAGAATCATGATAGTGCGATCTATCTGATCGTGACCTCTCTCCTCTGGATCTTTCCGATCTCGAATGGGACGACCTTGTGCGTGGCCCTCTCGATCTGGACCGAGAACGGCTCCTTGTCCTTTTACGATCTTTGTCTGAACGAGATGACCGTGAGGACATGCGTTGAACATCTCGGTCAGATTTCGAGTAGCTAGCAGACCTTTCACGATTTTCTGACTTCACACTGGAGCTCTTTTCCTTTTCCTCGGGTTTTGACTGTGAAGAAGTTGCTTTTGCCTCCTTGCTTTTACTTTCTGATTTAGATGCATTTTTGGGTTCACCTGACTTGCGGCTGGAAGACGTTTGGACTGAATCACCATCAGATTCCGATCCAGGGAGTGTACTATCCGATTGAGCTC
Organism: Galaxias olidus; assembly: GCA_026901105.3. NCBI lineage: Eukaryota > Metazoa > Chordata > Actinopteri > Galaxiiformes > Galaxiidae > Galaxias > Galaxias olidus. The sequence continues at coordinate 886,061 of JAPMUY010003746.1, forward strand.
TTTTCCTATTTTCTTCAGTACTACGGTCTATGGTGTCTTCTTGCCCTGTGGTACTGGAATTGTCTACACTTTTCCTTGAGTCCTTGACTTCTAGTCCTGCCTCACACACTTTTACAGGAGAACACTCAGAGGACACATTGTTGACAATATTCTCAAAATGATGCTGTGGCTGGGGTGAAGGGAACTCGGTCACGTGTTTTTCAGTGGAGTTTGTTAAAACCTGTTCAGAAGAGGACGTGTCCAGTAACTTGATACTACATGAAGGTTTTTCTTCCATAACAGAGACACTGAGAATCTGCTTCTTGAAGTGCATCTTTCCCAAGTCCACTTTAGGTTTAGTGACTAAGGGCACTGGCATCTGAGCTGCTAAGGTCTCTGATACTGGTACGGGCATCAAAAGTGTCTGCATGTGCTCAAAATGAGTTTCTGTTTGCAGCCCTGCTTTGTCTTGAGACACCACGGTTGCAGAAGGAAGTTCACCAATAGACTTTTCAGGGCTGGGAGGGGCGAGGAACAAGCTTGGCAGTGGTTTCTTTGTCTGAAACAAGCTGAAGGACACTTTCTGACGACCCTGTTCCTCTAGGTTCACCTTCATCTTGGTTCCTTTAGGCAAGAGACGATTGGAAAGCATAACTCTTGGAGACAGACCTTTCAGTATAGCTGCTTTGGAGAGGCCCTCAATCTTGACCTGCATACGATAGGAAAATAAGTGGTACACCACACTTAAAGCAATACGCTAATTTCCTAAAAATTTTCAGTTTATACGTTAGGAAACAAATAGTACCCATGAATAGAAGCAAACATTATTAATAAACAAAAACTTTTTTATAAACATTGCCAACTTGTCAAGTAAACACAGTCAAATTATTCAAAGAAAGTGAAAAATGTGTGTTTAGCTTTCACAGATAAATGTTTTATTGAGGGCTACCAATTAATTTGAGTGTGACCAGATGTTTACGAATCCTGGTCTTGGAATTAAAGTGTTCAGATATTTTACATGCTTAAATCAGACTTGAATTAGAACACCAGTGATGATGTTAATAATAAAAAAAAAAAGCATCTATCCAAGTAATTTATTCAGGGTCCAAAAAGCTTGTACACTGTATGTGAGCCATTTGTCACCAACACTTACCGATGTGGTACCACCCTCCTCTCTTTGGTTGTGCATAGAATAGGAGAGATTTTAAAAAAAAAGGTTGATTTTTTACAAATAACATAACACAGTAAGCGCAGTTAGTGCACATTAATATAATGAACAATTTGACACACTTTCCCTTATAACCTGTTCCATATTCCTAAAAAGAAACTGTGTGCTGCAAAAATAAATGACTTAAGAGACTTATAAAAGGCCAACAACAGCCTATAACAAACATGATTTAGTCTAGGTCCCACAGCAGATCTACTCTTATGTTATTGGGCCTATAAAGGCAGTCTTCCTTGGAGTGTAATGCTGGTGCTAGGCAACTGGGTCACTTATTCCTCAAGGATTCGATCTTTTCCCTGTCTTTAAAGTGACCTTCAAAAGCCAGACACTGATACTAAATGACATGAGAGGAGCTTTGTCAATTACAAATACATTTTGTGTTCTTTGTTCACATTTTCAGCCTTCTGCCCTTTATATCATGAAACAAACAAACCCAATTAAAGTGATAGAACAAAGTAAGCACCATATGTATCCAGTCAGCTCACTCCATTTTAAGAAGGAAGTCTCACTTGTATGATATACTAATGCTTCGGAGAACGATGTGGTATGGCACTAAATATCTGCATCCAAATGTAGCCAACCCGGAACAACCATACTGTAACATTAAAAACAATGTGCTGTGTATGTGTGAGCATACCTGAGCTCGGACTTCACAAAGGTATCCATCGAGCAGCGATTCCGAGGCTGGTAGCCTGGCCACAAAAAAAATCTGGTTTATAGAATTGAGCCCTCCAAAGTGATGTCACACCTGTCAGAAAAATAAAAAAAAAGACATGCTCATTCAATTACACTGTAAGCAGAGCAAGGAATGCCTTGTGACATACTCTTTCCATACTAAAAGAGGTACATATTGTGTTATAATCTAAATACTTTTTTCTTTATTTGCAACAGCTGCACACAATTCTGTGGAGCTGCCTGTTTTGCCTTGGGTCTGGGCATTGTTTCAATGAGATAGATTAATCCATTGCACTTCCAGATAAATCTGTCTTTTTCTTGTGGTTGTATTATTATTGTCTTCTTTTTTTAACACAACAACATTAGGTAACGTACGTTACCGGACACATCAATTAATGAGGTTAATGCTATAATAATGTTACCTAGTGAGTCCATTAGTTAACCAACGTTAACATCACACTGACCACACACAGCCTAGCTAACGTTAGCCAACTTGCATCTAAACGTAGCTCTTCAATATTTAGGATGTTGCCAAACGACCTGCCTGACATAAGAACAAAAGGGGCTCACAACACAATCTTCAAATATTTGCTTACCAGGCATGAGCGTTATAATTAGCTATAATAACGACATGTGGATCCTTTATTAAAGGCTGTAACAGTTGGACAGGTTAAAGTGACGGAGTGCATGCAAAAATGTGCCATCTCGTTGAGCAAGGGCTTCATGGTCATTGAGGGGAGGGCCAACCCAAACGAGACAGAAAATAAAGGCCTTTTAAATTAGGCGATCCTGGCGTTATATGTCCCTAACCACCGTTGCGTTGGCTATCTGACTTATGACTTCGCAAACACCCTACCATCAACTAAGCCAGCAACGTACGGCATTACATACATTTGATCGTGTATGGTCTAGTAACATTATTAGACATAGTGAGGCATTTTAATTGTCCCTATAAAATGTTAACCACGGAACACATGCCTATTAACGTTAACAACGTTAGGCACACACCTTTAAAAACGATGGCCTAGTAGATGCTAGCTTGCCACCAATTCAGGCAATTGCTAGCGTTACTACTAGCCAAGTCAACGATACCTACTAGTTGGCCATCTAGCGTAGGCCTTTCTTTAAAAAAAAGTAACGTCGTTAACGTCAGCTACACTTGCAAAATTAGGTTGGGTTTGACTGGTAGGGTATGTTTAAATGGTGACTTTCTGCTAAGTTCAGACATCCCCCAGTTTGTACGAACGGTTTCCTTTAGCCAGCTAATGTTAGCTAGCAGCCATTAACGTTAGTAAGGCAAGGTTGGCCACCCGGCTTTAAAGCTAGCTAACGTTAGCAACTTGCTAGCTAGCGCCAATAGCTGATGTTTTGTCGTTGCTATTTAACTTGCTGTAAGATTGACTAGTTTATTTACAAAATATTGCCTACTGAGCTAATCACATACTTACTTTACTGAGAGCGTTGTGTCATAAGGCTCCCCCATCTTCGAAAACAATCAACTCTTTATTTAACGTTAAATGTAGGAAAATGTCCAGCATAGCGTCGAATCCATACAGGGCTGGGGGGGGTTCTGAGAAATTGTCTTACTAGTCTCGCTCGCGCTGGTGTGCTGCTGTCTGGACGAATGTTGACGTTAGCCTCAAATTAATTAATAAGCAATTAGCCAAGTTGATATGTACGTTGTATTTGTATTCCAAATCATTAGGCCGGGTTGCACAAGCTTGTTGTCATTTTCACTAGACCCCTGAGCGACAACTCCCCCTCCTTCGCAACCCGCGTTGCGTTTCAAGGCGCATGACCTGGAAGGCGCAGCTGGCGCGAACGCTGGACTGGACCGCGGTCACATTGAGTATCATCAGAGAAATTCCTTCTCTGGTGTCATCATCCAGTCAGTCACATACGGGAGGTGAGTGTTAATGTCGTATAACAGCTGTTTGCAACGGTAAGGGTCGGGTGAACATTTTGTATCACTTTATTAATCGTTGGTTATGCCAGCATACTTGTTGTAGTCCTGCTTTAGATTGAAATAGCGGTCGCATGATTATAGTTTGCTTTTCTGCTTATTTGTCTGCAACTGGTGTTCAATAAGCCTATTGAAGTCAAGCTATAGGCCTACTGAAGATGTGAGGACCATGTCTACAGTTGTGGTACAAGTGGGCCAGTGTGGAAACCAGTTGGGCCTGGAGTGGTGGAAATTATTGACTAAATATCCTGTACATAGTGATACAGAAAGGTATGGAGCATAGTTTGTTAAACTTCATTATTCTGTTGGATTTATAATTGCTTAATCAAACTCCTAACCTGACAGGAGTCCATTTAGCTGCAAAGATGGAACCTTGCCAGCAGTGTTTGTTGACAGTGAGCCAAAAGTTCTTTGGGGTGCTCAGCAGTTTGTAAAAAACAGGTAATTAGTCTTTGTTGTCCCGTTATTTATTTGGGTGCTTTGGTTCCTTCATGGATTTATCTGTAAAAATGAATTTGTGCTTTGTCCTTTCATCAGAAGGCTTTTAGACTCCAGCATAGTTCTGGCACAGGGCGGACGGGGGAATAACTGGGCATATGGTTAGTACCAAAATATTTTTTGTACATTGTATTTACAGATAACGGGGAAATTCTGTTTTATTTGTGTTCTCTAATTTATAATATCCACATGACTGTAGGTTATAATGGGCCTAGGGGTGATAATAACAACTCATTACTACTACAAACAATGGAGGCTGTCCGCCGGACGGTTGAGAAAGCAGACTACTTTGGTGGAGTTTTACTGCTTCATAGTCTGAGTGGGGGAACAGGGTCTGGTAAGTATGTTTGTGATATGAAGGCATGCACATTTCAAAATAGCTTTAAATTATCTGTGTGGCACCATTAGATGTGTCTTGTTAATTGGTCTAGGACTGGGATCAAAGTTGTGTGAAGAAATCCGTGAAACATTCCCAACTGGTCACATTTTGACTGTGTCTGTGGCTCCACACCAGACTGGAGAGAGTCCCCTTCAAAGCTACAACTGTCTGCTGAGTCTAGCCACATTGAACAGGTTTTAAAAGCTACAACAAATCAACTGACTTTAAACATTTAAACTCTATTTTTACACTACATAATAATTTAGTGTTTGTTCTGCTTTTTTCTGCAGGTCTGCTGATGGAATACTTCTCTTTTGTAATGACAAGGCCTTAACCCACACTCAGGCAGTGCAAAGGATGCAGATGGGCACATTATCTCCGTGCACTATGCCTGCTGCAGGGTCTCTCTCAGCCATGAATACATATATTGCCTCATGCGTAGCTGGACTTCTGTTGCCTGTGCACAGCTTTAGCACTGGCAGGTACCAACACGTACAGGAAGATTAATGGATATTGAGATTGACTTTAACAGCAGTTTAAATTATTTCGTATTATGTGCTAATTTAGTATTACCATAGTTTTTTTGTAGACATTACAGTTTTGTTTGTGTTCTCAGCGGCTTAAGTTTAGGCATGGAGCCCTGGGAGCTGATGAGATCGGTGTGTCCTTCACCTGCTGCAAAACTTTTATATACCACCCAGGCTTGTTCCAGGTGTGAGAGTTTATATGATTTTTCTCACGATATATACAGTACTGTGCATAAGTTTTAGGCAGGGGATGCTGTTTTGAAGGCGAAGGGTGGTCACACCAAATGTTGATGTGATACAGGTTTGCTTTTCCCTCACTTTGTATTTTATGAGTTGATAGAAAAAAACAAAACATAAAAGGATAAATGTTAATTGTTTATTTTTTTTTACTTTAAAGACATGACACCTGCCTAAAACCTTTGCACAGTACTGTATATAAATACTTTTTTTAGTCTTTGTATTGGTTCCTATAGTACTCCATGACACCAAACAAATTCCTTGGCAATAAACTTAATTCTGATTCTGAATTTAGAGAGAATAAAGATTGGGACTTCCTGGCGAGCTCAACACTCCAAACAGTCCCACAACGCTCATCTACTGGCAAATATGTATGCTTTTGTGATTATTCAGAAACATATGTACGCAACAATATTTGCTAAAATACTGGAAAAAAATATTTTGATGTCCTTGTCTAAAACATTTTATATAAAGTTTGACTTTTTTTATTATATTTATTCAGTATACGAGCCGGGGAGTGTTGGCTGTTGCAAGAGGAAACAAGGATAGCTCTTTCCTCAATTCCAGTGCCATTGAAAAATTGACGAAGGGGCATCACTGTGTCTCTTGGAATCCTTTTCCTGTAGACCACTGGACAGGTAAGCAATTCATATTTTAACACATTGGTGAAGACACAGAAGGTGGACGAATTTATGTACTTTGGATCGTATGTTCTTCTTTTAATGCATTATAATCATTTCAGACCCCTTAAACAAATTAGGAGACTCAATTTCTTCAAGGCTCCTTACGGTTTGCTCCAATCACAGTAGTGTGTCCTGCCTGCTGGACCATGTCATCAAGCGTTCCAAAGAAATGCTACAAGCGAGGGCATACCTTCATTGGTATAAACGCTATGGTGTTGAGGAGATGGATTTTACACATTCTCTGGAGTCTTGCTCAGCTGTCTCACAGGAGTATGACATGCAGTAACCATCAATTACCATTTCTCCATATGTTGTTAGGCTTAGTACTAAGAGAAGTAAACTGCCAGCCATACTTTTTTTCATGGAAAAAGTCTTAATGCCTTGTGGGGCAACATGTTTCTTTTTGTTTCTAAGGAATTGCTGGGCAGGTTTCCCTTTTGCCTTAATCCCTGTTAAAATACACATCCATTGGTCATATAACACAGTCACAACACTCACTCAGTCTCAAAAGCCAAAAGGTTAATTTTACTAATTCATTTACTCATTAATAAAGAACTTGTGAAACTATCTTTTGTATTTTTTTTTGCACCAAATCAATGGTTCAACATGCTGAATTGAATTGAAAATAAAATTAAATGAATTGAAAATAGAGCAGATTGTTTCAGTTGAAAAATGTAAAGTTATATTGGAGGACATGGGAGACGAATAGCCATTTGCGTTTTGGTTGAATCTACTCTATTGTAAGGATTGCAAATATGTATATTTTGTTACCTGCCTTTAATCAGCGCACTACGTGATAATACGTTCTTTAGGCTGGTGACGTGATCTGTCAGAAACGGCGGATGTGACATCAACAATTTCCAAATGCGTTATATTTGCCAATGGTTTGCCACCCAGCTAGGTTTCTTCAGTGACAGGAAAACCCTTTTTTCGTATTTTTGAAAGCAATTTGTGTAAGTTTTTAAGGTCAGATATAGCGGGGCTATTGTTTGTTATAATTTAACAGTATGCGTACTAAGTTAACGTTAAAGGATAACATTGGCCGGTAGTAGCTAGCTTACTAGCTAATGTTGTTTGTTAGGTGTTGTACGTTAGCTAACGTTAGCTAACGTTAGCTAACGTTAGCTATCTGAAATTGGCAACCACAAGAACAACAATGCGTTACCGATGGTTCATGTGCATGGTCAATGTTTTCGGTACTGCATTTTTGTTCAATGTGTATGTGGTTTACTGTTATTTATTGTGATATTTGGTATGTAACTTGGTAATGTTAGCTGTGGTTGGTTACGTATTAGAAAGGCCTAGACCTAGCGAATGCGGGACGCAAAGAAGTTGTAGCACAACTAACTGGGACTCGGTGGGAGAGACAGATTTTTCGCCTGGACAAAATGGATACGTATAGGTTAATGAATTATAGTAATAAGCAACTGTCTGGTGCGGGGCTCACAAAACAAGCCTTACAATTTGTGAATTAAGGAATAAAATACAGTGGGCTCTAGTTTTTTATTTGGGTTATGGGCCTTTGAAAATCCTTGAGTTTTACGGTGGTGTCGTTCCAGCAGAGCTAGAATGTAGACGTGACGCCTACTTTAAGGAAGTTGAAAAGTTTAGAATGTATTTTTGTTCAACATGTGGTCAACTGGAAGTCTTGGTCGGTTTTACATCATGTGCGCTTCCACCTTGCTCGTCAATGCTTCTGTCTTAAGACTTCTGTAGTACCTTGGGGCTGTTCCAGCACTTCTACATTTGTGCAAAAATCTTGCGAATGTCAGACGGTCTCAGGAGAAGTGTTTTTGGACAACTTTTGCTGTTTGCCTTTTCATCCAAGCAGCCTAAGCCAGGCTAATGTCAGCAAGTCCCAAAACCCCTGTTACAATTGAATGGCAATATTCTGCATTTCATGCAATTTCTTTATACGTAAACTTCGCATCTCCAATATTTCAAACAAATACGAACTGATTCAATAGTCTTGTCTTTGTGAGTATCTTTGTTGTGAGTAACAACAAATCACCCTTGTCTCACAAATGACATTTTGAATGGATCTGGATCTGAATTTACATTGAGAGATGGAGATGGTAACGCTCATTTTAGTCCATCTTTTGCTTCACTGACTTTATTGATAAGTTGGTGAAGATCAAAGGTCTACAGTGTGTAGATCAAATGTGAAGAATTAGTTAATTTGTGTCATTGTTGGTTGAATTGGCATTGAATTACTGAATTAAACCACTGAACTGTGTACCTTCTGAGCACCCTGACACAGATATATTTAATGTTCTTGGAACATTGAAACATTCAAGGGAGATTACTTGTCTGCCATAAAGCATTTCTGAACACTATCTTGTGACTTCATGTCTGTCAACTGTCAATATGGAATGACTGTGCTACCAAAGATGAGTTGTCTTTGATTGTGTGTAACCTTGGCTTTGACAGCAGGTCAGAAGGTTTTTTTTGTAATATATGGCTGATATTGCCTATCTGGAAAGGGTTTTCAGGACAGGGACAGGCTAATATTTTTGTGTTAATGCACATTGTTATTGTGTTTTCTGCACTGTGGTGCCAAATACTATGACTTCTGAAGATGCCTTGGAGACCACGGCTAATTGAATGGTGTTTTGGATATATTGCTTGCTAGTTGTGACATTTCAAATTATATTAGCTTTTCTCTGGAATCTAGGGTACGTTATTATTTAGTTTTTACTGAAATCATGTTTTTTTTATTAAATAGCTTTCAGCTAGGTTGGCTATTGTCGTGCAACGTTTTAAGCATATAGTGTAGTATTATGTAGCTGATCTGCATGTCTTCCTGCACATTGTTAATTTCCATAATGTATAACAGCAACAGCATTTTATAACATGAACATGATGGAAATTAGACTTGCATGGTAACCAATTGTGAATGTACCAAATTTTGTATTGGTTAGAATTGTTGGGAGTGTTGAAGCCTAGACCAATTTTTAGGAATTGGTCTCAAATAGATTGTAGATGATGATAATTTAGGCTTGTGGTTGTTGTCACGTAACAGGCTATTCAGTATCCTAGTTTGTTGGAGATTTCTTTTGTGGCCTTGATGGATTTCAATTGTGCTCCCAGTTTAGCACGTTTTAATATAACCTACTCGTTTTATCAGGCTCTTTTGTGTTATGTTGCAATTTCTGGATTTTTAGGTTCAGTTCGCCTTTTGGCAATAATGTTGTTCTGTACCCCTCTGTCTACAGGTGCTGTTGTTTGTGGTTGACATGGCTGTGGTCATCCGTTTACAGGGGCTCATAATCACAGCAGGTTCAGAGGATATTCGGAATTTCTTCACTGGCCTCAAAATTCCTGATGGTGGGGTACATATTGTTGGTGGGGAGATGGATGAGGCTTTCATAATCTTTGCTTCTGATGAAGATGCTAGAAGGGCAATGACCCGCTCAGAAGGCTGCATAAAGGGCTCTCCAGTTAGATTGCTATTGAGTAGCAAGTCAGAAATGCAGTGTGTTCTTGAATCCAGTTCTAAAATTGCCGAACTGAATCAAAAGAGGCCCCGCAAAGAGGATTTAAGAAGACGTGAAATTAATGCAGCACCCACTTCTCATGTGAAGAATCTTCCAGCCGACACAAGATCAGAAGACCCTGAATCAGCCCACAGATCACGTCTGTCTTGGCTTGAGAGAAATAGTCAAAACAGGAAGGCTAAACTAGCCTGTGCTGAAGATGCTTACTTGTCCCTGACTGGTTTGCCTTTTTCTGTGACTGAGGAGGAGGTGAAGCACTTCTTTCAAGGTATACCGGTTGATGGTGTAGTCCTTCTTAAAAATGAGCGTGGCCAAAATAATGGAAAAGCAGTTGTAAAGTTTAGATCAATACTGGACGCAAGGGAAGGCCAGAAGAGAGATCTGGAATACATTGGGACAAGATTTGTTGAAATTTATGCAGCCACAAAAAAAATCTGGCTTGAGTCGGGTGGGAGTGAGTCTATAAATATGGAGTCCAGGAGTGGTATGCCTCCAGCTCACACACACAGAAACATTCCAAATTCAGCTAGGTCACGTTCACCTTTGGGCCACAGGATAAGATCAGCATCTCCCTCTTACGAGGAGTTCTGCGTCTTGTTGGAAAATCTCTCTTATTCAGTGGACAAGAAAAACATACTGAAGTTTTTTAGTCCAGCAAGACTTCAGGATGACCAGATTCTGTATTTACTTGACAGTGATGGAAGACGAACAAGATCCGTGTTTGTGCTGTTCAGAAGTCTGAGAGACTACTGCGCTGCCTTAACTCGCCATAAGGAGGAACTCTTCAACAGATGTGTTTATATCTCTCCTATCTCAAGAGAAAAAATGATCTCTATTCTGGAATCCAGTAGCATAAAGGAAGGACAGCCGGATAGGTCCGAAAAATCACAGGAGAGGTCTTCCCGACTGCAAAGTGACCCATATGAATCAGACAAGGTGTGTCTATATGTGCGCAACATGCCATTTGATGTGCGCAAAGTGGAAATCATGGACTTCTTCCATGGTTTTAATATTTCTGAGGACACTGTGGTCTTGCTGCGTGACGACAATGGTGCTGGGCTTGGAGAAGCTTTGGTGGTCTTTCGGTCGGAGGAAGAGGCTATGAGTGCACAGTCTCTAAATGGGCAACGGTTTCTTGGATCGGAGGTGATGTTAAAATGCATTTCACGCTTTCAGATGCAAGAGTTTGGTGTAGCGGCCCCTTTGGTAAAGGGGCAGATGCCAAGAGAGAGAAGTCCCGAGATGTACTCTACCTGGACCGGTGAAGGATCTCAGTATCGTTCTAATGTTGAGTACTCTGATTTTAGGGACTCACCTGGGGGTAATATCTCTCAAAATGACCTGCAGGTACACATCCAGGGAAGCAGCAGTCTTGATACTTACACTGTGGATTCCTACACAGGGGGCCCTTATGGTCAACAAGATCGAGACACTAGTTCGGTACATAGAGGCTTTGAAAATTCTGCCCAGCAGTTCGATGGCCCCACCTGCCTTAAACTGGTTAACCTTCCACCGCAAATTAGAATGGATGAAATCTATGACTTTTGCTATGGATACCGTGTAATTCCAGGATCTGTCTCTCTTCAGTATGACAAGAATGGAGTTCCAAAAGGGTCAGCAACGGTGGTTTTTCACTCCCGCCAGGAGGCTCTAACGGCAGTTAAGGATTTGAGTGGAAGACCCATAGGCACAAGAAAAATAAAGCTGGTTTTTGTTTGAAAATAAAGTTGACTTTCTTCCACACCATTAGAAATCTGATTAGATTGGAATGGAAGAACACTGGGGGGGGGATGATATGTTGAACAAATATACGTGTGATATACGTAAGGTTGCATCCATATGTCTGTAAAGTGAAAAGATGAAATGTGAATTTTCAGTTGGGCAGACAATGTGATTAGTTGATTTAGCTGGCCAGTTAGGCCTGTTTAATGTTTAAAAAAAAATATATATATATATATATATATATATGTATATGTATTTGTGGGCTGGACTTTCCAGGAGTGTATGTATAGTGTTTACCATGGCTGATAACAGCTGTAATGTTCAATGAAAAAAAAAAGGACATTACTTCTATTTGTGTTCCTCTTTTTGTTCAGTTTGCAAAAGTAATTAAAACTAATTTCAAACTTTTTAGGTATTCTTGCTTTTTCCTTAAGTTTTTGATTTTGTACTGCCATTAAAAGTAAGATTCAGTCTAATTTACTTGAAGCTTTATTGGTGTGTAACAACTTAAATGATCTTAAAGCCACTATAGGCATCTATTTTTAAATATAAACTGATTATGAATACATTTCTTATAGTACATTGTAATGTCTATGGGAGAATGAAAAAATAGCGGTTCAGCTCAGTCTTCTTGAAGTCTAAATATCTGACACTAATTGTATCTGCCATCGGTCACAATCTCCCTGACAAATTGACAAATTGCTTTATGGCACAAGGAAGTGCCTCACTAAATCAGAAAGAGATGCCCATACTTGAATTATAGTCGATGGTGCTATGCAGTGACCGCACTTGTCCTTTGCGAATGTTAGACAAAAATAATTACACAAAGCAAACGGTAGGCGTCGTCGAAATACTCTTACAGATAAACTGCCTCTAGTAACTTTAAATAACACATTTGCCCCGTTCCGATTTCATGCAAAGGCAAAATACAAAGGTGGACCTGCCCGTTAAAGAAGAATTATGGTAGTTGGTGTTGGACAAAAATAAATTACTTTGGTCTATGATGTTTTATGTTATTGCGACAGTTTCTCATTACTTAGTTTCTCTAAATGCAGTGAATTAAATGTAATTATTCAGAGATACAAGGTAATTATAAGACATTATAATTAACTTAATTTGCAAGGTTCATTAAACGTAAAGAATTTGTTCTGCAAATAGGGAAGCATTTAGCATTTGTAAAAAAAGGTCAGGTAGAAAGTCTACATTTGACGTAATCCTCACAGTGGGAACTGTTAATCTCAACACATCCAATAATCCCAGTATCAATTCAATACATGCCAATGTCGGTCCATGGAAACTATCTGATTACACGTTTGAATTGGTTTGTTAAATCTAGAATTCATTTTAATCAAATAAATAGGTAGATCCGACCACACATCAATAGGCTATGTCAATAGTAATCATTGTAAGGTTTGGTTTTATAAATAAATTAAGTTTTTCTTTTCACTTGACTTTATCATTGTGTAAAGTTTTATTTTTATTATATAGCTGATGCGCGTGCACGGGAAAATAAAACGAAAATCGTTCTTTGCATAATTTTAATAGGGGAAAAGTACGACCTAAGCGTTTTCCAGTCTCACGCGACAACGAGGTCCAGGACCTCAGCTGTGAGCTGTAGTTGGCATCACTGGCATCCTTTTCTGATCTGAAAGGCAGGGATAAAGGCGAAAGTGGACCAAAGGCGAAGCTGAAATTGACGGTGAATATAAGTTGCTTAACTTGCAAAAACTGCACGTTACGTTTATATGGTGGTACGTGTTTAAAACGACAAAATGTTGAGGAAGACATCAGGTCAATAACAGCAGCAGGGCGGATTTAACGACGGGTTGTTAGGTTAGCTAAGTACTAACTTCTTTAGCTAACTCAATAAAATACTGCCTGGCCAGCAGATTTGTTGCCAATGCCAGCTAAGTTATCGTTGGCAAATATAAGTCTAATGTTTGTTAGCAAGTTATTTACCTAGTTGTGTTTAATGTAAACTACTATGAGGTTTTTAAAATTAGGATTGACTGGGGCGCGCAAGCATGTCCATGCACAACAACACACAGACAGTCGAGCAGTTTGTCAGCATTCTACTTCTAGCATGAAGTTGGATTTTAATTGTGTGAGTTAGGTACGCTATTCAAATGTCACTTGTTGCAACATCATTGATATATTTAATTTATATGTATATATGTTGCTCACCTTCAGTTCACCTTATTTCAATAAATGTAAAATGAAAAAAGAATAGTTAATATAGATTTATGTCAGCATGTCGTTTTAATCTACCGTTGCTTGTCTGGATGATACAGGCATTGTTTTGTTACTTATGTGCAATGGATCTGTCCTATTGTGTGACCGTTTTCCAATGGACAGTGGGAACCTGGCTCAGGCTATACTTTTACATTATCTAATCTCATTGCTAAACATTACATTTTATAAGTGCCCACATCTCTTAGCTTGTTTTTCACATTGTGACCCTCCATTTAAATACAACATTTGTGTATATTGGGGTCCCTGACATGTACTTGTTACAACCACAGGTAGTAGTATTCTAAATCATGGAGGTGTCCAGAAGAAGAATTTTACAGAAACACTTGGAGCCAGCCAGACCCTTGCGGCGCCTCAATGTTGGTCCGGGTAAACAAGAACCAAGTTTGCGTTTTTAACGCTTATTATAAACTACAAGCCCATTTTGTAATGCACATAAACCATCCATAGATTAATGTCATTATCAACTCATTATCAACTCATTTATTGTGTACATACAGAACCATGCCGACAGGTAGAGACGTCACCACAAAATGTTGACAAAGTGAGTGCTTATTATACTTTTGTCATCAGAGACAATAACCGTTTGCATCTTTAAAATGTAATGAAAAAGGCATGCCTTAATTTGACTGTATTCCCATATCCACCTCTAAGAACAATATTGGAGTGGAGCAGTTTTTTCAGATTCTTAACATGCACACCTCAAAGAAAAGGGAGAGCCCAAAAGGTAAAAAAGAAAAGAAAAAATAAAGACCATACTTTATTTGAATGGTTATGTAGACATTTAACAATTGGCCAACAAGTAAAGTAAACAAGTACATATTAAGGCCTAAACTTATGTAATATGGCAGGAACCATTCTGGGTAGCTGACTGTTAAACTAAACTTACACAACAGTTACATACCCACTGCATAATAGCTAGTGTTTTGAGAGCTGTAATTGTTATGCTAGTGAGTCAGAGTAGACTTGATATTTCTGATCACTCTGTTGTGACTAACTAATAATCAAAACAGAGATAGGTTCATATGGTCTTAAACACAGGGCAGTATGGAAAAAAAACCATAAAAAAGACTGGATGGATGATATAGCAGGACAATCCTAGCAAGAACTGCCTTTTTAGTAGTATCTATGTCAAATGGGTTTATTTGTCTATATTTTAAAAGAATAAAATATTGCTGAAATTAATATTAGTTTCTACTTTCAAATGTTTCCCTTAGAAAAAGGAAGAATTTCCTACAGCAGAGAATATCTCATAGAATTGGCCAGTTCCCCTGTGGCCAAAAGGAAGCCAGAGTTTCTACCTGATCATCCTGTAGTGCTAGAGAAAGCGGTAAGGTTTAATTTTGATATTAAACAATTAAAAAATAGAATAATCTCCGACTTGGGTAGAAAAAAAAACAGTTTGTGCTAAAGTTTTTAGTGGGAGTGAAAATGCCCATGGGACCAACTCTGGAGATATGAGTCAATGTATATGAATGGAGCCGGCCTAAAAAACATGAAAGATTAAAATAGGTGCACTTATGTTTTTTTGTCATTACTGGAATAGTTTCTAGAACATCTACAGCCAACTCGAGACATCTATAGCCAAATGCTAGCTTAGACTGCTGCTGTTAACTTTGCATGTCACCATACCAACAGTGCTAAGTATAAACCCTATGTGTTAGTTTACTTTTAAAGGCGATGCTGCTTGTAGTGTTAAAACTCGTCAATTCTCAGGCTTTTATCAGAAGTTCCAAGGAGATCTTTAAGTGTAGGGAAGAAGTGCCAGTGGTTGCAGTTGACACTCACATGTACACAATATGTGTTTATCGTCTTTTTTATTTTAACAGAAGGCCAGTCTTGAAGTTATCAGACTGATGTTGGCTGAGTAGCTTGTCTAGATGTTCTGTTAGCGCTATTTCAAATTTTTCATGACTGGTCGGTCACCATTAGAAGTCAACTTCAGATAGACGCAAAAAAGGATCTGTAGCCAATGACCTACCCTTTTGATGGATATGCTGGAATTTGCTAAATTAGTTTAGTAAAACTTGTGTGAGTGGTTCTACGCACTGCCAGACAGGATGCACAGACTTTGGCTAGTGTTAAGGTAAACTTGTGTTTTGGAACACTTTCGCCATGCTTCTAACTCTTACAAAAGCCCTCTAGTTTATCAGCTCTTTGCCTTAAAGGTTGAAAACTTTGCCCAGACATGGAAAACATCTTGTTCAAAGAATATCCAGAGTTTCAAAACTCTGACATTGGAAATTACAAATGTATTACTTTTAATAATAAAGATGAAACAATTCATGAAATACTAATTTAGTGTATATTTGATATCTCTTGTATTTATAAATATAATTGCGCCAACACAACAAACTAGCCCACCTTCAGAAATTACAAGGTATTAGCTTTCAAATAATACTACACACTTGCATATGACACTTATATTTCTTCAGTTATTAGCTGTTCAATTTATTTTTTTAACAAACTTTTAAGGATAGAACCCTATTGTGGAGGAATTAAGTCAAACCTTATTTGGCCTAACTTGCCCTCACTTATATCCCAACAGTCCATTCATTATTTATCTGTACAACTCCACAGAGAGATCCTGGTATGCTGGGTAAACTCAGCTGGAATTAAAGAAATGACATGTGAGTACTCCACAAGTAGAGTAATAATGGTGCGATATATACTGTAGCTACAGTAATGATAGGTAACATATGTGTAGATGAATGGAGCACACATTTTATCCAAGCATTTGGTGTCAGTAAATGCATAAGGTTAGTCCTTTTGGAAGTTACTCATTATGCCTTAACCCACATTTTGTGCAATAGCTAAATATTGGCCTCAATCTCTTATTTGTTTTACAGAATATGTCTGTTTGGCTCATATATTCCCCTACATTCAGATGTAATTTTGGTGGAATACCAATTTCAAAGTTGTTGAATGGGATTAAAGTTATCAAAAGTCAGATTTGTGTCAATACTTGTTTCTGCTTTTAGGGTTGCCTAGTCATGGAGAAATTGTCATCAGTGGCACTTTGTTCACTAATCACCAACTCCTGGTGCCATTCCTTCACATTATGGCCTCTTACATCTGTGTTAAATATGTTTTCCTTGTTCAAAGTATGACAGGGAATACAACTAAAATAAATGCTGTGTGGCCCTTTAAAGTTATTACAATATAGCAGATGCCTAGCAAAAAAAGCCATCAATGTCAACTGCATTGCTGGCTGGCATTGTAACCTTCTTTGAAAGCTGCAGTTTAGTTTGTTTTATTGTAAGATAGCTTTTGTTTTTATTGTAGTTCATTCTTTTTTATTTGTTACTTCACTTTTGCGTTTAATTTTGCTGTGAGTCTATGTAGACTGCCACTTCAGCTTCATTTTACACTAATTAAAATTTTCTCAAACAAAGTAGAGTCTTGAGCACCATTATATCAAAATGTTTCCCCGTAGGAAACCTTGCTAGTTCACACCTTCACTTACAGTATTATCAATCATTAAAATAATTTATTTGTATCTGCCCCTCCTCCACGGCAGAAAAACATGAAGAGGAGCTAATTTTCAATAACAATGTATTGTTCTTTGAGTATAACTTAATACCTAGATCAACAAAGTAAATCTAGCTAACTGAAATCCGTTTGATAGAATATACGTGCACACATTTCCATAACATAATTGATAGGTTATTTAAACTAGTGTGTTGTACTTATGTTGTTAAAACATGATTCAGCATTAGCCTATAATTTTCTGAACAAAATAACACGCACATTTTTAGAATACGATGATTATTAATATACAGGTGCCTAATTAGATATTACCAGTTCATGAAGCAGCAATCCTGTGGGGGAACATGATGAAAAATGTTACAAAAGCTCATATTTAGATTCAACACAATGTGACTTTTCCCCCCAGGTAATTTGTCGGTAAAGGCAGCCATAAATCAAATGGAAGCTATTGTGTTGGGAATCGCATACTATGCGTCCTTAACATACATTAATACGAACACATTTGCCGGCATATTAAGACTGTTAAATAACTTAAGTATGCGTAGTGGCGATTCCTAACACAGTTTTTGTTTCGGACATTACTGTAGCCGAGGGGGCGTAGGTTGACGCTTTTCATTCAGTTCTACGTCACAGTTCTGACGTCCGTAAAATGTAGTCCGCAGCGGTAGAGGGCAAGCGTAGTGGACTCGACCTCGACGTACATCTATACAAATACATTATTGAGGATACACCTGTCATTCATCATAGGTAATATAAATTAACACACTAATAGCATGCAATTTGTGCGATATAGTCAGATTAGCTTTGTCACGACGCATTCATTTAGCCTCCTTGGGTTGTTCTCTTTCGATTTACATGAAGTGTGATTTGTTCTGCCTGATAGGACATACTTCCGAACATTTCAACATTTAGCAGTATGCAATGTATTGGTTCGTTAGCCTTTGAAGGATTTTGAAAAGTCTACGGAGAAATTTAGCACACACACAAAAAAAAATTTTACGGAATGATTTTTACTTTTCTCAGTTTGGTGCGGCCTATGCTGGAAATACTAACGTTATATCATATTTCTAGGAAAATGGCTTCAGGTAATGAAAAGAAAGAGGAATGCAAAAGGTACCTGTTGATATTTTTCCAGCACATAATTTGTTAGAACAAATTTAATAGAAGTTTGCTTTATTTAGCGTTTGTCCCTATGTTACAGTCATCTTACTTTTATAATGAGGAAACCAAGGATTGTCTGGCTTCCTGTGCGTTCGTCCCTATTTTACAGTCCGCTTACTTTTATGATGAGGAAACCAAGGGTGTGACAAGATTGTCTGGCTTTCTGTCACTTGGCACGTAGGCATTTATCATTATTGTATTGTATATTATGTATCCACAATAAGATGAAATGCTTAGTGGGGAAGTTAGTAAGATGTTCACACTTAACAGGTTTTGTAATCAGACCTATCCGCTCTCTGAGATTGTTTTCCATTGAAAACGTAAAAACTAAAGCGAATTATGAAGAAGCAAATAGAAATGTTTTAAATCATGCTATTAACCAAATGTCGTTTGTTCAAGGCCAGTGCATGTGCACAATCCACATCTTGACACAATGAAAGATGACATTCTGTACCACTTCAATCTGGGAACCTCTACTCACGACCTGGCTGCTATGTTTGGCAATGTCAAAGTAATCATTTGTACCACTTAATACCATTGTTTTTTTTTTTATCGTGCTTAGATAATAACTTGTATTGTATATGACTGTATTATTAACTGCTCGATCATTAATTGAAAATGCACTTCAATAATTCCAGGCTATAGAATGTCTGAAATTAACCAATGTATGTTTTTGTGTCTCAGTTTGTGTGTGTTGGGGGCAGTCCTTGGAGAATGAAAGCGTTTATCGAGTACATTGCTGGTGAGCTTGGTTTGGAGGACCCGGAATCTGAGTATCCAAACATATGTGCAGGAACAGACCGTTATGCCATGTACAAAGTAGGCCCTGTGCTATCCGTCAGTGTAAGTATGCCTTACTTGTTTTAGACATAATCAGTGTATAAAACAA
Source organism: Galaxias olidus (assembly GCA_026901105.3). NCBI lineage: Eukaryota > Metazoa > Chordata > Actinopteri > Galaxiiformes > Galaxiidae > Galaxias > Galaxias olidus. Next base: position 905,235 of record JAPMUY010003746.1, read on the forward strand.
TATAATTAGATATATAAAAGTGTCAAACTAATCACACAAGAAAAGAAATATGTGTTGCTATGAGTAACAACTGGGTAAAATGCATTCATATTCAGTTGTGATATTATGACATTTTAATGGATTTTCCAGCATGGGATGGGCATCCCATCTATTTCTATAATGCTACATGAGCTTATAAAGCTACTCCACCATGCAAAATGCACGGATGTTACCATTATACGCATTGGGACATCAGGGGGACTAGGTATGCATTTGTTTTTAAAAGAGTCTGCCATGCAAAAAAAATAACATACAATTTCCCTGAAAGAACCTTACCAGCAGTCATCTCCTGCTACAATTTCCTAAACTGTTAATGTCTTTCTTGTTGAGAAACTGTAATTGAACTGTTCCTTGTCCCTATGACCGCATTCCCTTCTCAGGTCTTGAACCGGGGACCGTTGTTGTCACAAATCAATCAGTGGATTCCACCTTTCTGCCTAAGTTGGAGCAGGTGATCCTGGGAAAGACAGTGGTACGCAGCACTGATCTGGATCAGAGCCTGGCTAAGGAGTTGTTACAGTGCAGCAACGATCTGAATCAATTTCAGACAGTCATAGGAAACACCATGTGTACTTTAGATTTCTATGAAGGTAAAAACTTTCATGCGTTTAAAATTTTTTATCATCATTTAAATTAAGTTGTTTAACTTGTAATGTTTCCTGAAACTTTCTTTACATGATGTGGTATGTGTCCAGGCCAAGCCCGTCTAGATGGTGCTTTCTGCTCCTACTCAGAGAAGGATAAGCAAGACTACCTCTCAAAGGCTTATGAAGCAGGGGTCCGTAATATAGAGATGGAGTCTTCTGTTTTTGCAGCCATGTGCAAACTCAGTGGTGTACGGGGTAAGACAAAAATATATATCAGATACAAGATGTTTAGAAGTTGCTAAATTTTGATTGGTCCATAGTTTTTAGTTCACACACCAATATCTTTGTAGTAGCACTATTATTTAAATCAGTAATTGATAATGAAGTTGATGCCAATTATAGTATTAGCAAAGCCACTTCTGATTTGGACAGCGAGATACATTTTATGGTGCAAGATATCAAAATAACTGTGAAGGATGCCAGTACTTTCAAGATGCAATATGATTGTCTTTTCTTTTTCTGTTCCTGAAAGCGGCTGTAGTATGTGTGACATTACTTGATCGGCAGAAAGGAGATCAGCTGAGCAGCTCTCATGAAGTGCTTCAAAGCTACCAGCAACGTCCACAAATACTGGTTGGTCACTTCATTAAAAAACAATTGAAGGACCTTGGCATGTACTAAGGTGATGCTTCTGAACATCACTGTGAGCTGCCACATTCCAAATGCAGGTGCCACAAAGGCACAACAGATTTTTGTTGTTTTACCAATACATTATTTTATTCAAAGATTATTATCTATTACAGGCCTTTTACTGAATGTAAGTCATTGGAATGAATGTAATTTATAAATAAATTAGCCTAATATTTTTTCCCAGTTTATTATATCTTAATATTGCATTATGAGTGCTAAGAAATACACCTATACCTAATTAACCTGTCTGTCTGTTTTAAATCTGACCTTATTGGATGTAATGCAAATAGTTAGAATGGAAATGACAGCCTTTCACTTCACACTACCTCTTTTTTAACCAATTGTAAAGTTATTCTTTAATTTCATTTTATAAGATAAGTTGCTGGTAAGCTTGTCACCAGTGTTGACATTATGAAAACATGCATTCCTTTTTTTATTTCATGGCTGCAACTTCTGCCAAATGCTTCACTGTGATAAGTAAATAAATAGTCTACGATTTAAAAGGTTGTTGTCAATTATATTGCTGTATTATGATGTGTTCTGATTAAGCCTAAAAGGCAAGGGTAGGTGTAGGCTAGCTAACAAAATGTGCTATGTGTCAATTTAAGCCTGCTGGGTGACTAGCTAAAGTAATAGTGCATTTTTATTAATGAATAGGGAGCTATATTGGCATGGAATGTATTTGAAATGTGTCGATCCTGGCTGTATTTGCTATATAACCTATTGCAGAATGCAGTTTAACTGAAAAACATCATCGTGCAATTTTAAATGAACGTTGACATTGGGAGCCTTTTCTGCGCAAGATGCGCTGCGCATCAGTGATGGTAGAGCCAATCTCTGCGCGCATGTACGGTCATAATTCAACCGCTCCCATCCGCTGCTCTTCGTTTCAACCGAGCCAGGTCTCATTCGCTGACTCAGTGCCTTAAAACAGCATTATTGCCCAGCTTACCAGTACTACAACGTCCAATACAAGAACCATGGCCAAAACCGCTATTGGTAAGGATCTTAAGATTATTCACGTTATAGGGAAGAACATAGTATTGCTTACCTTACCATATCCATTTAAATGCCAAGGGTTGACTTGGCTCTCAGATTTAAGTTTACACTGAGAAATGTGTCCTCCAAAATTGGTAAAGCTTTATAATAAGGCTATGGGGCATGCACAATCTCAACATTTTCCGTTTATTTGGTATTGGTTTTATGGATGGGAAAGGCCTAAAGATGCGAATGGTATTGAAAAAACAAATAATCGCTAGCATAGCTAATTGTTAAGGCGTTATTTTGTGTCAGGCTCAAGCATAAACGTTCAGCTCAGTGATGGGTTTTTAGATTCATATTGCAATGCCGTTGTTAGAGTGTTATTTAGACTGCGATGTTCTATCTGCAATCATGCACCTGCCACCTACGGTTGGATAGAGCGGCTGTAACAGCAATGCAGAAGGACCCCACCCAAGACGCCAAGCTGTCCATAGCTTACTATTATCTCAAAGGTTGTAGGCCCATTTAACGTTTATAACGTAATCTTAAGGCATATACCTCTCGTTAGTCCTCACAGAGTTTATAGTAGTATTTGCAATATGGCCATTATTGTATTGTGTGTGCAAGACGCATTGTTTCAGTCAGATAAATTATGGTTCAAATAACCCTTTCCTGTAATATTGTTTATATTGCTACTACAAATATTATTGCTTTGATGCCCCCTAAAAAACAATAAAAACATAAAAAACCTTCCTCTTCCACTTACCAAATGTAGACAACCGGCTGTTTAATAACATAAATAGAAATACGTTCTTTCCTGTTGTCATATATTCTATGGGCAGGCCTTAGGATGATTAGAACATTTAACATTCAGTACAGACAGGCATTTTGTTAAAGTTTTTGCCAGTTGTTGTGTGGCCTACAGTTTGTGTATTTATGATATGGATCTTTGAAAAAGGAAACCCGTTGGGTTGTTGCAGGCAAGTACTTGCTTTTGGTACAGTATTTTGTTGTCGAACAAACATAATCTGTGACTGGCCAGCCCTGCAGCAAGAGTCCAGTTCACACACAAGGTTTTGCAGCAAAGGCTAATCAGTATTGACAAGCTGCAGTCTTCTCTGGACAGATTTTTCTTTCTTCCAGCTTAGTTAAATTAACAATTAATAAATTGTGTTGCTGTTTGGTGGTGAGTTGCTTGTTCCATTATACCTTCTAAATTAACAATGGGCTATGAAGGATTTAATTGGGAAGTTTGTGTATTAAATATTTGAATGATTTATCTAGATTGAAACTTTGTGATTTTTATCAACATCTAATCTTTATATAACCCCCAATTCTGATAAATAGTATTATATGTATTTTTACAGCATACAAAGAGAAGATGAAGGAGCTTTCTGTGCTTTCTCTAATCTGCTCCTGCTTCTACCCAGAGTCACACAACAATCTTCTCTGTGAGTTTGAAGGTAAGAGTATGGGAAACGGTCCGATATGCAATACTTTGAAATCAGGTATTGCACACAACATGTTTATTGACTAGTAGTTGATATAAATTTTTTAAATTATACATTTGTTGTTTGTTTACTTTCTTGTTCTTCAGATATGGAAGTTAAGCCCATAAATAAACGAGCCTCTGGCCAGGCTTTTGAGGTTATCCTGAAACCTCCATCTCCGATATCGGAGGTGGCCCATAACATTACTTCACCCCCTAAGAAGGACATCTCATTAGATAATATTAAGCAAAAATTGGATGCTGCGGAGGATCGGAGGAAGGTGAGTGTCAAACCCCCCATGGCACTAAACCAAGTGTGGTAGTCAGTGTGGTGGCACCAGCGCCATAATGCATTCGGGGATCATGGAAATTCCCTAAACTAAACAACAAATAATTGTCCTATGATTAGTGTCCTGTAACCCACCCCCACCCCACCCCGGTTTGTTTCCAGTCTCAGGAGGCAGAGGTTTTGAGGGTCTTGGCTGAGAAGCGGGAGCATGAAAGGGAAGTGTTGATTAAGGCCATGGAGGAGAACAGCAACTTCAGCAAGATGGCTGAGGAGAAGCTCAGATGAAGATGGATCAGATCAGGGAGAACCGCGAAGCCCAACTGGCAGCCATGCTGGAACGCTTGCAAGAGAAGGTTGGAACTTAATATATTATTATTATTAGTAGTATTATTATTATTATTATTATTATCATCATTATTATTATTATTATTATTATTATTATTATTATTATTATTATTATTATTATTATCATTATTATTATCATTATTATTATTATTATTAATAATAATAATAATAATAATAATAATAATAATAATAATATAATAATTAAAGAGAATATATATTTGGGGTCCCTGATCTGCCTGAGTTAATGTGATGCATTTGATTTCAAATAAATGAAAGTAGAATGTGCTGTTGCTGTTGTACTTATCCTTGGGACTTTGGTCTTTTCAGGAGAGACATGCTGCTGTGGTGCGCCGAAACAAAGAGCTGAGGGAAGAGCTGACCGCGTAAGCCTGACTTAGCCACAAGCTCCATCAGCTGTCTGTGTTCCTTCATCCAGCCCCATGATCCCACGCCCAACCCTAGATACTTCAGTGCAGACATCCTATCTGGGGGACCTGAAGGATGGAGGACCACGCCCTCACACTCACACACACACTACTGGCCATGCACTTATACACACCACCTCTATCAGTATTACCCGTGGGTGCAGAAGGATTGCACTCGTGGGAGTTGTGTGATTTACTTGATTTTTTTTAAATGACAATATGGTAATAGTTTGTTATTGTTTGTTTTTTGTTTCTGTCTGGCTACTGGTTTATTGATCAACCATGCAATTTCAAGTGTTTATTGTTCATAACTATCTTGGAAATTTGAATCAGTTTTCCTGTGAAAGGCTTCTGTGTTGTGAGTTGGTCGTAGACTCATGTTTGCCATGTTTCCTGTAAATGCAAATGGTTGTTGTACATAGAAATATGTGACCAACTGCAACAAAAAATACATGAACACAAACAAAATTAATATATACACTTTGACACTGCTATGAACTCATTTCCAATACACCATTCCCCTGAGCTATCGACTTTATTGAAATCTTGATGAAATGAATAGATTCTTTATTATTTCGAAGAAAGTGTTTGCCAAAATGCGAGCAACTATCTAATCTCGACATTTGTCAACGACTAACAATAAATGCTGTCTTTCAGCCAAATCCATCATGATTCTGTTACTATTACCATTATTACAGTAACTGGAGATGAATGTTATTATGTCTCACTGGTACTATAGGTGAAATCTAGTGGAATGTGTTATTGCTCTCAACCTAATTAATATTGATGGTTTTGCTATGTGTATGTTTGTGTGGGTGCGTATGGATATAGATTTAAAGTGATGCATCTTTTATAGAAATCAGATGCAGGATGCTTCACAATCAGCACACTTTGGTCTTTTTTAATATACCACAATATCTGCTTGCCCTGCATCCTCTGCTGTGTGTGTTTCCCCTCCATTTTTATTCTGTGAACGCTCTGCTGAATAAAGGTTTTGGGTTCTGTGAACATAGCATGCACCATATCATACCTTTCTGTGTTATAAGACAAGGAAACATGTTAACTGCCAAATAAAATAGCCGATTACCTAAGCAGTGTTCAGATTTTTTTTACTACTTGCTGCAAAGGGGAAGTTGGTACAACGGTGGCATCTCATGGTTGTGAAAACGGCACTCAGAGACAAGCAGTGAAATGCCATATTATGATCTGTTATCTTTGACCTGCAGGTGGCAGTACGATATTTCTATGGCCCGTGGGAGAAGGAGCTGAACTATATCTTGAACTTGATATCTTGAAGTCAGGGGCCACATAAGATAACCATAATCTTCTACATAACTTATGTTGAAGATAATATCTTGAACAAGCACCTGGATTATTAGAGAAATAATAATTATGGTTATTCAGTAATGATCAGATTTAATCTCGGTCAAATTGTTAATTAAATCAAATCAAGTTTATTTAAAGAGCACATGTAAACCAAACCGCTGACCAAAGTGCTACATAATACATTCAAATACTGTATGTCAAACATAACAGAAACAGTTGTGGCATATAGCCTACTTGTAGCACCTATTAACACCTTGTTTAAAACCACAAAGTGAAAAATGTGTTGACTATTGCTTTTTAGATTTGTCAACACAGTAACTTTAAGAACAGCTCTCCAAAATTGCACCCACCAACACTTTTTTTTGGGGGGGGGGGGGGGTTACAGTAGTACACTGTAGCCCATTTCTTTTAAGTGACAACCACTGTAAAAAAACAAACATTTCTCACACTTTAAGAAGAAAGAACTACGTTTCCCAGTACTTACTTACTATAAAGTGATTTGGCCATATGGGAATCTCACACCCTTATAAAAATATAAGGGTATATTGGTATATGTGTATGTGGAAGTGTTGAGATACCCTTGGGTTCTGCATGGGATTGATAAGAGTATGCATGTAATTCTACGGACTTGAAGCTGCCCTGTGCCCAGGTCTTGCATGTCCCACTATCGCCATGTCCTGTTCACACTATTGTCTCTATCTCTGGCCAGCCCAGAAGAGTGAGGTCAGGGGGCTATTGTAGAGGATATCCGCTAGCCATTAATGATTTCCTGGGTATTCATGGGGGCAACAATGCTTTGGGGTTTGGTTTCTTACCTAGTACATAGCCAGGAGATTGCATTTCAGTCGATGAATGAGTCATTAAGCTAGTTCATTATCATTAACTAAATGATGTTGGCACAGATATATCTTCCTGTGGGAACAGTCTGTAGGTCCTGTACTATACTGAAGATGCACCTGTATACTTGCTAACCGTAGTGACACAATGAAAAAATGTATAAGCAATACTTCTTGTGCTATACCACTTCTTATGTTCATTCAAAAAAAGATAAACAGACTCAGAATTTTCTTTATAATTTGGCTCTTTTGAATTCAGTTTATTGGTACAAAACAAAATAGAAATAAAGTTGGCATAGTTAGTTCTTCAAATATTTGATTGCATAGTATGCACTGTTAAAAATACCACATATTAATTCCACTAAACAATTAGCAGATCCAGCAGTAAATGAGTACATTTTCACGTGTTATCTCAAACCGATCAACAAACTATGCAGCGACTCGGTAAGCACCCTCGATGCATTGTGGAAAATGTAAATCCAAAGCGTCACAGTGAATCCAAAGGTCCAAAAGATGTGTCACTCCCCAACATGGAGGAGTAATGAATTCATGAGGAGGTATGGAATTAAACATACAATTCAAAATAAAAGATTAATCGTATTGTAGAATTTGTTCATTTAAACAGCAGTGTCAGATGAAGATTATTAACAATCCGCCACCCAACCCAGTTATACCCTTCCTCCTCCTCATTTCTAAAGAAAGATAAACTTTTTTCTACTCCCCATTTTTGACTGTGAGAAAAACACATAAGCCAGGTAGTCCTGCCCTGTCTGTAGTGAAGGGCCCAGCTCAGCTGTTGCCTTCAGTCCCGCTGAGGGCTTCAGAAGGCCCCTATCTCCGTTCCCCACGGCCTGTACGGCTTGGACTGGGTGGGGGAAGGGCTGGCTGCATTCATAGCTGCAGGGGACACCAGGGGGAAAGCACTAAAGGACAGAGGGAATGCAGATAGTGATGAGAGGGAGGAGAGGAGAGGGGGTGAGAGCCTGGATGCGGTCAGAGGCAGCCCAAAGGGCAGAGTGCCATTCGGGGGCACCCTGAAAGGCTCTGTGTTGGGCATTCTACTCAGTCTGCTTTTCAGCCCAGCGTCGGTAGTGGAAGGGGAGGCTGAAGCGGAGGAGGAGGAGGCTGGGCTGCCGGTGCTTCTGGGAGTCCGACCCTGGGGATGTTGTAAGAGAAGGGCTTGTGGTAGGTGGCAGGGTACTGTCCCGTAAGCAGAGCCCCAGGCCAAATGTCCGAGGCCGGTGTTCACTTCTCTCTGGGAACTGTAGTTGTTGAGGTGGGAGACCAGACGTAGGCGGAGTGGGTCCACACTGTCCCGGCTCTCTACAAGGCTCAGATAGCGAGCCGTCTCTGCCAAGCACTCCCTAAAGCCTAGGCTGCGGTAATCCTTGGCGAGAGCATGTGCCTCAAAGTAACCTGTCCGAGGAGGTGTTAAGAAATTAGACAAATATTTTCAGACTTGGCAACCAATCATTTTAGTCCAAATTACAATGTTTTAAATGTATATATATTAAGTTCTGAGTACAGGAATATCATATTATTCTATTAGTTTAGTTACCTTTCCCACCAGCAGCATGCAGCATCTTTAGATGATCCACAGTCATTTGCAATATTTCTGCCTTTTCCAATTTTGCTGAACCCTATGATGACAAAGATCCAAAATAATTGTTCCTAATTTGATGGACGATTTTCCAGACAAAATAAAAAAAAAAAAAAAAAATTGCAGAATGGGCTAAATCAGACAAGCAGACATGACACACGGGTTGAATGCATGCATACCTGTTTCTCAAAAGCACTTGGTACAAGTCTTCTCAGCTCCGTCAGACTGTTGTTGATCCGGTCACGACGCCTCTTCTCGATAACCTGTAGTAAAATTACACTTTTTTTTTTAAAAAGAGAACTTGTTGACAGTGTATTAGATATATTTAACAATTAATGCGCGCCCTAGTGCGAACTACAATTTAGGGACTCACCCCCCTGCGTCTTTTTCTAGCCTGAACTTGAGTGGTCGTTTTGGAAGGGGAAATCGAGTCGTGAAAGTCAATGTTTCTGAAAGAATCATACGGAATTAAAATGTATAATACATATTAATCATTGTTCTGTTCGTGATAGTTTTATTAGATATATTAATTCAAAATAAAACATAATCAAACATGTATTGCAATTAAAGTAAATATGAAAACAAAATTCATATGAACATTGCTATTTAAATAAGCATACCCATTTTCTTCGCCACTGTCTTTTTCTACCTCAATGTTGTCGTCAAGTTCGCTGTCGGATGAGCTGTAGTTTTGATTTCGCTTCATTTTTGCTCCAAAGTTGGCCGTTCAAAAATAGTCCTGCCAAGGTTAGATCCTAGGCACTGAGAGTGGTGGGTGTCCTCGTCAGGTCTGACTATCATGGTATTATTTTCACACCATGAGAAGGCGAAGGCGGGGCTAAGTGGAATAATGTAGGTGGGCTCTGTAAGCAATAAGCCTATTAAAACCATCCTGACATTTTAGAATGGCATGTTTTGTACTGTTTCATCAACATAGTGCTCTGCAGAATGGAGAAGTTGGAAGAGATATTCTTTGTTGCAATGCTTTTTGGCAAGGCACCTGCTAATTCAAAACAGGGAAAGTGTATATTCTTTTATTTTGATAAGACACTTTCCAAAAATAACAGCTCTGTAAAGCTAGCACTATATTACATCTAAAGATGTATAATGATGAATATTGCTCCATGTACAGTCGCAGCCTTGTGGGTAGGAGTCAACAGGTCAAGGGGCTCGCAGACACTGGTGTCCCCTGGCTCTCCTGTGGATTAGTGGACACAGTGGCAAACAGCCCAGGAGAACTCTAATTCAGTGGTGTGTTTTCCCCATGGCCTATTAACAAAGCGTGTCTGCTATGGTCTGCTGACAACGGTGGGGTTCAAAAACAGCATTGGACGATCTGGAGACCCAGACTCTCTCCTAGGAAACTCCAAACAGGTCAACGGACCGGCTGGAAGAAACCTTCCTAGGGCCATTCAGCCATGGTGGATAGTTACAGTGAGCTTGTGTCCCCACTCTGGGGAAAGGAATGAAGAAAAACCTAACAACACCAACTCATCTTGACTGAATAACTGCTTAATACATTCAAAATATGCTGTGTACGTACACTACAGTTATGGCATATGAAAAACAAAGTATAGTTAGAGTGTTCTAACTCTGATTTAATCACTTTGTTCTTAGTGGTCCAACTAAATAAAAGGTGGATACCTTCACTGTTGATGTTCTACTGTGTAACTAATCCAGAGTGGTAGCACGATGAATATGACAATAGGTCGATGGCTCGACAAACGTATCACAGAACGTTTTGCGGTATCATATATTACATGTCACCTTGCAGTCGGTCTGATTTCTTTTGAGTTCCAAAGTGTGATACATCAAGGATCGAGAGGCGATCGCTTTTCGTGCCTTTAACATTGACTTGAGTCATTGGGTTAATCCTTGCACTAGCTGTGTGAACGCGAAATGTCTGCAAAAGCAATCAGGGCTAGTTTGACCCTCATCGAGTCTTCCCTCCCACCACCTTGTACTGTAGCAGCTGTTTCTCTGGTCTGTCTATTAGCTCAGATGGTAACTTGTTGGGCTGGGAGCAGGACAAGTGGGGAGGTTTTGATTAAAGGCAGCAACTGCAGGCCAGCGTACAGCTCTCAGAGTGACAGGGGCTGTCCTTGGTGACAGATACAATGTGCAGGCCTCCGTCCCTCTGCAGACGCAACATGGATAAAGCCCTACACCAACCCTTATTCACACCAAATGGAAGACCACCATGTTATTAAACGCAACGCCACGTGCTGGTCCATGCATCCGCAGACATGTTCTGCATTCACCTTAAACAATGAAAACATACCACCTACACACACCGTCACATTTCCTAACTGTGCTTTATTTGGGTATTATTGCCAACGTGACTAAAGTGTGGACCTCGACCCGTTCGTACCTAATCCAGAGCTGAAAAACATCAGTAGTCATCTATATGCCCTGGACAGTGGACCCAATGTCGGCTCCTTTGACACCGAGTGTTCCAGAAAGCATGACCCTGTGGAAAGCCATGGCAGATGAGTGAACAGCCTGACTCAAGAACAAACCAATTCATTTCCTTCAAATAATTGTGGACTGACAGTCGAAATATACTCTCGAGTACACAAGTTCTATGGCGCCATTAACTTAACTTGCAGTGCATTGCATTTTGGGTAGACGTCATGCGGTCTCGAGGCCTCTCTACTCGTCTCAAATGCGGCCCAGCTGTCATGGCCCGGGCACTTGAGCACGGGCAATGAGCAGGTCTATTAAACATCATTATGTTTCTCCAGGAACCACCAAAGTCCTCCACGTTTCCTCCGCGGTCACAGTGTTTGGACCACACGGCCATCTAAGTTCATCCCAGTGGAGTGGTGGGGATTTGGAAGGCAAAGCAAATCCGTCGCTGGGATGGTATGGGCCTAAACCATGGACTGCCGTGCCTTTCATTTCAAAAACTTTAAAAGAAACGCTTTTCTATGCATTTTCCAAGTGGGGTAAATACAGTGTAGGAATGTCTGCCAGTAGCCAAACTCAGCAGCGGATTTGAAGGGACTCCTCTCACACCATTGCCAGGAAGCTAAGCGGTATAAGCGGGCATTTGTTTGGAACTGGCGTGTGCCCAACTGCCTTCCTCAATCTTCCCTAATGTCTCCCTTGGTGACGGGGTGTAATGTATGTATGCACCCGCACCCGAGCGCGTGTACCTGCATGTATTTATGTTTATGAGGGACTGTGTGTGTGGTAAGTGCGTATGTTGAGAGGCAAGTGGTGTTTTCGGTCTGCACGTGTTTCAGTGTGTGTGTGTGTGTGTGTGAGACAGTGAGAGTGTTTCTGTGTGTGTGTGTTTAAGAGGTGCCGTTTCCCACAGCTCCGATCTAAATCTGGGGGTAACTCAATCTCCGTGTGAGCAGTTCTCGGCGAGTGTTCTCCCACCGGTCGACCTGCTCTCCCTGGCTGGCTGAGTTTGCCTGACGGGGGCCGGCTCAGTCATTTCCACCCCCTCCCAGACCCCCCACCCACCCTACCCCCGGCCCTCACCGGCCATGATTTACTATGTCAACCGTTGGGGCTGCTGGCAGCGGCGCGCTCACTGCCCCGTCGCATCCTGTGTGCACACCATTGCGACATCCTATACCTGTCACTCACCAGCGGCAGGAGCGGGGCCCGGGCTGGCTGTGTGTGCGGCTGGGTGTTGTGAGATGTACCAGCCCGCGTGCAAGAAATTCGCATCTAGACCTACTGCCGAGTCCTTTCCCATGATAATGCCCTTTTCGTTTCGGGGAAATAATAAATGTATTGTGTCCTGCCCTTCTGGAGCCGCGCTCCCACTCCAGACGTCTTCTGTGCCACCCGCGCAGCGCTCCCAAATAGAGCGCCTGGCGAAGGGAAACGTCTCCCAGACTGCCTCCTGCCTCAACAATGTTATCCTGAGGACCACAGCTTCCTCCCCGTCCCTCACTGCTGCGAGTCAGCACCCATGCAGGCGCTATATTTGGGCAGGGAGCAGACCCAACCTGAGTCCTATTCCCACCATGGGACCGTAAAGCACCCTCAGTCCCCACTTTCCTGCCATTGTTGGCATCCATTCAGTTGGTGTTATTTGGATAGGTAAGCCAGAGGATGTGTTCACTTCCTTGTTTCTTTGTTTGGCTGGAGGCTTGTTTTTTTTATTGGAGGACGGCTCTTGGGGTCACATCACTGACACCAGGGTCTCAGGACTGTCAGGCGTGTTTGTGGGACACCAACCATGAAGGAATTACAGGGCTTACACAAGAAAGAAACGGTGAACGGCGACGGGAAAAGACTCAAGGAATTCTGTAAGCGTGGGTATGAAAAGCTTAACCTGAACGCAACTCCCCCTTGATTGTTGAACCATAAAAGAAAACCAGTGTGACCTGTCTGTCAATCCTGAACTCAAAAAGGTATGTATCGGTGGTTTCACACTGGCCCCTTAACAACAGTATTGTTCTAAACATCCTCCAATCTTCGCCCAACCATACCAATTTATGCAATGGCACAATGGGGGGAAGGCAGTCCCAAGACTGGTTCCTAAAAAAGCACAAGAGGCGACAGCTCAAGATGTCCGCACCAGGGAAGTGAGGAGCAAAGAGCAAACAGCTTTGGAGGCCACACATTGTGCGGCCCCGACCCAGATACAGGAAAAACAATGTTTGCATATCAATGGAAGGAGCGAAAACAAAAGCTGGAGTGAAACATAAATCTGGAGGGCCACTGACACTGGCTGGTAGTATGAATGATTGGCTTGTTGGGTCCACATTTCTACTGTGATGTGTGCCTGTGCCGTTTTCTTTTTTCCAATGGAGAAGATAATAGAGTTGTCAGGGTTGTTAGACACCTAGACTAATTGATTTTCTTTGTTAGACGTGTGTGTGTGTGTGTGTGTGTGTGTATGTGCCTATGTGTACACTGTGTGTTAGAGGGGATATATATATTTGACCAAATTATCCCTAGCACACAATCTGACGCAAACAAACATAGATTAGTAAAGAGCCTATTTACGGTGTGTCACAAATTCGTCCTAAAAATGCTTTTACTTTTTGGAACCGGCTCTATTCCCAGTGAACGCTCAGTGCCAGCGGACTCTGGTGAAGTGAAGTCCTGCTTTCCCAAGCTCGGACCTGTGGGAAAATGTGTTGTGGCCAGTAATTGATTCCGCCCTGCCAGCCCCATTACTCTCCACTGCAGTCAAGCTGCCAGTGATCTACAGAAAGCCTGTTAGCACAAGCACAGGCCCCTTTACGGCCTTGTTCGTCCATTCTTCAACCACTATCCGTCACCCTCTCTCCCTCTATCCATGTCTTCTTTTCCTTCTTTCCATCTGCCTGCTTTATTACTTTTCAATGTTTCAATATCAAATTTTCTTGCTTTGTCGATAGTAGCTGCCTCACTCTATTGAATTAAATCACTGTGCAAAGACCCTTGTACCAAGTGTATCCCAAAAACAGACACACATACATCAAGTTAGGTAGATGCCGTTAGTTACGCTACAGACTAAAACACGCTTACTGTTCATTCAAATTCGATATTGACATATGGGGTAAAGATGACTAGAGTTGACAAGCAGGATTAAGGTTGCATAATTCTCTGTGCAATATTTCTCATGACTATTCCCCTTCTCTGCCAATGACTACCGAAAACGATGACCTTTGTAGTCAAAGAGCTGAACATACCAAGGAACCGTCTCCTCTGCATTTGCTTATCGTGAAATGTTGTGCTGTCACCTGCTGAGACGGTCAGCTTGCTTGTCACAGTGTGACACTTGCCACATGTCTAAATAAAGGTAAGCAGGCCCCAGTTACAATTAATCCTCTATTAGGGCTTTGACTCCGTGCCTTCGCATCTGTGTTTCCTCCTCACTAGTCGACAGGGAAGGGGGGCTAAGGGGAAGTCGGAGGGGATTAGCGGGGCTCCAGCCTAAGGTTAGCCCTGGGCCACTTGTCTGCTCTGCCCATGCACGGGAGAACCACTGTATAGTCTGTGTATTTTTATGGTGCCTTAGCGTGTATCTTACAAAACTAACCAGTGGCCCATAGCCGCAAAGACACTGTGTTTACCTATGTGCCACTGCAAGTTAGAATGGACGTAAAGTCTATAAGTCTATAATAAGCCCCCCTCGTCCCATGTGAGGCACACAGGGACATGAGAGGCCTCGAGCTCAGTGATTTATCATGGATTCTCATGACTCCAGCAGGCTTTATATAACCACCAGCTGAGGGGTGCACTTTCCCATGTTGTCAGGGGTCAGCAGGCCAGCCCTCTAAGTACTGTGTCAGTTGTTTTTCACATAAGAATTCCTGCCCACTGTTGGGGATCTGAGGGAGCATAAAAGAGGAGCGGAGGACGGTACACTACCCACCCGCTGTAGCTCAAGGCTAGCTCTCTCCGCCCACCGTCGCAGGCGTCTGAGCCCCACCGAGGAGCAAGGCCCGGCCCCTCCCCGCCACTCCACCTCTCCCAGGACCAGCAGAACAAGCTGTGTCTCTGTGAGAGAGCCGCTGCCCTTCCCCCACCCGGTGTAGGGTGGACCAGGGGCCCGAGGCGCACGGAGCGTGTGGGATAAAGGGATGAGAGAAAAGATCAAAGCGGGAAGCATGAAAAGGCTTCCTAGCGAACAAGCACCTCTCCACCCCACACGCACACACGCGCACACACACACACACACACACACACACACACACACACACACACACACACACACACACACACACACACACACACACACACACACACACACACACACACAGGCTGGATCCCGGCTCCACAGCAGACCACACAGCCGTGCTGGCCTTCTGTTGCCCCCCGTCCAGCACTGAATGGAGGCGGAGAGGAGAGGGCAGATCCCAGGGGCTGTGTGAGCCTCAGAACAGATGGTTGCAAACGGGAGGCCAGTCCGCAAACGGATGCCCTCTGCTGGCGCTTGAGGGGCTTCTACAAACCCAACGGTCGTTCTTAGTTTTCTAGCCTCCCAAACCTCCTGTTTCATTTTTCATTCAAGCTAGTCAGTTTCTATGTCAATATAATGTTAGGCCTAAAGGAGGAATTACTTCATGAGGTTCAAATATCCTTGCAAGGTGTTCAACGCAACTCTCTCAAGTCGGTCAAATCATTCAAAATATACAGTTAGGCCCAAAAATATTTGGACAGTGACACAAGTTTTGTTATTTTAGCTGTTTACGAAAACATATTCAGAATGCAATTATATAATCAATATGGGCTTAAAGTGCAGACTCTCAGCTGTAATTTGAGAGTATTCAGATCCAAATTGGACCAAGGGTTTAGGAATTACAGCTCTTTAATACGTAGCCGCCTCTTTTTCAAGGGACCAAAAGTAATTGGACAATTGACTCAGAAGGCTGCAAAAAAAATAACAACGCTGCATGGGCTCTTCCCTCATTAACCTGTCATCAATTAAGCAGTTAAAAGGTCTGGAGTTGATTCCAGGTGTGGCGTTTGCATTTGGAAGCTGTTGCTGTGAACACACAACATGCGGTCAAAGAGCTCTCAATGGAGGTGAAACAGACCATCCTGAGGCTGAAAAAAAAGAAGAAATCCATCAGAGAGATAGCAGAAATGTTAGGAGTGGCCAAATCAACAGTTTGGTACATTCTGAGAAAAAAGAGTGCACTGGTGAGCTTGGGAACTCAAAAAGGCCTGGACGTCCACGGAAGACAACAGTGGTGGATGATCGCAGAATCCTTTCCATGGTGAAGAAAAACCCCTTCACAACATCCACTCAAGTGAAGAACACTCTCCAGGAAGTAGGTGTATCAGTATCTAAGTCTACCATAAAGAGAAGACTTCATGAGAGTAAATACAAAGGATTCACCACAAGGTGCAAACCATTAATCAGCCTCAAAAATAGAAAGGCCAGAATTGACTTTGCCAAAAAACACCTGAAGAAGCCAACCCAGTTCTGGAACAGCATTCTTTGGACAGATGAGACTAAGATCAACCTGTACCAGAATGATGGGGAGAAGAAAGTTTGGAGGAGAATTGGAACAGCTCATGATCCAAAGCACACCACATCTTCTGTAAAACATGGTGGAGGCAGTGTGATGGCATGGGCATGCATGGCTTCCAATGGCACTGGGTCACTTGTGTTTATTGATGATGTGACAAAAGACAGAAGCAGCCGGATGAATTCTGAAGTGTATAGGGATATACTTTCTGCTCAGATTCAGCCAAATGCAGCAAAGTTGATTGGACGGCGCTTCACAGTACAGATGGACAATGACCCAAAACATACTGCAAAAGCAACCCAGGAGTTTTTTAAAGCAAAGAAGTGGAATATTCTGCAATGGCCGAGTCAATCACCAGATCTCAACCCAATCGAGCATGCATTTCACTTGCTCAAGACAAAACTTAAGGCAGAAAGACCCACAAACAAGCAACAACTGAAGACCGCTGCAGTAAAGGCCTGGCAAAGCATCACAAAGGAGGAAACCCAGCGTTTGGTGATGTCCATGGGTTCCAGACTTCAGGCAGTCATTGCCTGCAAAGGATTCTCAACAAAATATTGAAAAGTAACATTTTACTTGGGGTTATGTTTATTTGTCCAATTACTTTTGAGCCCCTGAAATGAGGAGCGTTTGTATAAAAATAGCTACAATTCCTACATGTTTAATCATATATTTTTGTTCAACCCCTTGAATTAAACCTTAAAGTCTGCACTTCAATTCCGTTGTAGTTGTTTCATTTCAAATCCAATGTGGTGGCATGCAGAGCCCAAATCATGAAGATTGTGTCACTGTCCAAATATTTTTGGGCCAAACTGTATTTAGTTGAATACTAGACATTTGTGGGGCAAAGATAATCCATTCGTGGTTCAAAAGGTAAACTCAGAGGGCCCTTAATGACACCGAAAGTAAAAAGGAGGATGTAGAAATCCAACAGGATTGGAGGAAATCTTTATCTTCAGGTGGACTTCTACATTAAACTAGGGCTTAATGTTTTGGAATATTTGGAGATAACAATAATATTCCAAACAAAAACAGAAATAAGTGTGCCTGCAGATTACCTGAATGGGTGCCACATGTTTGTATTATTTAAAACTAGCTTGATCTTCACTACAGCACCTTAGCTGTCAAATGCTGCAAATCACTACCCTTTGAATATTGACTCTCTGACACATTACCAATAACAAACACACACACACACACACACACACACACACACACACACAATCACTGATCAAACTATCTATTAAGAATGTAAACATCTTTGAACAGTGTAAAGATCTGTGTTTTCAGCAAATAAAGCACTGCCAATTTGAGATTTATGAGGTTTTTCAAAGGTAGCCAAGTTTGCAAGCCTCTGGAGTCTTGCACAGCCACCAACATGAGCCCTGTGACCCTTCCACTGACTGTTGTGCCAACATATAGAGCCGCAGCTTAGACTTGTAACAAGTCAAACTTACAAACTTCACATTGGCCCTGACGATCCTCTCTCAATTATTCATGAGGGCTCAGGTCGGACCCTGGGAAACAAGCTGAGTACGGCCCTGTGTCAATACGCAACACTGGCCTGCACAATGCTCCCTGCCTCCAACTACACTGTTGACAGACACCCGCACAAAGGAGCTGAACGAGGTCCCCCTCCGTTCTCACACACACCGAAGAATGAGTCAGTGTGCTGCCGCTCTGGTCTGTTTGTACAGTATAGCCGCCTTTTGTCCCGGACCACTGTTGCCCCGTCAATGGGAGCCGGAGTGTTAATGAAAACCTGGAAGAAAGGCCTTCTCCATGGCAGCCAGTGAGGGTTCATGTTCATTAGAGGGTCTCTGCGCTTGCTAGACGGCACCTGAACTTAGCCCAACGGGCCCCCCGTGAGAGAGTGGCTAATCCCCCTTATTGGATTGGTAAACCAATTGTACCATACAAGACAACCTGCATTTAGTAAAGTCGAAGTCAAACGTATTTGATTAGCCCATTTCATACACATGGCTTTTAAAAGTGTGCACAACTCCAGATCGAAACAAAGCTTTTTGTGTGTGTGTTCATTAGCTTGCATTATCCACAATATTATTGCCACCATCAATGAATTACTGATGAAGCAAATAATGGTCAAAATAATTGATTTCATAGTTCTCTGTTCTAGGCAAAGTGGAAAGATCTCTAATAAAAATAATGTGTGAAATATTTGGTAACCCCCTGCATTAAGCGTTTGGGCACCCTCCCTTCACTAGATAACAGCACTGAGTCTTTATCATCAAATGTTTATCAGGGTTTCACATGTAATGTATTTTAGCCCAAGTGCAGGAGAACATAAATGCTGGCAGTGACACCAAGACTCCAGAAACAAAACACAAGGCAGATTCATTATAATACTCCTTCAGGAGACTTAAACATTTACGTAATTTAGGAGGGCCCAACACACAAGTAACACAGGTAATGACTGAACAAAACACATAAGGAAATGGGAACTTAAATAGCCTGGCTTAAGGCACAGGTGAAAATCATAATGCCTAATCAGCAGGACCTTGAGTGCTTCTCCGCCTCCCTCTGCTGAATAAAACTCTCACTCCCTGGCCGTAACCATGTTTCTGTGCGGGATTAGGTTCTTTTCAAAATGACCCTCCCTCTTTAGAAGCCCAACTCTCCAAGCTGCATTGTTTCCTTGTGTGCAAAAAGCATGTTTTTTTTGGTCTCATCTGATATTAGAAGCCAGTTCCACTCAACTTAAGTAATGTTTAGCAAACTCAAAGTACTTAAACTTGAGCTTTGACTACTGCAAGTGGTCTCTTCTGGTAAACCGTCTAAAAGGCTTGTTCACATGGAAACGACATGTAGGCCAACAGTATTTAGAGAGAAAGTTAACTTCCAATAATTGTATTCCTGTCAAACCACCATACATTAGTGTGTGAGGGCAAAATTAATACACGAATCACATTCCACGCAGGTGTATCACATTTCAATTTGTGTTAAACTACTTAATTTTTGGTCCGTTTTCACACACATTTTATTGTACATTGGTCAACAACCATATTTGATTTTGTCAGTGCATTGTCTAATCTTCCCAAATTGATCGTTAATCAAAAGGTTTTGGATTCCTCTCATATTTTGATTGTAAAATGGAGCTGATAAATATATGGCGCCATCTTGTGGTTACTTGTGTTTTGCCATATCTGGACTATCAAGTTATTTTGCAGTAAACAAAGTCTGTTACAAAATCCAACACCAAGCAAAAACGTAGTGGTGGTTGATTACTTGTTACCTCTCCCTAATTTCAGTCTGATCCAGAACTTGAAGGTGTAAATTGATTTGCTACCAACAATTAAAACTCCATGCACGTGACATATGCATGGGCTTGCCTTTAGTGTACAAAAAATCGACCACAATTCCAGGGGGGAGAAATCGTAAGATCTCAAATAATTTATTTAAAAATGTAGGTCACTATGTAATCATAAAAGTCCTGTTTATTTGAGAGGTAGGTCTAATCATTCTAATGCAGTCACTTCGGCGTTACGCTAAATAGTACCCTAAGAAGTAATAGGCGAGCCTAGTGCTATTTATTTAATAATTGAGCTTCAATCTGCATTAGCAACAGTCAATGGAAGCTAGTGTAAAATATGCCGTTTCTTAGCCATTCCTAGACCCTTTAGCCATACAATTACAGACGTGTAGAATCGAAGTCAGAACATCCAGCTCTTTGCAGCAAGTGGAACCACACCACTCCTCCATGCTCTGCCTCTTTTTCCATAGATGCTCTAGCAGCAACACTGATTGGCTTAATTTTGATTAAGCGCGTGCTTGAAATGCTTTAAATCCAAACTTTTCTTTCTGAGGAGTCTCTTGTCTTGTTCCGAAGTTTGTAAGTGTGGTACCTCACTTGGCTTACTAAAGTCTTAAAATGGAGGAATTTGTTGGAACCTGGAAGATGACTGCCAGTGAAAACTTTGATGAATATATGAAGGCTATAGGTGAAGTATTTACACAAATCTGTCACGCTACAGTCAAGTCAGCTTCTGCGTTCACTGGCTAGTGTTACATAGCCTAGCTAACATATAACATTGCATTTGATTAGAGTTCATGCACGGGATGTTTTCGAAGATAAAATTTCACCATACAGCCTATTGTATTTTTTGCAGGAGTGAGTTTTGCTACTCGGCAGATGGGTAATATGGCAAAACCAAATCTGCTGTTCAGCGTGGAGGACGGAGTTATATCAATGAAGTCTCAGAGCACCTTTAAAACAACAGAGACCAAGTTCAAACTGGACGAACAATTCGACGAGACAACTGCGGACGACAGGAAAACAAAGGTGGGTAACGAGTTAAGAATTAGGCAGCGTCTTATTTAAGTGTTGATGTGCATCTTACAGCGATCGTCATTTTCAGACAACCTTTACTATGGAAAATGGAAAACTTGTGCAGAAGCAGCTATGGGACGGCAAGAGCACGACACTTGAGCGCGAGATAAAGGATGGAAAAATGGTTGCGGTAAGTTTTCCAAATGTCTTAACTTCTGTTCAACTTTTGAGTACTGTCCTACTTTCCCCCCACAATTGTATCGCTGCTCAAACGGACTAAATGCCCTGCGGTTTACTTTTGATATCCTGGATAATGACACGTTTTTTCTTTTTATAGACTTGCACCATGGATGATGTTGTGTCCGTGAGAACCTATGAAAGAGATGCATGATCAAATCTGGCGGAAGGCCCTGTCTTTGAACTGTGCAATGGTTTGAATTAAAAAAAGTCTACTTCAACTTTTTCATTGTGAATTCGTTTTCAAACTTGTCAGTGAATTAAGTACTTAAGCAAATTTAAAATATGAAGCCTATATGGCCTGTTTGCCAGAAAAGCAATGGTTGTCAAGTAATTAGAATAAAACTCATGCCTAGAAGACCCCTCACTACTGATCACCCATCAACTTTAAGAACATGTGATCTCTAAAGCTGCAGCAGACTCCTTCATAGACCTCTCACCTCTGATTAAAAGCTGTGGCCTTAATACCGCAGGATTAGTATTGCTATTCAAGTTATTTGGCATTTTACAACGTGCCATTTGTTCACTGCTGAAAGACCGTGTCGCATACAACTTTCTTTTGGTACTTCAGCTGCACTTGCAAAATACACTTGCATGCTGGCAGCTGCATTACTGCATATATGGTATGTATTGGGACAAATGTTCTGGCTTTCCAAATGGTATGGGTATTGAGACTCAGCAATTGTATCAGTTGATCATCCATGTATATAGTCTAACCGGTAATTGGGTCAACTGTTGGCTCATGGCCAGTAGCATAGTCATTGCATGAAGGAATAGCAGTATTTAACACTTTTTTTTCACCAAAGTAGCGTACCAAATATTGAAATAGCTGTGCCAATTTGATGTCATGTTATTGGAAACGCCACTTTCAATGACTTTACAGAAGCAAAATGCTGACTTTATTGAAACAACTCTGTTCACCCCAATGATCCCTTGCCTGTGATGCAGAGACTTCAAGCCAACTCAAGTGCACATAATTTGCTTTAATTAGGAATTTGAGGCCCAAATTCTCAGAGATTTACAAGTTTTACTGAATGACTATCACCATGGGTGGTTGCCCTGCACCATTGAATTCTGACAGAAGTTTGCTTAATCCCCAAAGAGTGCCCACACAGAATTCCATTACTTGGTTTTGGTTGACCCTACTTAACGGAAACTTAATATCTGGATAAAGAAATATGGAAGATTAATTGATCAGCATTTTTGGTTCGAACTGGGCTAAATCTTGAGCTCGAATGAAGACATTTTAAGTAGCTATACAGTCACATTTCTCTTGAGTAGCTTTGAAGTAATGGGGTTATGGGAAGTTAAATAAGTAACACTGCGGTGCATTTGTTCTCCAATCCATTTTGTTGAAATATGTTAATGTGAGCGTGTGACTGAGTAAACAAACACTCAATTCAAAGCTTAAACTCGGAACAAAAAATAAAATTTAAGTAAAAAAGAAAAGTGCATTGTTGGTGCACTTGCAGTTTAGAGGAAATATTTGTAATATGTATAACATAAAGATATCTTAGATTTGTCATGCTGAATGGGAAATAGTAAAATCCCTGGATGGTGTAAAAAAACAACTCCTTTATGATCATTGACACATAATGTGTGTATGGCTTTGCAGTTTATGATCGAAGATAATGACGTGTGCTTGTGACGTATTCTTCAAACATGGCTGATCCAGGAAAAACAAACAAGCCAATCGTCAGGGAAAATATCCCTCTCCTCGATAAAACTCACCCAAATACCAGGGAGATAATGCCAGCATCAAGAATTCAAGATTTCGAACACAAGAAAGGTGCTGAACGATGTAGCAAACGCGCTACCACAGAGTACTGTGAGCAGTTGCAGGCGTGGATGTGGCAATATTACACTGGATATGCTAACTGGCAAAGCTGGCTAGCAGTGTCTTCTTCTGTGCCTCCGCCGTATTTATCACTAAATAGAGAGACGTTGACACCACCCCATTTCGCTAATTTCGATGCACAGAATTGGTACAACAATCCATTCGGCCTGCCCTTGTCGCCATATCCACCTCCTGTTGCAGCACCTGTTACTGCAAACCATAACGGTGAATCTACTTCGGGTGGAAACGTGCCCGTTACAGTGACACAACAACCCAATGGAAATGCACAGCTACCAGGTTAGAATGTCTTTATTTGCGGCCTCGAAATGACTAATGCTATGCCCCTTTTAAAATAAACTATTTTGTATTAATAGGTCGAGAATATAGCATACCATCTCCACTCCAAAGGTTCCTTGCAGAAATGTTGGATTTCTTCATTTTATTCTTCATCAAGGCTTCCATTATTATTAGTGTTATGCACCTAAATGGAATGAAGTAAGTAAGCTCAACTTGTTGTCTATTAAATCGTGGCAATAAGTAATTAATTAATAAGTTGTAGGTGAATATTCTCTTCAACCATACTCTCCAAGCCATCCTTTATATTTGTGCGAACCTATTCTTTTTATATATATATTTTTCTTCTTCTCCTCTTGAGGGATATATCCAAGTTCGCAATGCATTTTATTGTGGAGGAAATTGACGAGGACACTTCAATGGAGGAATTACAGAAAATGATGCTTGTTGCCCTTGTCTACAGAGTGTTGGTGTGTTTCTATGAGGTAAAATATTATATTATACCATACAGGATGTAGAATATGTTATGTTTGTACAAGTTGCATCAAATGTTTGATTTGATTTATAACTGAAAAAAATGCTATTCTTTCTCTATTGCTTCCTTACAGATTGTTTGTATCTGGGGAGCAGGTGGTGCCACTCCAGGGAAGTTTATTATTGGCCTCAGAGTTGTTACATGTGACTCGTCAGTCCTGGTTCAGCACAATAGAGTCCTTGTTGTGCCAGCAACTAATGTCTCACTGTCTGCGTAAGTAACGTCACTTGTACATGTCTACATTTATTAGAATTTTGAAACATCCTCGTGGTCCACAGGTGTCCCTACAACATTATGCTCTAGCTGTTGTTTCCATCTCTTTTTAGATCAACTGTCCGAGCCTTAAACAAGAACTTTTCCATTGCCTTCTTCTTCCCTGCTTTCATCACCCTGCTGTTCTTCCAGCACAACAGAACTGTGTATGACATGGTGGCAGGCACTATTGTGGTAAAGCGAGCTGGGGCCAGATGACCGGTCTTGTAGTTTGTACTATGTCCAGGCGGGTACTGCGTGCTATCTCATTTAAATATGGACACATCGTCAGTGATCCTCGCTTACTCAAAGCTGAGCACTTGGAGGCATGGTGGCTTGAGATTGGAAGGGAAATCATGGTTTGTTGAAGGGAGGTGAAAATACATGAGTGCTTTACAGCGGATAGCTGTGCTTTCTTAACTCAATGAACATAATTTAGGTTCCTAATCTATCCTTTTACAGTTTAAGTGCCAAATTGTCATAGTTGAGAAACATTGGGTAAAGATTATGACAACAATTTATTTATTTTATTACATTATGAAGAGGTTGACCTAGTCATTATAGATCCTATCCTACAAGTATATCTTGTAGACATTTATAGAATGTCACAATCTGTTTTTTATGTTTTTTGACCTGGTATGAAAATTGTGACTCAATTGTATATGACTTTGGAGGACACGATAACACACTTAAATATACTGTGTTAAATTTGACCAGTATATATGTAAGATATGTTGGAAAATAGTGTATATTACACAACCGTATAATTGCTTAGCATTAATGTTCTGATTATTTACATATTGTTTAAGTGTTATTTCATGACCCACATAAATTATGATGTGCCTGTAATCTATTCAATTGCATGCTATTCTCCTCATCCCAAAATGTATTTGACAATTTAATGAATTTTGTAGGTCTTCAAACATTTACATTGCTCTTTAAAGAAGAGATATTTAAGGAATTAAATATTTAAAAGAAAGAAGTAATTAACTAGCTATTATCACTTAGAGATTTGCTCAACTCCCATTGCATACATCACAGTTTGTAGTGTGCCATGTATTTTAGTGTTCTAAAGTGGAACGGTCTAGGTATTGAATGAGAAATAGTGTTACAGTGCCACCTTTTGATTATTTGGTGACACTGCCATTTGTTTTCTTAAGTCTGAATTGAAGGGCACCTGGCAGCACAATGTATTTATAGTGTCAATAGTATGTGAGGAAAAATGGAACAAATAATGTTTTGGTCCAATCAAGAAATCGCAACCACTTTGAAGGGATGACTTCTTTATCCATCCTAATGGTGTTTTCTAGTCATGACATCCTCTGTATTTTGCATCTCTGAGTAAGGCAAGCAAATTATGCATCAATGATGAGATCATGCACAGTAAAATTCATTACGACACACTGTGATGCCTTAATCCCTGTATTAAATTATTGTCTGCAGAAAATGTCATTGACTCAGCTGCCCATCTTATGTTTGCTCCTGTGTGTGTTGTGAACAAGTAAAGAATGGTTTGGCCTATTGAAAAACCCAGTCTGTGTGTGTTTGTCATTTTTGGAGGGAGTCGTCGGGAGCTCGGGTCGTTGGCACGTGTTCGTGTGGGGCCTGTGTCAGGGCCACTGAGAGGCAGCTTCAGATGACAGCCCCAGATGGTGCTCCCAGATTATAGGCCCTCCACACTGCCAGCCCCCTCCTGTACTGATGCATTTCTACACTGCCACAGTGACTAGATTTTCAAGTTCATTACTGTGAATGTGAAGTGCCACGGGACATAAAAGATCTGTGGGGAAACCAATTACATTTCAATGTGATGTGTGTTTAATAAAAGGGACTGTATTTACATTGTGGCAGGTTTATTTTTTGCAGTAAGTAATTTGGTGAGGACAGACAGTATGCTGTACTTATCTTTTTCAGTTGAGTCTGTGTCAACGGCTTTGAACTGTTGGTAAATGTATCCAAATGTATTGATATACTGTATATAATTTTTTTTGTACGTTGATTAGAATCAGGATGAGTCAATAGTATATCCCTGTTCTGTTTAGCATTTTAATTTAGCACTGGTGTCATTATGGTGACTATTACACCAGTTAGTCTGAGATCCAGACCAAACATTTCCCATTACTCAAATGCTCCATTGTGGCTTGATTGAAATACACCTCTATCCCAATGTATCAGTGCCTATTTATCAGACCTTTATTTACCTTTACCTCCCATTGTGTTTGTAAGTGCGTCCTGGGTAAAAATCAAGTGTTGGTCCAGCATCACACAATGTGTCACAATGTATGTGTCTGTGCACAGAAATTGCCGGGCCAGTGAGTTCCTTCCCTTGGTAGGGATTCAGCCCCAGGCACAGTGGGCAGCTCAATTCTCTGACAGCCTCATGTCTTAGTCTGGCTGAGGTCTTATAGCCCAGGGAGGTGCAACACGACTCAACAGTTTGGGTTGAAGCGGGCCAAGCTATGCAATGAGAAATAATTGCCTTGAATCAGCAATATCTCTATTATCTGTGCATGGTACATGTTAAGATATAGAAGATACTCCTGGTGAGTAAAGATATGTTTGTATGTGTACATTAAAAAAAAACATATTTTGTGATCACAGGTTGTGACTAAAAGGCTATGCAGTGTTGTCCTGGTTGGGTCTCAGCATTTTGCTGCATGTTGGTATTCCTCTCAAGTGGAGTCAGTAATTACAGTTTGGTGGAGGTTCTGCCTCAGTGGAGAGGCTTGTTGATGAAGAGGAGGTCTATTTGGCATGTGAGGTGCACACACACACGCACACACATTGATAATTGATCTGAGTAGAATGGTTAATGTGAGGGATTGAGATGTTGACATGTTCAGCACCAGCTCTAAAAGCGGCCCTGTTTTTATTTATTGGTCAGTTGGTCTCGTTAATAACACGCCGTCAGCCGTTCATTATTTTGATTTATTAGCCTAAAACATTGAAAATAAGCAGATTTTCCAATAAGTGTTGTATAGGGAAGGTCTTACAGTCATGAATTCTCTGTCACCAGTAGGCAGTGGTGTGGAAGCTCTGTCTCGTTTCCAATATATGAACCTTTTTTCCTAATTTGAAATATAGTACTGGTGAAATAAACCTTCTACATAGAGTTTAACGCTCTGAAAAAGACTAATTGCAAGCCGTAAGAGCAAAAAAAAGAAACTCTTGATCATTTTGAAGTGTACTTGCTTGAACCATCTTTTTCAAATGTATTTTAGAAGTCTCCAATCTAGGAGATACAAAGCAGAGTCAAATGCAGATAAATACAAGAGCTGCAGGAGAAACAAAACTGTGTGAGTTTGCATATATACTTCTAATGGTCGACCTGGAGGTACTTGTCTACATTTGACTTGGTCACAGCAGGTTCCCTCATGCTCGGGGAAACTGTACCACCAATTGGAACCAAGCAGGAAGAATAGATTTGCTTAGCAACAGTCCATTCTTTAGTGAGCATATCACCACTACAACACACAGGCAGCTCAAAGAGGGAGACAGAGAGAGAATTTGGTTTCAGCTAAGAAAGCAACTAGTTATTGTCCTCTTCCTCCTGCAGGGAATTGAAACACTCATATTTGACAGCCTGAGTATTAGTGTAGGCAAGGCATACATTGGTGACGTGTGAACACTTTAGTAATGGTTATTTGTGCGGTGATGTTTTTCGAAGACAAACATCTTTAGACAATGTTTATTTTTCCTCACAGTTAACATTCTGCTGTAACAAGGGGAGACAATGGCAGTCTTCGAGTAGCTGCCTTTTTTTGTGTTTTTGTGTTAGACTAAATGCTGCCCTCTGTTGCATGTTCAAGGAATTGAGACTGGAAACAAAAGCAAGCACCCGGAGAGTGTATGAAGGTTCAGTTCAATGAGTTCTCAGGAATATCTTAAGTGTTTTTTTCTCCACACTTCGAGGTATAGGTAAGGACATGTTTAGCACGTAGGTTTCAAGCATTTTTCACAGGGATAGGAAAAACACTATAGTTGATTCATGTACTGAAACGATTCGTGTGGGGCTACCAATACACGTAAACTTGCTTCTCTATACTGCATTTCCTGCTACTTTGAAATCTCTGCTCGGGACAGTTTTCGTGCTTATAGTTCAATACTTTCAGTTCTGGATGCCAGATCTGATGTTAAGAGACAGCACCATGCCCGTAGGCTCCTACTGTGTGCCAACCGTCTGGGAGCTATTTTAAGAGAGAGGGGTCTCTGTCGCGCGTTCGGTGTTGTGTCTATCCGAGACCCTTGCCTTAAGTAAGCCCCCCAGTGCTTGCATCTTTTTATAACTCCCAACCCTTGTTTTTGGCTGACTTTTGGAGAGGATGTGCGTAAGCAGTGACCTGCTATTTTCAGCTGAGACGAGAAAGTCTTGGCTCTGAGACACACGGACATTTTCTTTTATCTCAGAATTTTTAGTTTTTTTTCAATAATTATGCATGAATAGGACGTTGTCCAATTCTTATGTAACAGAATTCAACAGCTTTGTAAGTCAATGGCATACCTCTCCTCTCGTCTGTGAATTAAGTCATCCACAACCATTCTAGCAGAAGAAACACTGGGGTGGATATCCCTGGCACTATCATTCAGGACAATGCAGCTGTGGGCGTAAAAAGAATATTTTTAATTCGATAAAACATTCAGGTTTTTTTCCTGAATGGTATATACAAGTAAAAATGACATAAAGGAAGTAAAATATGTCCTTTTCATGAATCCCAATTGACGAGAACGTCTGTTCTCATGTGCAGGTTTAAATTGCCAGGGTTACCCCATCTGCAGGTCCTGGTTCATTATTTTAATCAGCCCAATCAAACCGCAGGGCTTAAGTCTTCCAATTTCTACAGCAACAACAAATGCATGTGAGCATAGAGCTGTCAATGTAAAGTAGTGCAGTGGTCCACAGCCAGCTGTTCATGGTAGCAGTACCTGGCCGCAGAACCTTTTCTACGTGCCATAAGATACCAGAAAAAAAAGTGTAGCAGTTTTACGTAAACCCTGAACGAGACTTTAGATTAAAGCTTCCTGCCCATGGCCTCATGGTCCTTGCATGAAGTGCCGGGTTCCCTGGCTCTCAATGGGCTCTTTCAGAGCGTCATGCTACACCACCATTGAGTCACACAGCCACACACATCTTTCTTAATGGGGACTGGGGAGACTGTGGAGCAGCCCTGTTGCCATGGCAGCTGGCGCTTTCACATTCTTCCCACACACTCTGCAGCATGCGCACTGGTCCCTCCGAATGCGAGCGCACCACAACAGAGACCAGTGTGCTGCTCTGACTGTGAGGGGACTTGGCAGAGATGTTTACCCAGCGCTCTGAGACACACACACACACACACACACACACAAACACACACACACACACACACACACACACACACACACACACACACACACACCGTGCAGCCTCTTGATCCCCGTGGCTTTGGCCACACCATTTCTGAGATTTGATTAATAATGCAGAGGGTTTCACAGTCGAAGCTCATCATATCTGGCTTACCCCTCTAACTCTCTTGACTTCATGTGTTTTGTTCAGCCCGTGTTTAACTATTTCAGGGCATAGGAAACAGACACATAATCTCAGGCTAAGTTAAGGGATACATTTAGACGGGCTTGTTTTCCTACACATAAAGAAAATAGAGACCGTCCAGTGGAACCTTCGCTGTGTTTGGCTTGCGACATCATGTGTTTTGACCCTGCCTCGTGTATGTGTGTATCTGGATCTGTGTACATGCCTGGACATGTCTGCTCCTTCAGTTTTGTCCCACTTTGTCCTGCTGGGACTCGGGTGTACAGTCAGAGAAACACAGAGGCTTGGCCGATGGTTTGCTGGGCACTAGCTACTTTGTATCAAGAAAATGTTATTTGCAGTCACATTGGACGCCGGTGGTGCGAGACGATTGAAGACACTGAAGGATTCCGGGGGTGCTGCCTGTTCCTCACAGGAAATAAGGTCATAAGGTAAAGAGCAGTATTTAAGGTGTTAACAAAAAGCTACTTTTCTCTACAGCAAAAACGGTGTTCTCAAGGCTGCGCACTAGTGGAAACTTTTAAGTTGTGTTTTATATCATGACTAAGGTCACATGACATAACCGGCAGTCCACTGCCCCCACTGAGAAAAACAGGGCAGAGTATTGTAAGTAACAGAGAATTTAATACATCTTTAGGTCTAGAAATAAATGATCTCTGCCCTGCCACACTGATAATGTGTCAGTGGACCCTGCGTTTGCTTTCTTTGTGTTATGAACAGAAAAGGCTGCAATAGTACCAGCCTACCAGCAAACTGATTGTGCATGCATGTGTAGAAAAGAATGTACAAGTGCGCTCTATTTGAAAACTGTACACACACACACACACACACACACACACACACACACACACACACACACACACACACACACACACACACACACACACACACACACACACACACACACACACACGTTCCACTTAAAACATGACTCATGATTCTTCAGTTTCGGTATTCATAGTAAAGACAGCAACATCTCAGAGAAGCCGTAGAAAATGGGCCTAGGGGCCAAACCATACAGGCCATGGTACTGTGAAGGTTAGCACACTGTATTTGGAGGGCAGGCTGTGACACAAGGTCTCGTTATCCATCGGAATCATGCTGATCATTTGGCATGCTCTTAATTATCTCCGGAGAAGAAGATGAGCAATGTATTCCTCTGTATGACCATTACCACCACACAACTACACCAGGCCCTGCATGGAAAAAATGCGGTAGCTTTCTTTCTGGCTCATTGTGTCTTTTCAGATCCCATGGCTCTCCTTGCGAGAGCAGCTTCCCACAGCCAGCTTTTTGGGTCGCTTTGTTGTTTGAGTTGTGCCATGGAGCTGGCAGCACTTGTTGCTGTGGAATGCGAGGCGATCGGGGCACAGTTGAATGCTAGAAGACACATCATTTCACATCACTACAACTCAAACCCTCTACCCACCCTCAATTACAAGACGCATGCAATGCACAACATGTAAGCAGTCCAGCGTGAGTCACAAATGGCAGCCAGAGGTTGACATGGAGTTGACCTCGTTCCAACAACTCTGCAATGCATCAGTTTGTGTTCTTCAAGAAGATAATTGGACTTCCTTGTACTTTTTTTCCATTGGAGATTTAGCTTTTGAACTCAAAGTTCTATATGCCTTATCGGTTTCCTGGGGGAATAAAACAGTCAAAGAAGAGGTGGTTCTTCTCCTGTTTGAAGGGCTGTCCCTTTGGCCCTTAGAGTCCATCCAGGGCTCCTGCGGGCTCCTATAATGCTTCAGGCTGATCTTTCCATACGCTTGTGTGGTGGGCTGTCTGGACCGGCACGTTGCCATAGCAGCGCCACGCAGGAGACACGAGTCACAGGGACAAGGTGGAGCTGCCGCCCCTGTGGCAGGTGACGCACATACACCTAATGGCTTTATCATGTCCCAGAGCTAGGGAAACACAGGGACTCTGTGTGTATGTGTGTGTGTGTGTGTGTGTGTGTGTGTGTGTATTCAGTGCATGTGTGGATGTGTATCCTCCTGCGCGGTACGTGTGGCATATGTGCTCCCTGGGTCTTAGGGGAGGGGCGAATGCTACGCGACTGCACCTCTGTGCCTGAAAGTCAGGGATCTTCATGAGGATGAAGGAGCTCTGCCTTTTACTTATGTTCTTTACAAGCACACCGTGTCCTGGAGCCCCTGTGTGTCTTTGGCCCCGTGCCTCTGCTTGTTTCCTTCCCACAGACACTCCCTGTGCTTCCCCCGGGCTTGGTGCCTCGGTGCGGGGGGGGGGGGTACGACGACATAAAAACAACCAGGCTGCCCTGAGGAGGGTACTGACTGCTTTATGGGTGAGCTGGCTGGGTGGCTGGAGGGCTGCTGGACGGGGATAAGGAGGCCCGCGGGGTGACGAGGGCCCCCGCTGGCAGTGGTGCCGGGAGGGCGGGGGTGTTTTATCAGGCTCTGCCCTGCCCCGGGGTGATAGATCCCTGGGGGGGAAGGGCAGGGGGAGGGAGGCGACCTCATTGCTGAGCGGCAGAGGGACTGGCCGTGTGATCGCGGGTCAGCCGAGTTCAGACGGCGGATTAGAGGGAGCCGGCGGATTTGTGTCTCTCTCTGCGTGCGCGCGGCCGGGAAAGCGGACGGAAATAGAGCGGCGCTTTTCCGGAGCGTTCCCGTCCTGTCGTCCGATCCGCTCCCGCTTGATTCGGCGGCTGGAGCGTCCGTGGGGTGCCGGTGGGGTGGCTCTGCTGTGCGGGCGCTGTGGCTGCCTCCGTGTTTGTCCGTGTCGGTGCCTGTGTGAGCTCACCGCTATTCACGTCCATAGTTGTCTGGCTGTGTTGTCCGCTGTCTGCCTCCTGTGTAAATCCTGACCGAATCTCCGCCTCTCTCTTCCACCCTCCCTCTGTTCCTCCCCCTCCCCCTCCCTCTTCTCTGTCTCTCTCTCTCGCTCTATCTTTCTTTCTCTCTCTCTAACGCTCTCTCTCTCTCTCTCTCTCTCTGTGTGTGTGAGTGAGCGTAGTCCGGGCGCACCGCCAAGTAGAGTGCTTTTTTTTTTGAATGAATACCTGATGCGGCTGATGAGGCTGGCTGGGGGAGGAGCCATGTCAGTGGAGTACTGAGAGAGGCAGAGGGGAGGGGGGAAGAGAGAGCCAGAGAGAGCAGGGAGGGAGGGCTACAGAGTAGCTGAGAGAGGGAGAGAGAGAGAGAGAGAGGTAGAGAGAGAGAGAGAGAGAGGTAGAGCTGGCAGTCTGGTGGCCTTGCATAACACACGTTGGAGCAGCCTAGCACGTAGGACTTCATGTGAGCCTCGGCGGAGAGAAAGAGGACTTCCTTTACGACCGGCCGGGGGTTAAGGGACGTGACTCAGACCGAGGCAGTGGAGACGGAGCCACGGAGCCACGGAGGGACAAAAGGAACAGACCCTGCAAACCCCAGCCAGCACAAAGGAGGGATCCAGGAAGCGGACTGACTGGAGCACACAGCTACTCTGCGAGCCAGACGGCAGGCAGGCAGCCTTGGACATGCTCCGCAAGCAGTGGCAGTGAAGATAGTGGTGGGTGAGCTATTCTTATCCCCCCCCCCCCCCCCGGCAGAGGAGGGAGGGAGGGGGGGCGGGTGTTGGTGCTTGTTGTGTTTGTCCTGCTTAACTTGTGGCATACAGTAGTATTTTTTTCCACTCATGCGCTCATCGTTACCCCCCCCCCCCCCCCCCCCCCCGTTCCCCTCCCTGTCCCCCCCCCGTCCCCCCGTCATTGGAATGCCTCTAGAGGAGACCGTGCACAACATCTGCCGTCCTCTCCAACCACCGGGGCGAGGTTACAGACCGGGGGCGGCCGGAGCACGCTGCTCCTGTCCTCTGGCTTGCTCCTGCGTATTTCTCTGGATGTTGTGAGCTATGCGGAGGGAGCGGAGCGGAGCCACGGCGCAGGAGTCATTGTGGAGGCAAACAGCGCTCGGCTCTGGCCGCTCTCCAGTGTCTGCCTCTCAGTCTGCCTGCCCGAGACACGGACCGCCCCTTAAAGAGACAGGCCTGCCTGTTGTTGGAGAGGGAGACGGGGGGTGGGGGGGGGGGTGGCTCAATAGGGGCTCTGGAGGAGCACAAACACACACTAGTCCGATCCATCGAGGGGATAAGAGGGAAGGTCGATCAGAGAACGAGATTAAGGCCCTGGTCTGTTTGGTGTCAGCTGTGATTGATCAATTTGCTGTTGTGGTCTTCAAGTGTCCTCCTTACCTGTCCTGTTATACCGGGGCCTCTCTGATGGTCGACTAGTCGCGCCGGAGTGTTTCCATACCGCGATTTACGGATAACGAGCCCTCTGACGTAACGGAGTGGTCGGCACCGTGCGACTTGGAATATGTGTGTTTGTCAGCAACAAAGCCACCCGCCGCGTTGAGCCTCTGAAGCGTCGTGCGCTGTGTCCTGTCTCGCGGTGTTCCCGGGCCTCATCAGGTGTAGAATCCTTAGCATAACTCACCGTTTCCTGCTGCCCCTCCCACCCTGCACACCACACCCCCCCCTGCTGCCCTGTTGCAGCAGCTGTTGTGGGGTCCGCAGCAGCAGCAGCAGCAGATCAATGGGAACAGGAAGGAGCTTAGAGGGCTTTGTGCTGACTGGTGGAGGTAGAACCCTCCAGGTCTCTCTGCAGGGGGCCCCCCCTCACCTGGCCTCAGCATGGGGCTAGCATGAAACCACACGCCCGCACGCACACACACACACACACACACACACACACACGATCACAGGTGGAGCGCCGGCATGCGCTCGCACACCGACGCGTAAAAGTGGACACGCGCGCGCACACACCAGCACCGACTTTGACTTGCGGTGCTTGTGGGTGGTAGCATGAAAGAGTGGTGAGGTCCTTTCCGTCAGGGTGTCAGAGCGGAGAGGCAGTGAGAACACTAAGCATGCTGGGTGATCCGTCCACGGAGAGCAGCCCGTCTCTGCTCGGCAGCCAGTCACCAGTCTGGACAGGGGCTCTGAAACCTCCTCCTCCTCCTCCTGCTGCGTCTGTGTCTCCGAGGACTCGTGGGACTCCACGCACGCCTTTGTTCTCCGTGGCACAGCATCCTAAAGGGCGTGTGCGTGTTTGTTGCTTTCGGTGTTCTAATAATAGCCGTCGCTGTGGAACAGTGGAGAGGTTCCGGGCGACTGATCTCGTTCCGTGTTTGCGGACACTCTCTGTCTCTCTCTCTCTGTCGGGACCATATAAGGGGCTTCCCCCGGTGGCATGTGAGGCGGGAGATACCTACATGGATGTGTGGATACCTTCCACAGCTGAGGCCCGGAGCAGCTTTAGCCCAGTTGCTTAGGCAGCGCTGCCTACTCCCAGGGGTTATCACGGCACCGTGAAGTGGGACACGGTGTTGCTTTACTGGGAACGCACTGGGAACGCACTGCGTTCATGAGCCGTCGGCCGTGATGGAGGCGATGTCGCGGCTTTCCCAATGATCTCACGGCGTATCCCACGGCGCTGCCGCGCAGGGGTTGTCACGGTGTTGCCGCGCAGGGGTTGTCAAGGTGTCGCCGCGGAGGGGGTTGCCATGGCACCGCCACGGCGATGCTGTGCTCGGGATGTAGCCGTAGCCGTGCGGTTGTGTTGCTGGCCGGGATCTCTTGGTGGGGGGGGGGGGGGGCTACAGCGCTCTGATGCTGCAGGCTCTGCTCAATGTGGGTCAGGGGAAGCAACACTCTCTCTTTTTACTCCCCATCCTCTCTCTCACTCTCTCCCCCCTCCCTCCCTTTGTAGCTTACTCTTAATCTCTCTTTTTTCATGCTCTTCCACTATCACCGACTCCCCTTCCCTCCCTCTGTGTGTTTTTTTCCCCTCTGCCATCTTCTGTTCCGTCTCTGTATCAGACCCCCCTCCCCTCCCTGCCCCTCCCCTCTCCTGCTCATCTTCTTTGTTACCTGGGGTTAAGCTGGCAGACGGGGCTGCTGGGATGTAAAACGCGCGTCGGCTTTCTCCGCTCCCGTGCCTGTCGGTCGGTGTGACCTTGTCAGAGTCACGGTGGTTCTGCGGGAGAAGCAGGGCGCCGTGGCGACAGGGGAGCATCAAGGTCTTCTCCTCGGCGTTCACCTCCACAGCCACGGCTTCAGCATGGTCTCTCAGAGAGCAACACACTCCTCCTGGGTGCCGTAGGAGGGTGTGAGCGGAGCGTGGGGGTGGGGGGGGAGGGAACGGACGGGCATGTGTTCCCAGCGCTCCGTGTCTGCGGTGCCCCTGGCTAATGAACAACAGGGAGCGCTGTGCGCTGAACCACAGATAAGCCCCTCAGGAGGGGAACGGTCCGGCAGAGAGAGAGAGAGAGAGGAAAAGAGACACAAGAAGCTCTGGGAGGGAGAAGCCCGCCACAGACCTTGTCATGATGTTAATCATTGATGTGTGTGTGTGTGTGCGCGTGTGTTTGTGTATGTATGTGGGGGACGTTTGCGAGCGTGTGTTGTGCCGAATGTCTGTGTTTGTCTGCGCTCGCCCGCGTGTGCATGGCATATGGTACTTGCATGTGCGTGCAAGTCAAACACTGACACAGTGGGCACAGGGCAACAGTACACAGTAGTACAACTTTCCTCTCCGTCAATTCCGTCAGCAGTTCCAGTGACCCCCTCTTGTTTTACTGTGTTCGTTCTGCCTGCTCTTCTGGCCACTTTAGTCTGGCATTTCTGCCCATGGGATGGACTGTTTTCCCACTTGGGTTTTCCCTTGAACGTTGGAATACTCACTTGAAAGAGGGACACAGAAATTGACCTGGTGATATTCTGCTGTACTCTGCTGTGTTCTGCTCTGCTCTGCTCTGCTTTGTTCAGTTCCGTTCTGCTGTGTTCTGTGTAGTTCTGTTCTGCTCTGATCGATTCTGCTCCGTTCCACTGTGTTCTAGTCTTCGGTGTGCTGCTATGCTCCGCTCTGCGCTGCGCTGTTCTGGAGCTGGAGCTGGGAGACTGATAACAGCCTGGAGCAATTGTCGCATCACACAGCTGAGCATGAGAACACTACATCAACAACATCTCTCTCTCTGCCTCTTTCCTTTCACCCTACAAGATACCTGCATACGCAGTCACAAACACACGCGCGTTCGTGAGCCAGCGGTGCACAAAAACAAGCACACACACACACACACTGACAGGATGTTCACAGCAGCAGTTCCCACACACGTTCCCAGAAACCATTTAACCCAAAAGGCCAAACCACGTAATGGAAAGAAATTCTGACACACAAATCAGGCAGCATACATTTTCTAGTGCATTGTGCACATGTGATCGTGTAGGCAAAAGGCTTCTCGATGCACTGCTCGATGATGTTGACGCTGGAAGGTAGAAGGTAAACTCACGTTATTCCTGGTGAGACAGGCAGCATGTTGTCATGCCAGTGTGGTTTGCTGCATTGACGCGATGGGGCACCACCCGGTGGTGGAAGGCAGAACTGCATGATCATTTAGCGAACAGGGGGAATTGCAATGACAGTTCATGGTCAGGTCACCACACACAGACAGAGACAGGCAGACTGCTCGCACACTTCAACTCACACTCACTTATTTCACTACTAACTGAACACGGTTTCCCCTTTGCTCAGCCACGGGTTGGGATGTTCCGTGATGGCTGTAACATCTCCGTGCTGTGCTGTGTGTCTCTCCCGTAGGTTTCTGACGACCTGAAGTAGGCGGTTGGTTGGTCAGTCAGACATGATTCCCCATGAACTCCATGGCGCTCTCCCAGCAGGCCGCTGTGACTCCACCGCCTCTGGCCTGAGACCCTCCGCCGTCCTCCAGTGAACCCAGAGAGAGAAGGGCTGCCCCCCGACCCAGCGCCCCGCAGCAAACACACGGGCTGGGCCCTGGAACCCCCCCCCCCCCCCCACGCCCTGACAAAGAAAACAGACCCAGGCAGGAACGCGAGAACCACCCCCCACCCCCACCCCCACACCCCTCCCTCAAACCGCCCCACCATGAAATCCAACCATGAGAGGAGCAACGGGTGCCTGCCTCCCAAGAAGCGTGAGATCCTGGCACTGGAGCAGAGGCCCGTGGTGGTGGCAGCGGCACCCACAGCCACTGCACCGACGGCGGGCGCGCCGCTCAACGACAGCCCCCACACGGAGAACCTGGCCTGGCTGGCCAGCGTGGCCAGCGAGCGCTGCAGGTCCACGGAGACGGTGAGCCCCAGGTGTCCAGCGGCCCTCACCACCACCTCCTCCTCCTCCTCCTCCTCCTCCTCCTCCTCCTCGGCCACGGCCTCCCCGCTGTCCGCGCTCCCCCTCACCTCCCTCCACACCGTCTACCCCACGGCCCTCACGCAGCAGGGTGGCACCATCCAGTACGCCCAGCTGGCCCCCAACGTCCAGTTCATCAGCTCGGGCCCCTACGCCGGCTACATCTCCTCCCAGATCCTGCCCTCCTCCACCCACAGCGGCGGCGGCGGCACGGCGGGCCAGCGGCACCACCTGGAGGGCTACACCACCGCCTTGGTCTCCCCCGGCGCCAAGGCTGGGGAGCAGCAGCAGCAGCAGCAGCAGCAGCAGTTCCACATAGGCCTGTCCCCAGACCTGGCCGTGTCCCTGCCCTCCTCCACCCAGGTCACGGGTCAGTACATCCAGCTGGACAGCAGCAGCCCGCTGACCGTCAGCGCCCCCCACGCCCACCTGCCCCTGCAGCTGCACCCTGCCGGGGCCTTCCCCCACACCCTCACCCTGGCCCCCTCCCAGCTGGTGGTGCAGTACGCCGAGCCCCCGGCCGGGAAGAGGGCCGAGGGCCACGCCAAGGGCCAGCTGAACGGGGAGCCGGAGCTGGGGAAGCCGGCGGGGAGGCCCCAGGGCCAGCAGCAGGTCCAGGGCTACGAGACGCGCCACATCCTGCTGCCGGCCGACTACGGCCAGCACCCCCAGGGGCTGCACGCCTCCCTGCTGCTGGTGGCCCAGCCCAACAGCACGGCCGAGGCCCAGCACAGCCCCGGCAAGCTGTCCCTGCTCCACACCGACAAGGGGGGCATCTGCCTGGGGAAGCCCGTCTCCCGCGCCTCCTCCTTCACCTCCCTGTGCTCCCTGCCGTCCTCGGAGGCCCTCAAGTCCTCGCCTCACCCGGTCCTCCAGGCCTCCCACTCCTCCTCCTCCTCCGAGGAGGTGCCCGCCGGCCTCTACGCCTCCTCCCAGTCGCCCATCATCGGCTACATCGCCAGCGGCGGGCAGCAGCACGCGCTGAGCTACCACGCCGCCCTGCCCCAGCACCTGGTCATGTCCGGGGGCCAGTCCCTGCTCATCCCGGTCAGCGGAGCCAGCAGGGGCCCCGACCTGGAGGCCGGCCCCTCCATCACCGCCCTGACCACCGCCACCAGCAGCCCCCGCATATCCACCGCCATGCCCCACACCTACCTGGCCACGGCCCTGTCTAAGTGTGAGGTGCTGGGCCACGACGGCCCCCACCACGCCCCCGCCCAGGCCCAGCCTCCCGCTCTGCCTCTCCTGCCCGCCAACCCGGCGCCGGCTGTGATGGCTCCCCCCTCCCCTGCCCCGGCCCCGGCCCCCCCGGCCTCCACACAGGCCTGCCCGTCCCCTCCCTCCTCCTCCTCGGCCTCCACCGCGGCCCTGCCTCCCTTCTTCATGCGCGGCTCCATCATCCAGCTGGCGGACGGGGAGCTGAAGCGGGTGGAGGACCTGAAGACGGAGGACTTCATCCAGAGCGCCGAGATCAGCAGCGAGCTGAAGATCGACTCCAGCACGGTGGAGCGCATCGACTGCGGGCAGAGCCCCAACGCGGTGCTCATTCAGTTTGCTGTGGGAGAGCTCAAAGCACAGGTACGCGCTCGCACAGGCTGGGAAAGGAGGCGGCACTTTGGTTTCAGGGCGATTGTGAGGAAAGTCGTTTCGTCCAGACATCTCGTGTGGTGTTTACGTTGTGCATTCATAATGTCATGCTCTGGAATTGCCTGGTGCATAGAGTCTCAAACTGTAGATAATGAGTTGTATGGAACTAACAAAGGTGTAGGGAGACATTGAAGAGGAAAATCAGGATAGCGCGTCTGAAGAGCTCCCAGATCAGTTTTTATACGGCATGACATGGCCATTTTGAATGAGAAACCTGTGCAGCTGACGAGTGTGTGTGTTCCCCCCTCTGCAGGTGTGTGTGGAGGTCCTGCTGGAGTACCCTTTCTTTGTGTTTGGCCAGGGCTGGTCCTCCTGCTGCCCCGACAGGACCACCCAGCTGTTTGAGCTGTCCTGTGCCAAGCTGTGCGTGGGGGACGTGTGTGTGTCGCTCACCCTGCGGGGTCTGAGGAACGGCGCGGTCCGGGGGGGCGGCGGTCAGCCCGTGGACACCAGGGCGAGGAACAGCCAGCACCCCGAAGACGCCCCCTGCCCGGAGGCCACGGCTGCTAGGAACAGCACCGGCGCCCACGCTGCAGGCAGCACCAGTGGCCTCCTGATGAAGGCGGCCAGGGCCCAGGGCCCGGAGAGGGAGCAGGCAGCTGGGCCCGGGCTGACCGCGGCACCGGGGGTCTGCTGCGGGGCCGGACACAGGGGCAGCTCCAACGCGCCGGCCGTCCCAGCCGCCGGGGACTCGAAACAGGGGGAGCAGAGGACCCAGGCCGGGGAAGGGGACAGGCCGGCGGGCCGGAAGAGGCGCTGGTCGGCCCCGGAGAGGGACCAGACAGAGAAGGCCGACGAGGAACCTCCCGCCGCCCTGCCCAAGCCCTCCTTTATTCCTCAGGAGGTCAAGATCAGCATCGAGGGTCGCTCTAACGTTGGCAGTTAAGAGACGCCAGAGGGCGGGCCAAAGAAGAAAAGAACAGAAGTGGTTTGTGTCCTTGTTTCTCCTTTCTGTTTCCTCGCGAGCCAGACTACTGTAACATAGGCGGAGTTTACAGCCTTACATGTACTTCCCGTGTTCACAGGTTTTGTTCCACCCGGGCCTGCGACATATCGTGCAGTGCCCGTGGATCACCTGCGTGTTGCGTGGTATCACACCTCAAACGAGTGCAATCAATGCTTCGCGCAGATACGAATGTGATGCAAATGTTGAGTGCGTGAATCATCCCTTCAGAGCACGTCCCCCCCCCCCCCCCCCGCGTGACACTCATTAGAAGCCCGTTCTCCCGTGTTGTGGGAGGGCCCCCCGCTCGATGTAGGCCTGTCATCTCCATGTGATCCGCGTTAAGGAGACGGCGTGACAGGAAGGCCAAGGCCACGGTCTTTTCCCTTAGTCTCGATGTTTGGTTTGTTGCAGTCTGACCGTAATGGCGGTGACACTCTCCGTGAACAGGTTGCACCGTGGAGACACTGCTTCTCGTCGCGTCCACGAACACCCTGGCTGGGCCGTGCACCGGAGGGGCTGCGCCGTGCGTCTCCGTGCTATGGCTTATTTTGGTACCTTCCCATTCTCACGAGCATGGCAGGTGTCGGGGTCGTTGTGTCGCTTCAGGACTCAACGGCGCTCCTCAACTACTCGTGCGCGCGTGTAGCTGTGCTGTTGCAGTACTCAAGAAGGGAGCACAGGTGTTTGTATGCGTATGTGTGTGTCTGTGTGTGTGCGTGTGTGTGTGTGTGTGTGTGTGTGTGTGTGTGTGTGTGTGTGTGTGTGTGTGTGTGTTTAGCCAGAGGCTTGAAGCCAAGTCTCCAGAAAAGAGTGGTCAGCAGATGGCTGTCCTGAAAAGGCCTGAATGTAATTAGCCATGAAATATATCCTCAATAGTGAACTGACAAAGTCATGTAAGTGTTAGTGGTTACGGTGATGAGAAATATTTACTGCAAATATGAAACATTTGCATTTTTCTAACTGTGGAACCCTGCTAAAGTATACTGATGATAGTTTATTGATTTGATATGGCACTTAACCAGATTTAACGAACAAAAACATTCCCAGGAGGAACGTTTAAGTGATATTTATGATTCAATGGCTTGTCCGTTCCCGCAGAATTATATATCACAAAGTACACATGAAAATCCCACTTTGTCCATTACATAGCTTATCTACGTTTGGCCCCACTAGTGTGTGTGCAATATCCATGATCTAAAATGGAAGACTCAAGTTATCAATGGAGTCCCTTCATCTTGCAATATTTTGTGAAAAACAATACTTATATTTTGATACTTTAAGTTAAGGCACATACGATTATGGATGGAACGCTTACGCCGGGACGTTTGACTTTTAAATTGAATTTGCTTCATGTTGTAGATGGTACCAGTATGTCTGCAAAACAAAATAGAAACATAGAAACAAAGAAATGAAATGGCCAGGCTTTGGCACCGATTTCAGTCACATAGCTATGTGAATTCTGCTCATGGGTAAGTCCTGGGCTCCCTTCCTCTTTTGAAGGGAAGTCTTGTCCAGACCAGCACATAAAGACTGGAAGGCTTTCAGTGTTTATAGCATACCTAGTCTTTCTGGGATAATTGGCCCTGGCTTCAGTTCATATGAGTAATACACCATATTAGTAAGGAAAGAATCATCATAACCATGTTATGTTTCTGTTCAGTACATTGAGTGGTGTCATCTGTCAATTTCCTACAGTATAGCCAAAATAAAAATATTTTACAGTTCATACTCAGGAATGCCGTGTGTATGTCTGTCTGTGTGTGTGTTTAGTAGAGATATGAACTGTTAGGATGTGTGTGTGTGTGTGTGTGTGTGTGTGTGTGTGTGTGTGTGTGTGTGTGTGTGTGTGTGTGTGTGTGTACTAACCAGCAGCACTTTTATGAAACATTCAGAAGGGAAATGGTGGGGTAGGTCGTTCTTATGAAATAGTTTCTCTTCTTATTTTTGTTGATTTTGTATATTTCACGTGTATATTTCATCCTCGTGTGCGTGACCGAGACGGCGAGAGACGAGCGGACCTGGCTGCCGCGGTTTGTGAACAGTACATGTGAACCTAGGCGGTGTGCCCGTTGTGTAGTGTCCCAGAGACGTCCCATCGCCCAGGTCAG
Source organism: Galaxias olidus (assembly GCA_026901105.3). NCBI lineage: Eukaryota > Metazoa > Chordata > Actinopteri > Galaxiiformes > Galaxiidae > Galaxias > Galaxias olidus. Next base: position 947,620 of record JAPMUY010003746.1, read on the forward strand.
CAACGTCTCCAAACGTCCCTCCACGAGCAGCATCGGTTTAGTGTCCCATCAGGACCACGTTGGACTTCAGCCACAGTCCCTTCAGCGTGGTGCACATCCTGTACAGACCGTGATCCGCTCAGAGACACATATTCCAATCTACCTGACTTGCACATTTGAAAAAAAATAAATATGAATGTTACAAGGACTGCCTTTTGAACATGATAGGCAGAATATCCATATATATATATTTACTACTTTGACCAACCGAACCAGTTTCTCGTGCTCCTAGACTGTTGTTAGTGTCTTGTCTGTTTGACCTCTCAGGCTAAACACTGCCCCCTGACTGTTAATGGTCTGATCAGTGCTGTAACCCCATATCACCAGGTTCTGTTGGACCCTTAAGTCTCTGTAGACGTTCTGTCCTTACTTCATCAAAAAGGGTCACAGTTCAGTGACCAGCTTTAAAATATAAAACATAGTTTCAGATGAGGTACATGTCTATTTCGAAATATATATCAATACATCTTGCGTCTATGAGATGCTTTTTAATGTCCACGGATGTATCTGCCATGATGCAGGGGGGTCCCTGTAGTGGTATCATACTCAGAGGGCCTTTAGATTCAGTTTACATAGAAAACCTTCATGTGATTTGAGGACGCTAGCGTTCATCGTGTTTTTCATCTGAGAGTTCTCCCTTGTGGTGGTGTAAGGGCAAAGCACTTCGACCTCTGTGGTGTCTTGTACATAACCAAAGTCTTCCATGAGAAGGTGGCGATAACCTCTCATTTGCCATTGGATGGACAGAATTAACACAGTGGCATTCCATAAGCAACATCTGCAACAGACACATTTCAAAAAGTTAAGCGTCAAGTCAAATGTGTAAAAAAATAAAAACATGTTGCATGACACAATAGTTTTATTTCAAATGTAGTTGCTTGATGATGGATTCATGTTGACTACTATTTCATGCAAAGTCCTCTCACATTGGCACAAACTCCCACAGATACAGAAAACTTTGATTGAAAGACTTGGGACAATAGCATTGTAATTACAATGTGTTTCTACTAGGATTAAACTCTTATCAGATATCTACTTATTGTAAGTAATGTCTTATTTTCATGGTGTAAACAGGTTTGCTAGTCAGAAATAAATAATTATTTAAAACGTTTGATTTGTCATTTTATTGAATTTATTCAAAGAAATAGAATTGATAAGGAGGATGTATCTGTCTAGTTTCTGTTCAACTGAACTATTAGTTTACACTTTTACAATGCACACATGTTTGTGTACTAAGTCATATTAATATCTGCTTTACACATTTATTTGGTCAAATACATCGAAGCACTGCTTATTTTCTTGCATAACGGAATCGAGGAATCAAACACATTTGATGGGCCACATTCTTCTTTTGATACATTTATCGGCAAACAAGCATATGTTTTGTGCCTACACTTCTGTGTGTGTGTGTGTGTGTGTGTGTGTGTGTGTGCGTGCTCACACGTGGAGGTAATACTACGTGAACAGATGGTTGCCTTGCTGTGTGACTGATGAATGTCCTCACACTGCTCTCCTCCACTCTTCAGCCCTATCATACCCTGCAACAGTCAAGACGTCCCATCAAATACTACAGTCCTACAACGTTGTGCATGGTGCTCTGTCATTGGGTGCACTTGACGAGGAATTGAGGTATGGTTTAGTGAATGTTGCAGAGAGTATCCTTCACTGGTTCCTCAGGCCGGGCGGTGTGGGAATTCATCCGAGAGAAGAGCTTCCTCTTCTGGCTGCTTGTCTCCTTCACCTCCCCCACACTCTGGGCATGATCCTCCAGCATGTCCTCCACCAGCACAAAGTCTCGAAAACCACACGCTAATATTAATAAACAAACAAGTACACACACACACACGCACACACACACACACACACGCACACACACACACACACACACACACACACACACCCACATCATAACATAAAATGTTGAATTTAAAGGTAGCTCCTAGCAAACGCTTTCACAACATCTTCAGGGCAGCTGCATTCCAAATACTGAAGCGTCTCTATTGGATCACAGCAGAAATTCTTATTCTTACTTACTTTACTTATTCCACTGACTTGTATCTAAAAAAGGGACAAAACAAGTATATAAAATCTAGACCTGATGAATGGCATGTTGTTGAATCCATGAGCGGACACCAATAAAGATGAGACTCATGGAGATTATATATGCCATTAAGCTGTGGGCAGAGTGGGCAGAGTGGACAGAGTGGACAGAGTGGACAGAGTGGACAGAGTGGACAGGGTGAACAGAGTGGACAGAGTGGACAGAGTGGACAGAGTGGACAGAGTGAACAGAGTGGATAGAGTGGACAGAGTGGACAGAGTGGATAGAGTGGACAGAGTGGACAGAGTGGACAGGGTGAACAGGGTGAACAGGGTGGACAGAGTGGACAGAGTGGACAGAGTGAACAGAGTGGACAGAGTGAACAGGGTGGGCAGGGTGGACAGGATGAACAGGGTGGGCAGGGCACACCCCAGGGGTCCCAGCCTGAATACGGGGGCCAAACATGGAACCCGAATGACACCAGGGGAAAGGGTTATTGTTGTGTCCTCAGCCAGCTCTGCTTGGGTCAGAACAGGACGTCTGCATTCACCCTGAACATGGTGAGACGGATACCTGATTCACTGACTGGATAACCGACTGTCTGACTGACTGGATCACCGACTGCCTAACTGTCTGACTGACTGACTGACTGACTGGCTGATTGACTGACTGGCTGACTGACTGACTGACTGTGACTAACTGACTAACTGACAGACTGACTGACTGACTGACTGACTGACTGGCTGATTAACCCGCTGTCCAGCTGAGATTCAATGAGAGCCAGCAGTCAAACCTAAGCCTGCAGATAAGATGCACTCTGTATTTATAGCTACAGGTGGCTCTATTTGGAATGGCTCGTTCTCTCTCTCCTTCTTTCCGTTTCTCTCTGCCTCTCTGAGACGCTGTGAGCGCAGTGTTGCTAAAGTGGCATCACTTGTAGTACGAGCGTTGCCACTGGCAACCTGACTCACAGTCGCAGCAGATGAACCTATCAGAAGGGAGCAGCACAGTGCAGTTGCTGATAGTTTCAGGAACCACAGTGGTTTCTCTTCAAACAGGTGAGGGATGGAAGCCAACATGAATGCTCAGTGTTCAATAGTGCTGAACGAACATATTTGATCAACGCTCCCCAAATTGTTGATATTTGGTATGTCGTTTTTGTTGAGAGTTACATGTATGAGATGGTCTATAAGACTAATGTCATATCACTGACTGATTCTTCACGACCCCTGATCTCCCAGTCCCCCATGCCAAAGGGTTTCCAGTTGGACTTCAGCATTCCACGTGTCTTTTTTAATTTGCTTAAATTCTCCATCACTACATTGCACCACTTGGTGGCGTAAGAGTAGCTTCCGGAGAAAAAACGAAATGGAGAGTGGTCCTTCATTATTCAGACGTAGTTCAGAGTAGTAGTACAATTTATGCTATGTACTATTGAATTTAACTATTTTCCAACCAACAAGCAACATTCAGAAAACCCTTGTTCTAATTATGGTTATTTTTGTTAAATGCAATTATTAGAATAAGCCTTATGATGGAATTAAAAAAAGTCAGAGGTACGGAAGGCAAATAAAGCCTGGCAGAAAACCTTCACTACCATACTGGACCACTAGAGGGAGGAAGATTCGTTCACTTCATTGTCGTGGGAACAGCTCTGCTAAGAAATTTTGTCATGCAAAGCAGAACTCTAAATAGTTGTATAGCTGTGTTCATTTTGGCAGCATTTTTGCGTTTATATCTCATTTATAGTGCTTTGGTCCTTGCTTTTAGTTTAGTTAAATTTCTATTTTGTTTTTGGCTTGCTTATGTCCTTCGACTAATTTCAAGCCCTAATTTGAGTCATTTTTAATAATTGCAATGTGACAAAAACTAAAATAGTATTTATTGTTCTACAAAACAAGTTATGGCATGGTAACCAAAGACACTTTATTTCATGAAATCATCATTGTTCACTGATACGAAAACACATTTAAATCAAATATATGATAAACACAGCTAGTTAAATATTTAAACAGGTGGTGATGACTAAAATATTTTACGCTATCTAAAGACATTTATACATTTATTTGCAAGAATTTAGATTAAAAAATATCACAACTTATTATTTATCCATCTTTGTGAGATAAATATATTCTTTACAACTATATTGTTAATTTCCCCATCCTCATTTTAAAGGAAGGCATATGTGCTCAGATACATAGGGCCAGAAAACATTGTCCATTCTTTCAAACACAGGCAGTCTCCACATACTTTTTATATTAAGCACATTCAGCTAAACAACATGAAAGTGTCCATTGTTGTTCCACTTCAAGAATGTTTTGGCCATTTTAAAAGGGTTTTTGGGATTTGCGGTTGATGACACTATTCTTTAAAATCTAATTTACTAACTGAACACTTATATACACAAACCATGGGAACATCAAGCTCTTCATAAAATAATGCCAGTGTAAACACGCTTCAGAATTACACAAATATTGCACATACACCATTCAAAGAAAACCACACCAGCCAACCATCTGTGTGTGTGTGTGTGTGTGTGTGTGTGTGTGTGTGTGTGTGTGTGTGTGTGTGTGTGTGTGTGTGTGTGTGTGTATTTTATGTGTTTAAGATCAGTATTTCAGAGTGCGTGGGCAGTGGGACACTTCAGATCCACAGTCTCTTTAATCCCGACCCATACACTGTGGACCCACAAAGGTACATAGCATCTGCATAGAAGTTTTACAATGCTCAAGTCCATTCTGCTGTCCAGAGTCATTGGTTGAACAACACAACATACTATCGTGTATATGTGTGTGTGTGTG